>CM037869.1:38180654-38677029 GCA_021292105.1 Anadara kagoshimensis
GATGCAATAAAGTACCGTATATTTCCATAGATACATCCAACTTTGCTCTTTTGCTCTATTGTATTTTGTCATTATTATTTGTGATATTTTTTTTAAAATAAATTTGACCAATAAAGTCTTTCAAATACATAAATAATAAATTAATTAAGGTAAGTACGAGTCTTTCTTTAAAGTTGTCACTCGTAACAGAATAGCCGTCGGCAAAGAAGTAAATACCTGGTCACCTCGCGTGTGTCTGTTTTTTTTAATGATCGAAGCCATTCTTGATTCCTTTGGCAATGATATAATCGTCCATAATTACCTGTACCTATTATTATATGTTGAAGAAGAAAGCGCCGCCATTACAAACAATAATTATATATTCCTATGCCAGAGGTAATACGGCGCTTTCGTATCAGCCAGATTTGAGTAAAAGGTGTCAGGGTTCGACAATCGCTTATCGGGATATTAATAAAATTTATTAAAATTTACTTTGCAATTCCAACGGCATGTTTAGATTTCAAAGTTGAAACGTAACAAAATAATGAATACGAATATTCTTTCACAAAAGTTCAAACAACCGGAGGACTTCCATTGTCGGTGACAACAAAATGTGTATTACCCGATCTCATGACCGGGAGTCAAAAAGTACATGCTTTATTCAAGCAATCTTCATCGTTTGTATCCACTATTCATACATGTAAAAATAATATCTACATACATGTTTACTTTACATCAGCTATTTAGACAATATTTATTAAAAAGAAAATAATAAATAACACAGATAAAAGTTCTACTTTTCTACGTATCTATTCGGGCGACGTATATACGGAAGTGGACGCGAAATTAAATATGCGCCTGGACTGTTGACGCGAATACACGTATTCGCGAAATGAAGCTCAGTGTTAAATACGCGAAATTTGATACTCGCGATATTAAAGTAATCTACAGTACATGTCATTTGATTATGGTCTGCCAGTTGGCTACTTTCACTTTTGATTTGCCTGGTGCATTGGCCATTGAGTATGTATAGTAGATAAAGTTAATTATGATCGATGCAGTTATTCACTACTGTCTGTTTTATTTATACACAGGCAACAACTTTCAATGGTCAACAGCTGATCTTACATCTTTAATTCATTGTGGTCATTTTCTACTTTCACTTTTGATTTACCTCATACATTGACCTGACCATGTACCTCTGCAGTGCAGTGATTTATGGTTTTTTTCCATTTTAATTACACACATGTTACAACTTTCAATGGTCAACAGATCTTACAACTAAAATTCATTGTGGTCAATTTTCTACTTTCACTTTTGATTTATCTCATTCATTGACTAGATCATGTATAATTGATAAAATTGGCTATGGCCTATGCAATGATTTGTTTCTTTCAATTTCAATTACACAGACTACATCTTGCGATGGTCAGCTGTTTAAAATCCTAGCGGTCATTCTCTACATTCACTTATATCACACATTGACCAGATCATGTGCAGTAGATAAAGTTACCACTGACCAATGCAGTGATCTATGTGTCTTTCCATTTTAATTACACATACAGGCTACTTCTTACAATGGTCAGCTGTTTAAAATCCTAGTGGTCAGTCTCTACTTTCACTTTTGATTACCTATTTGCATCACACATTGATCAGATCATGTACAGTAGATAAAGTTACCACTGACCAATGCAGTGATTTATATTTCTTTTCATTTTAATGACACATACAAGCTACTTCTTACAATGGTCAACTGACCTTACAATGGTCAGCTGTTTAAAATCCTAGCAGTCAGTCTACTTTCACTTTTGATTTATTTATTTACATCACACATATCCTTCCTTCCTTAGTATCGGTCATCAGTACTTGTAACACATGTTTATATTTAGCCTGGTATGTTAATCTTCCTGTGGTCATTTATACTGGTCATTACTCCTTGTAGTGGACAGAGGTTGATAAATAGAATGTGTGGGTGTTTGTTGACAGTATATACAGTTATATAGCCACTAGTGATTATGATACTCACACAGATGCTTCCCTCAAGTGTTAAAGTTAATTTTCATTACAGTTATGTGAGATTGGGTTTAATATGATGTGAGAATGGGTCTTTTAATTTCTTACTAAATTATTCATTTTGTGAGGATGGGTTTCATCTGACCTTGTACTCATTATGTGAGAATAGGTCTTTTAATTTTTTATTCATTATTTGAACATTTTACTCATTATGTGAGGATGGGTTTTTATCTGACCTTTTTCACTTTATGTGAGAATGGGTCTTTTGAGCTTTTACTTGTGTGAGACTGGATCTTGATTATGCAGGGAATGGGTCTTCCAACTTTTAATCATTACATGAGAATGAATATTCTGACCTTTTACTCATTACATAAGGATGGGTCTTATCTGACCTTTTACACTTTATGTGAGAATGGGTCATTTAGCTTTTACTTATGTGAGACTGGATCTAGATTATGTGAGAATGGGTCTTCTGACTTCTGATCTTTTCATTTTATCTGAGACTTGGTCTTTTGGCCTTTTACTCATTTGAGATGGTTGGGTCTTTTCCCTTTATACATTATGTGAGACTGAATCTTCTTGGATTTGTCTTATATTGAGACTGGGTCCTCCTGTAAATTGGGAAATTTTCCTGAGAAACATCATTTGAAAATATTCACATACTTTTATTTTAGCAGTGTCAGATGGTGGTCAGTAGAATTGGATCGTGAATGGATTATATAATAATAAATATGCAAAAATAAAAAGATCACAAAAATTTCTTTATTTACAGTAATGTGTGCCATAACTGCTATGTCATATGAAGGTAATCAAACTATACCTGCTATGTGATCGAAAATGAAAACATGTGTTTCTAGATTGCAATAAAAAAGAATTGTTCTTGCAGGCACATCTGCGATCATTTTAAAGGCTGTTTAGGAATGTAATTAAAATTCCACAGCAATATGTTAATACATTCACTAAATAGATTTTTATTTGTTTGCAATCTTACACAATGGCTGCATTATTAATTGTTTAATCACAAAGTTACTAGTGTAAGCGAGAGCACGGGGATAGAGCACGTAGTACAACAATAGTCATACCTATCTTAGTACTTATAGACATTTCCTAGTCTAAGTACATGTACTTATAGATAGGTCAACTACCACAAGGTGCGAATTATGATAGATAGATTGCAGGGTACACACTTCTGTATATTTTAAGGGCAATGTCCTTGGGGACAAAACCCGCTTTATTTTTGCAGAGTAAAAGACAGTTTGGGACTAACTTGCTTTAATTTATACATTTGTGTGCTGAAAATTTAGTAAAAGTTAAGTCTTACTTCCATCAAATAGAACAAAAAAACTCATACTTGGCAATATCTAATCCATGAGCAAAGCTTTTAGGCTTCTTTTAGACTACTTGGTGAACCCCAAAAAGATTACTCAAAGAAGCCTAAAGGCTATTTAAAGAACCCACTCAGAGCAGCCTTAAAAGGCAACTTGGGGAAGGCCACAAATGATCACTTACTTGAGTCTTTAGATCACTTACACAGGTCCAAAGGCTACTTACACCACCCAGGAGTCTGTAGGCTACTCACAGAAACCATATCAAATGGTCTATATAGACAGGTGTCCATTATATAAAGGTTGTGTATATAAGAGATTAGATGAAAATTTTCCGATTTTGAAGCAGACCCTTTAACTTGGTGAATCATATTTCTCTGTATACGTCAGTAGTAAATTTAAAAGACTCATTCCTCGTATTTTCAAGCGCCGTCGGTGATTCATTTACTGGGATTTATAATGGAAATTTATGGATAGTTTTTTAAAAACTTGGAAGCTGACTGAATGTTAAAAGTGCATAAATTCTGCATTTCTATGGTAACTGAATATAAAAAGTGCATGAATTCTGCGTTTCTATGGTGATGTTTTGTATTTTTTGTTTTTGGATAAGAAATAAATTATTCCATATCATGTACATTTGATTCCTCTTTGTGTGACTAATAAGGTTAAGTTCTTTGTATATAATTTGCATTATAGAAGAGGTATACAGTCCAACCTGTCTTAAAGGCCACCTCTATATAAGAACCACCTGTTTATAAAGGCCAGTAGAATTGTATCCCAGTTCTTTATCCATATTTTTTGAACCTGTATATAAAGGCCACTTGCCCATAAAGGCCACTTTCACTGGTTTCCTCGGTGGTGGCCTTTATAGACAGGTTTGACTGTATATTTGTGTATGGTCATTTAGAGGATTTAGAGTTTCACTCCCACTGGGCATAGACCCTATTTGTGACATAGTTTCAATTTGCTTGCTCAATGTTGATGGTTTTCTTAGGTACTCTGGTTTCTTCCACTTTTCCCAGAACTTTGAATGAACCTTGACTGGGGCATTAAACTCCATAATTCCATTCTACTCCACTCATTTAAAAGACTGTTTACATGTGAGTGAAAGTTTAATACTAAATGAAAACTGATGTTGAAATAATCTTTGGACACTCTGGTTTTCTCCACCATCAAAAAATCTTGACTGTGGCACAACACACTTTAGAAGACTGTTTTACATGTGAGTGAAAGTTTGGTACTAATGAAACCAGTGTCAAATTAATCCATGGGCACTCCAGTTTGTCCAGAACTGACCACTTCGGTATAAGCAAAATTATCCTGACTGTGATGTACAACATCATTATTTATACTCCTCTCCACCCAACTCCAGTCCGTTCTTTTGAAGAAACAAGTAAAATTAACCCCATAATTTTGATTTTTTTTTTTCCCCCAATTTTTCGAAATCGTTTGATGGATGAGTCAATTACTTTAAAATATTCATACGGTTATGTAAGATGGATAGCGTCATCATTAACGAAAGTCGACAATAGGATTAATCATGATGTGCTGCCTTTCTTTTCCCGTTGGTGGTTTTTCTTATGCAAGTGCAATTTGGATAAAAAAGTAGAAAAAATGCAGAATATTTTAGCTAGAAGTGTCATCATTATTTAGTCATAAGTCTTATAATCAACCGCAAATAGACTTGATTGATGTAATTTTAATGAGATAGGGTCTTTGATAATTTTCCTCACATATGTTATCTAATTATTAAAATTCTCTCTCTCTCTCTCAAATTTCTCTCTCTCTCTCTCTCTCTCTTTCTCAAATTTCTTTCTCTCTCTCTCTTTCTCTCTTTCTCAAATTTGTTGTCAGTCATTCTGATCCTCTCTCTCTGATTGGATATGTCTTGCTTATTGGTGGGCCTCTATCTTAGACCCATCTGTCCCTTTTAATTTGTGTTACGCATCTCTCTCTTTCTCTCTCCTTACGGTGGGGTTGTTTTGCACTATTTTGTAAAGGATCAAATCCAGTGCTGATTTAGAAATAAATCCATGTTGAACTTGATGAGGCCATAATTAAAGACCAATGGTCTGTGGTTTTTTTATAAACTTGTGGTACACAAAAAACTGTGCTGCTTTTATTATTATTTTTATTATCATTATCATTATTATACCATAAAAACAATATTACAAATATTTACCAACAGCTGGTGGTGTCATGGTATAAGTGGAATAATCTTGGTTGAGCCGTAAATGCTCATTGCAATCGTGTTGTACTTATATCAAGTACATGCAGCATTACACAGCATCTGTACATGAAACTGAAGATATATACATTCTTGATACGAAGATCCATTAATATTAAAATCCTCGGTAGGTTTTCGTTAGTTTTAGCAGACACCCCCTGGTGTGAGAATTAGAATCTTATTACAATATCATAAACCTAATCAGATTCATTGGGGAAATTGAGAATATAGAAACATAAACAAACTGGAGGGAAAAAAACACGAAAAAAATGTGAAATATTTCCAGCCGATATTAAAGTACTTTTGAGGTGCACGCTGCATAAAGGTAAACATAGCTGCAGAATTATTGATTAAAGTTTGTAATAAGTCAGGGAGTTTTTATGCCAACAATGATACATGCAAACCGAACTTTAACAAACTTCTTTTTTTCAAGTAAGGAAAGGGTGCCTGTATAAAAAAGAGGGGGGTAATGTAGCGTCTTGAAAGTAAATCTATCCCATACTCTGTTGTATAGTTGTAAATTGATTAATCAGATATTTTCTAACTTATCACATATATTCCCTTCACGATACTGATATGTGCTGATATGTACTGATATAAAACAGTAGGCGTTTTAGTCATAAGTTGGCTAATAAAGTCCAGCAATAGCATTAGCATCTGTTGTATGTTGTATACACTGTACTGCTTTTGGTACTGCGACCACAGCTATTTGTCATAGTTACGACTTCCTAAATCAGGAGAAGGCTTTATAAATCACGATTCTAGGGGACATTTTTTCTGTCTCTGAAAGAAATTGAGAATTGAGTCTTCCAAAAGACGGTACTCTGTTTTTTCTGCAACTTTTCCCGAAACTATGGGACATTTATTATGTCCCAAAAAGAAAGTTGGGAGTTAAGTCCCCCAAAGGAAGGTACTCCAAGGTTCTTCTGCAACTTTTCTTAAAAAACTATCTAACAGATCTTTATGAAACTTCACAGGAACAATCTTTGGATGGAGTAGAGCTGGACTATACACATTTTGTTATTTCATAAAATTACATTTTATTATTATATCCACAATCTTTGATATTTTTCATACTCTCATTTATGAGTACTTTTTGATTGACATTGACATTTAAATGTTGATAAAAAAATAAATAAATAAATAAAACTTGTGCTATCAGCAAGGCCTCTCTCTTATCAGCTGAATACTGCAATCCAGAAAATTGGCTAAGATAAATTTATAAAGAAAACATGAAAATAGTAATTATCTTTAAGTGTTTTATACTAAAAACTCATTAAATTTAATTTTATACAGAAATTTGTCTATAACTTTTAATAGACTAATAAAAAAAGCTACTTATGTTATGTAACCAATGACGATATGGGTCAATAAAAATATTTCGTCAGGGGAGATAATTCTGTAGCTAGAATGATGCTGAAAAAGAAAATTGTAAAAAATGAGTATTTGATTCAACGGACTTGGGGAAATAAGAAGGAAAAATGTTTTTGCTGTGTTCCAAATAAATTGAAATTTCCGTCTTGTCCTTGTCAGGATAATTTCAACTTTTTTTTCTTGTGATATAAAAGAGACTATTGAGAACATAACCAGTCCTCCCAAAAACCAAACTTGGACTCTTGACAGACTTGGGTTTTGCTGATGTATGTATACATATAGACAGAAGAACCTTTCTTCTTACAAGTCCAGATTGGCTGTTACTTCCAACACTGGTGTTTTGACAATATTTACCAAAGAATATAGCTTCAATGTAAAGTAACGGGGCAGACATGCTTAAATAATTGATAAAATGATGCGAGAATTTTCAAGACTTTGCCTTTTACGGGAATAAAGTTTCTGCAAAATTGTATTAACATTTATATCATTTAGTACATGCTTTTACCACCTACAGTAAAAATCCCATCAAAAAATTTATATACTGCAAATATGTATTGGAAATCATGAATATTTGATAGATAAAAGTGTTAAGTTCAAATGTATATGTAATATGTCAGAATGACACCATCGTAATATCGCTTTATTTATCTGCAGGTGTCAACCTAATGTCATAAAACATGTTTGTTAAGGTTTATCTTATTTTGACCTGTCTGCTCTTCATGCACTTTTACAGCGACCATTAAAATGTCTGTCTGGTGCACTTTTTAAGGGACTTAATGTTCAAATCTTGATATGTCTACCCAGTACACTTTTTCAGCAGTGGCTGGTTTGAATGTTGACCTGTCTGCCTGGAGTACTTTTCCAACGGCTGGTTCAAAGGTCCCCTTGTCTACCTGGAGCACTTTTTAAGGGACTTAATGTTCAAATCCTGACATGTCTGCCCAATACACTTTTTCAGCAGCGGCTTGTTTGAATGTTGACCTATCTGCCTGGTGTAATTTTCCAACGGCTGGTTCAAAGGTCCCCTTATCTGCCTGGAGCTCTTTTCAAGGAACTTACTCAAATTCTAACCTGTCTGCCCATTTCACTTTTCTGGCGAACAAGTTAAATGTCTGCCTGCTACACTTTTTAAGGGGCTTAATGTTCAAATTTCAACCAGTCCACCTAGTGAACTTTTCCAGCGGCAGGTTTAAATGTCAACATGTCTGCCTGATGTACTTATCCACCGATTGGTTCAAAGATCACCTGTCTGCTTGGTTTACTTCTTATGAAGAACCTGTCTGCCCAGTGAACTTTTTAAGGAACTTATTCAAATCCTGACCTGTGAGCCTAGTACGTTTTTTCAGCAATGACTGGTTCAAATGTCAACCTTTCTGCCAAGTGCACTTTTCCTGTTACTAGTTCAATTGTCAACCTATCTGCCTAGAACACTTTTTAAGGGACTTGGTGTTCAAATCCTTTCTTGTCTGGCCAGTGAACATTTTAAGGAACTTGCACAAATCCTGACATGTCTGCCTACTGCACTTTTCAAGCCGCCCATTCAAATTTTGACCTGTCTATCCCGGGAATCATAAATCATTGTTGTTTACTTGCATGTAAATACTACAAAAGTATTTGCTGAAGTCTGTTTGACATGTAACTTGACATTATTCCCTGTCAACTCAGCTGATAAATAAAATAAACCTGTAATACTGCCAAAATTACTAGAATTTAAATGTAATTTATTTCAGCTATAGTTTTATCAAATCAGAAATCCTGTACATTACACCTTAAATCTATTCATGCCACTGAATAGGGAATGTAAGACCTGACCTGATTGGACACTAGGCTTAAGATGGCCACTTAAACTTCTGATTTATTTTAATATACAGTCAAACTTGCCATGTGGGCCATCTTTATATAATTTTAAGACCACCTCTGTATAAGTGCCATTTAATGTTACACTGGCCATTAAAATAATAACCTTATTGGTCTCAATTTATCACCTGTTCATAAAGGCCACTTTTACCGATTGTATTAGGTGGCCTTCATAGCAGGTTTGACTGTACAATTAATGTTTTCTTTCCTTACTCCATCTTTGTTTTTTTGTAATTTTTTAGCTAATTTACACTTTATTATTAGGAGTGACATTTATCTAGCTCATATTGGCCAACTTAAGGTTAAGAATATCAGGAATTTATTCTCGGAACTTTTTGCCAAATACTTTTCAATCTTTGGCACAAAACTTGACATTTTTTCTGTAAATGTGTCTGAAGACATAAGAAGACTTATGTACTTATCTACACACCATATTCTAGAGCCTCGTTATTACCTCATTTGCATATTTGACAGTTAATTTTATGCGTAAACATGTCTTAATACAAACAGGAATGTTGTCGACCATCCTCGACCATCCTCGTTTATATTTGTCTGAGTGTGACCTACATCAACATTTCTGACCTTTAATTTTTTTGAATTAAACTAGCTCATTTACAATTGGTAGCGTTTGACCCCATAATTTGAATATTTAATTGATCTTGCCAATAGGTACACAAAGGGATATGCTCAGTTGGAATAGCCCCAATAACACATTTTTATAGGTTTTGAATTGTGCACTACACAGGAGTTCTGTTGCAAATGAATGAGATAGAGGATCAGTTTTTAGGTATAACAATGGGAAATGGTGACATTCAATGTTTTCAGATTCTACAAGTGATTTATTAATATTGTGAGTGTTAGAAGTATTTGGCTATGTGTTAAATGCACACAAAGATTACAGCGCCTCTCTCTGCTTAGGTTCGAATCCCACTCGAGTCCAGATCCTAGTATAAGAAAGTGTGCCAGTTTCCTTTAAGAAGATCTGCAATGTTCAAGTACTCCAGTTTCCTCCGACTGCCTCGATATAAGTGAAAGATTGACTGAAATCACCATTACTTCATTCTAATACTTTTATGTTGGAACATACCAATAATAATTGACCAGAGCCAACATGAGATCCCCTATTTTCAACTGTAAATTTTTACCTGGTCAGCCACCTGTGAATGAATAAATTTCAAATACTCATTCAGATATACAGGTGTGAAACTTGACAGGTGATGATTGATAAACCACAAGCATTTTTCAGAATATTATTATTTTTTTGTCCGTTTCCATGGAAACAGAAGCAGTGTTATAGGTATTTCTATGGGTTAACAATCTGATCCCAGTTAATGAGGAAATTCTTCTTATTGATTGGTATGTCAG
The DNA here is from genome assembly GCA_021292105.1 of Anadara kagoshimensis. Taxonomy (NCBI): domain Eukaryota; kingdom Metazoa; phylum Mollusca; class Bivalvia; order Arcoida; family Arcidae; genus Anadara; species Anadara kagoshimensis. The sequence goes on from CM037869.1 coordinate 38,190,795, forward strand.
GGTATATATCATTGTACAGATGTTACTCCTCTGAATATGTATGGCCATAGCATTGAATAAATCCGAAAAAATAGATTAAGAGAAAATAAAGAACTCTCATTATAAATGTCTTAAAAAAAGGAGTTTTGCAATGGGGTTGGCCACTGTACCACGTGATCAATACCTCTTAACCTTTGTGCGGAACATTTTTGAAAACGTCAATGTCACATATTCCCGGAATGACTGACGCCTTTTTCGCGGGAAAACGTCCACTCGTGTTATTCCATATCCATTGGAAATAAGTGTTCCGAACAAACGTTAGAGGGTATCACGTGGTAATGCGACGAACCCCATTGGGTCAGTGTTAGTGTTATGCACCTCAATCTTGAACTGGAGTTCCTGAAGAAGATCACCACCCTTAGGCAAGCAAACTGCCAAATTTTCTCACACATAAGTTGGATTTGAACCTAGGCAATGACAGATGGATGCTGTGATCCGTTTTTCAGGCACTCCAGTTTTCTCAACCATCCCAAAACTGACCACCTACTAAAAGTGAAAGAATCTTGACTGGAGCATTAATCACTATTTCTCTCTCCTCTCTCACTTTTTGAGAAAGCTGGGGTCTTGTATTGAGGTGCACCTGCACTAAATAACACTTTTCTTACCTTTTCCAGATATATATTTGATAACGAAACGTAAAGGAGTGTACAGAAATATTGGAAATTGTTACATACTAAAAACCAAAAGGTCATATCACAAGACAAAATATCGGCTTTTGATTTTTTTTTTCTCAAAAAATATCAGCTTTTGATTTATTAGTTATCAAAAGTTCTTAAAGCAAAATATGTTTTATGCTTTTGATCTTAACAAAAAACATGACACCCAACTTGTCATTGAAATTATCAGCCAAAAAAATCAAGTCATTTGATGAATACATTTGTTTACAGTTAAAAACCAGTTTGACAAGCTATGTCTTGGTGACCTTATATTGTGAAAGCCTTACAAATTTTTGAGTGGGGCTTTCTAAACCAATGAAATTCAAAAATCACTTATATAATTCATGTCCAACAAATTTTTGTCTGAAATAGAAATGTTTTATATTCATTTTTTTAAGTTGAGGAAAACTTGTCAATTTTTTTTTACTTTTTCAAAAAAGTTAAACATGTATCAACTATATCTATAATGTTTATATGATGTATTGTATTTACAGCAAAACTTTCCCCTTAATAATTTTTCAGCTCACAACCTATTTTAAAGTCTTGGTCAGACCCAGACAGGATTCAAACCCCGGCCTCCCGAAAATGGTACATGGACTCTACCAGCTGAGCTACCATAGTGGTCACTTTTGTCCAAAGCTGTCTATATCTCCCAAAGTACATAAAGTTAAACTTTCTAATTAGTACATTAACTAAGGACTAATGGATTAGTATTTTACAGTTCAGAGCTGTATCTGCCAAAGTGCCTGAAATAGAACCTTCTTTTTGGTACAACCAAGGGGCGCAAATAGGATTTATAAATATAAGTATGCATGATCAGGTTGGATAAGGCTGGAAGATATTTGTCCCATTTTGACAATCTTGCTCGTCCAATAATGTCTTTAAATGAAGAAAGACACAGCAGATGATGCCAAAATATTGGGTTTTGACAACTTTCCTTCTACAACAAGAAGTATAAATTTGAGAAAACATTAAGCAGATGATGTAAAAGAAATACTTTTATGTTTTACAATTTTTCAACATTTAGTTTGTATTTATAATGTCGTCAAACAGTCGCTTACTTCTAAACAGGCTTTAATGTTTCATTAGGACTAATAAAGTGGAAATTTTAATTTGCATTCGTGGATAATTGATTGCCCGCTACTTTCTCCCAGGTTAACCATGATTCACCCCGCCCCGATGCATCTTTTGAAATTTTCCACAATTTTATCAATAATCACCTGATTTATGTCGTTCTGCATTTGTCGGGCGATTGAATAATTTTTCTTTCTCCGAGAGTATTGGCCATAAATACATGCAATAAACAACAGAAATGACTTCATATGTAATCCAAAATATAGACATTCTAGCTGGTATTTCCAGTTAAAATCCTATATAAATTTTAATACGCGTGCCAGACAGTGGCTTCCTAAGTCAAATGTGTCATATACATAATAAACTTGTTCGTAGGAAGCATTACGTAATCTGATTAATGTGATTGATGCTGTAACGAATCGCGCGGATGTCAGGAGGCTAGCATGATGATTACGGCACATCCAACAATAAACCGTCTGCGATCAATATTAATGAATAGATTCATGATGAGTTGCGCGATTCATATCGTGCATTACAAGTGTAATCTACTTTATTGGAATTTGCGATTGATCACAATTCTTCAGCATCATGCATTTTACAAATTTTAATTTAGTTGGATGAGAGATGTTGTATCGTGATAGGAACTGATGTGAACGACAAATGGCTATACTGCTCGGAGCACCTTTTATACCAGAATTTTGTACTTTATTGAAATGCTAGACAAAACTATTGATCGGTTAGTGAGTTACGGTTTTTATTTCCGTTAATCATGCGTTTTACATTTTCTCCAGATACTCGTAAAAACCATTAGATATATCGTATGTATACGATTTCCCGAACTCCATGTTCTAGCTTAGCTATGACAGCAAACCATTATTGTAACATTTATGACTTAATGGGTTATTTCCCTTGCCTAAAATAAACTTGTGATTTTTGTTGTTGGTTACCTGGGTAATGCTTTTGAAATTTTTTTTTTTTTTTTTTTTGAAAAAAAAACCACATCATTTAGATCTAGATCTACAAGAAAATTTAGTAAAACAAATTTTCAGAATATGAATAATGTTTCAATGGAAAATGGGAGACTATGTTTGTCCCATGAGAAAAAAATTCCACAGCATTGAGACCTGTATGCAAATCAACCTCAGTAGACTAGTCTAGAACCAGCTTTCAGAAAATTAATGTTATTTCATTAGAATTGGGGGACCATATTTGGCTACTGAGACCCCAGTGGACTAGAACCAGCTTTCAGAAACTAAATGTTATTTAATTTAAAATGGGGAACTATATTTGGCTCCTGAGGCACAGTGGACAAAAACCAGAAAATGAATGATATTTCATAAGAATTTGGTTCCTGAGCAAACTCCTGCAATTGTTATGATAAATTTCTTTAGAAATGAGTTCCTTCGACCGATTTTGTTTCTCCATGCTGCAGACTTGTTGGTAGTATATATTATATACCGGTATGTACATGTATATCAAAACATGCTACAGTAATCTGTTCCCTGATGGTTTTAACTGTTATTTCATGCATCACTGAGCATAATGGACTCCTTAATATTTTGGGTAATAAAAGATGAAATGGTTCATCATTATTGGAGAGAAACTCTTTAAAAGAGGCAGGATACATAAGACATGCAGCACAAGAGCACTTGAAACAATTTCCTGGGTTATTGCGACCCACTCGCAAGTAGAGGATATGCACATTGTTTGATGTATTTTTAGAAGGAAAATGAAATTTGATATTTTCTTGTTTTTCTTTGCAAAATTACCACTTAAATGAGTGAAAAGTGTTTAAAATTTTCATGTTATGGTAGGTGGGTCCACAGATTATAAAATATAAAACACTGACTTTTGACAGGTATTTCAGGAGTAAATATCCAATGGCATCCCCTTCATCATGCATTCCTCTTATTTAATTTTTGGCAATACAAATCTATTACTGACAATATGACCAGGAAAATTTATGGAAATGGACTGATTCCACTTCCTGGAAATTCCTGATTTGAAGTTAATCACCGTTCCATCTAGATTAGTGGGTCTAAAATATTTTAGCACTTGAGAGGATATATGCGAACAAAAATTGATGGTCTAATTTAGACGGATGATGATGGAAAAGATCCTGAAAGTTAACTTCATGTGGCAGGAAGGCAGGCGAGCCAGCAAATCTGTGGAACTAATTATCACTGACTGTTGTAAAGGAGGAAGAAATAGTGTTTCTCTATTTAAAGCCCAATCTTTCACTAGTATTTTTTTTCTGGCTTTATTTCTTTTCACAGATTTCTATTTATTTAATTTTTTTTTGTTAGATAATGACCTAGATATATATCTTAGTCATTAGATAAGGGCTGGATCATCAGGGTTATTAATGAGTCTTCCATCTGTCCACAACATCTTGTATCTTGTTAGAGGGAAGAAAACCGAGGGAAAAAACGAGTCCCTTGGCTAGAGGAAATTAGAAGTGTGATTCAAAATAAAAAGGAAAGTAGAGGATTTTAATTTACATAATGTCTAGACAAGCTGAACTACATAAGGGTATTGATTTTTTGTTCAAGACAGTTTGGTACAAATTGAGAAGGGTACATTGTGGGGGAAGACGTTGATTAATGTTGGTGAAATTAAGACGGGTACTTTTTGGGGGTACAAGGATTGATTGAGTGAATAATGTTGGTGAAATGAAGATGGGTATGGGTATGAAAGGTACATTGTGTGGAAAGATGTTGATTTTCTTTGGTGAAGTGAAGATGGGCACATTTGGGGGTATGTATGGTAAAGGGTACATCGTGAGAAAAAGCGATTAAGATGGGTATTGTTTTTGGGGTATTGGGATGAAATGACAATTTAAGAAAAGGCACTATATCGGAAATGTGACATAAGGATGGTGACTGTTGAAGTCAATTGGCAAACATGCAAACTTTGGTGAAACAAAAGTGATTTTATTGTTGGTAGTTTAACAAACAATCATGAAATTGAGGAAGTTGATATATTATTTTATTCTTCTGAAAATTGAATTTTAAAATAGGAAGTAAATTTATTGTGTAACTACATGTTAACTTCATTTGAAAAAAACCCATAAACCCATATTACCCTCAACAGAACTTTTTATGACAGCTAGCCATGTCAAAGCTTAATTACCCCTTGTAGAGCCCCTCTTTATGATATCAGTGTCTTTAGTTTTATAAAACTTTGTTGTTTTTTGCTTATGTAAATATACTCTGTGCCTTTTTACATACTTTTAAGAAGTTTGTATAAATAAGTATTTTCTGTGTATAAAATGATGTAAAACATTTAAACTTGGGTGATTTTATGTACGAGGCGGCTCGTGTACTGTATGGTTCAAGGGGAATTACCTTTACTGGCTTAAGACTTGAATATCATAATAAAGTTATGTGATAAGCGACACAGATATTGCAGTATATAAAGATATTTAACTCAGAATAAATTTGTATAGAGAGAAAGTAAACAGAGGGACAGACAGAAGGGGAGAGAGATGGTATAAATAAAATATATACTACTGTAGAAAAGGATTATTTGGGAATAAACGATATGGAGAGAGAGAGAGAGAGAGGAGGGTGGGATAGAGAGAGTAGAGTTATGGTAAAGAGAAAATAGATAATACGGCTTAGGAACATATGAAACTTAAGAATAAACAATAAGAATAGATGAAAAGAGAGAGAAAATATTACAAGAGAGAGATTATAATTATAAAGGAAAGAAAATATTACAGAATAGAGAAAACAGAGAGAGACAGAGCAATGATAATTATAAAGAATAATATAGTACAATTTATTTGTCAATATCCAGGAGACTAAACCATGATTCAAAAAGATAAATAATTACTGTCAAACCTGTCTATAAAGGCCACCAAAGAAATCCAGTAAAAGTGGCCTTTATGAAGAGGTGGCCTTTATATACAGGTTCAGATTATATGAATAAAGAATTGGGATACAATTATACTGGCTTTTATAAGCAGGTGTCCCTTATAACAACAAAAGAAGAAATAGAACAAATGTAAAAACCAAAAATAAACAAATTAAATAAATAAATAGATAATAAAATAAATCTGAAAATTTGTTTAAGTCATATTATAAAAGTACGGTAAAAATATATAACAGAATAACTTGATTCTAATTTCTCAATTCTTGGACATATAATACCAATAAAAGAAGTGAAATCAATTTTGTCAATTTTACAAGAAATATAAATAAATTAACAGCATAAAAAGCCTAAAACCTTGTTTTGAATCATAAATTAAAAAGTGAAAATAAATAACAAAAAAAAAGTTGAGAAAAAACTTTATTTTGATTTATCAGTGTTGGGACATGTAATACCCAATATCCTGTCTGAGCTAGCCGAGGTGAAAATGAATTTATCCGACTTGGATACCTAAGTGACCCTGTCGTCAGTAAACACTATGGTTATAAAAGTTTTGAGATATCAGATTCGATGGTATTCACTGCCTGAGTTGACTTTATTCCAATTTATCAACCATTATCTTAATGTTCCTTAATAAAGTCTTTATACTGCTATCTAATATGCCTGAATATTATCATACACATAATCAGGTCCCCTTATATCAATGTCCTTTATCAAGTCCCCTTATGTCAACGAAAACAGTGTACACATTCAAAGTAGATTAACTTTTACTTATAGTGGACTTTTCTTGTATTTATTGCTTTGGGTTTCACGGATTTACATGCATTATGGAAGAAGTAAGGCTTTTATAACTCATTTTTGTAATTTTTGTTCATATGTTTTGTTGCTTTTTGTTTCAAGTAAGTTAAGAAAATAAGGGAGATAAGCAACACTAAAATTTGAGAAAAAATGGAAAAAATATTTCTGGCTAATCAGTAGAGTTTTTTAGCTTGTTCAGTGTTTAATAATTGAAGTAATTGTCACAAAAACCAAACATATAAAACATTAGATCAGTTCTCACATCAAAAGAGTACCACCTTCACATTAGATAAAGGTCATGTTGAATATATTCTTTCATGAAAAGCCAACCAGATTCCTTATATGGCCACGGTTTTCTTCCTTAAATGGTGGGACATATTAAGGACTACTGTCCTTGTTTTAAGGCCAAGAAAATACATTTTATGTTTTAGTAGTTTGATTCCAGTACCAGGGGATCATGTACTTGTTTTAAGGCCAACAAAATACATTTTGTGTTTTAGTAACTTGATTCCGTTTCTTATGTTTATATATGCCAGTTTTGGGGAAAAAATGTTATAAATCTTATAAATTTCATTATTTTATTCCATTGTAGTTTATAGTTAAATAGTTGAATAAAATAAAATACCCAAAGCAAGTTAGATCTTGCTACTAACCAACAATTTGATCAGGCAGGCAAAAGGGAGACCTCTTTTGTGAAATCAATTTGATTTTAGAAGAGACAAACTTTGTAGTGAAAATTAGAAAAAATGGCAGTCAAAATTGTAATATTTAAAAATTATTTTGTATGATTCATGTCTTATGTTTTTTTCATTTTATTTTGTAGGGTAAATGCCAGAGGAAGGATCCTCCCTGCAAGTACTTACACCCTCCCCAACATTTAAGAGAACAGCTACTACAGAATGGTAGAAATAACTTAATATTAAAAAATCTACAGATGCAAGCTCAAGCTGCGGCCTTACAACCACAAATGGTACCCGCCGGCCTGATCTCACCAATCGTGAGTACATGAATATTCACTGCAGAGCAGACATTTTAAAAAAAATTAAAAATTTAAGTTTTATTTTTACAAAATGCTTCTTTTGGATAAATTTACTATTTATGGCTAAATGAACTAACATATTTTTTTTAGCTTTTACCATTTGCAATATAATAAGGGGAGAGAACATCAACTCACGACTTCTAGATTGTCGTCTGCTTCAAACAAGTTCATTATTAGGGAACTTTTTTTTTCAAGACTTTGGAGATAATTCAAAGCATTTATTAAATTCTTTTGAAATTGTTATCAAGCTTCTTCCATTTTTTTCAATATTTTGGAGATCATGTGGAAGTTTCATCATCCTTCGACTTATATAGAATGCCGATTTAGACTTTCAATACCATATTTTAGAGTTTTGTTCACCTTTACAAAACTTGCAAAAACAAAAGCATAAATGAAAAAATATGTTAGTTTATTGTATTTGTTAATTTAAGCATTACCATTATTTGTTTATTCATAGGAAATGCAAGTCTCATTGGAAATGTTTTGGTTTTGTACATGAACCTGGTAAAATGGTCTGTTCCCCGCTAATTGATGTTGCAGAACAGAATGTAAACATTTATGTTAAATGACAAGTTTTCAGTATAATCTTTTGGTTTTGTACTCGGAAATCGTAACAATGGTTTGTTCCCTGTTATTAAACTTCAGAGAACAGACTGTCATCAGTTATGTTAAGTGACAAAATCATGAATTCATGCTAGTCACAGCGGAAAACCACAATTTCAAACCAGCCACAATGGAAATCACAAATTCTGGCTGGTCACAGTACAAATCACAAATTCAGGACAAATACAACTGAAAACCAAAAATTACGTCAGTCACATTGAGAACCAGACTTGCAGAGCCTATTGCTTATTGACTAATTTTGTACAAACATCGTATTGGCTAGTATGACATGACATCATATTGTCATAGAGACTTGGTATTATTGGCCTAATATAGCTTAGTTTTGGCTTGTGGTAAATGTTACAAAAACAATTTATCCAATATAAGTTTGTTTTTCTTCTGCTAAATTTAATTTTGTCTCACAATGATAATTCTTCTTTTTTTGGCATAGGTTAGACATTTTTGAAATTTTATTTTTAATCTTTTTGCTCGTATTGTTCAGAGTTTGTTCTTTTTAATGCTATTATTTATAACTGATATAAAACATTTATAAAATTAATTATAATTGCATGTTAAAAATGCTCAGAAATCTGCCAGCATTATGGCAGCGTATTTTATGTTTTATATATACAGAGTTATCTACCCTTAAGCATGTTTTATATCAGAGTTATCTCCCCCTTGACATATTAAGTAATTTTGTGGTATTTTGAAGGAATTTCAAATATGTTAAGTAATTTTGTGGTATTTTAATAAAGTATAAATCAACATTCTAATTTATTAATGTTCATTTAAATTTTATTCTAAATTTTAAAGATACTAGTACTTCAAATTGAATTCAAGGGGAGGCAATTAAATTTGAATGCCAGGGGAGATAACTCTTAAAACCAGAGATGAAATTTTTATATACATATGAATAGTTTAGTAGCCATTTAGATAGCTAGCTTTTAAATGATCCTGCCTTATGAAATATAAAATTAGATGTTGTCTTGAAGTATGTATTTATTCAATTTAGATCAAGCTTATCACATTTGCTTCATTTTTGACTTTGGGTAATTATTACATGTTTTCATTAAAAAATTCTTGTAGTTTAAAATGTAGAAACTATTCATTTGGACATTGATGAAAAGTTTTCTTAAAAATTTTAAAATCCATTTTACGATTCGAAAAAAAAAAAAATCTTGTTAGATATTAAGTGATAACGTCAACTTGTAAAGAATGGTTCATCCAATCAAATGTGATAAATTATTTATCGATTTTAATTTTGGCCCTGAGTACAATTACGGTGACGGTCATTTAGAGTGACAGTTTAACTTGCAGTTTAGTAATATTTTACTGAAAAAATGGCATGGTTTTTATGTTTTATTTGGATGAAACAGGCTTTATTTATTTATTAATTATATAATTATTTTTTTTTTTTTGAAAAATTACAAGCAATTAAAATGGTTTGATGATACTGTTGTAGCATTTCATGTTAATAAGCCCAATCTCTTTAAAAGAGACATTGTATGTGTGCATATTGGATGTTTCTTTTCATTCCCGTTTTCCATATTGTGTCACATGTTACTTTGATACTCCATCATGGTAGCTCAGTTGGTAGAGTACCCATTTGATATGTGGGAGGCTAAGGTTGGAATTGTTGACAGATTGTCCTAGGATTTGAATATGCATAGTGATATATAAGTCATCCCTTAATATAAATGCCCATGTCTCCATTATGTCACACATACATTTCCAGTGACCTGTGTCAGCTTGGATCTAACCTAGAATGGATCCTAGTGTGCGAAAGCTTGTTAATTCAATAGTCAGACAGGCTAGTGGTATGTTTCAGCTTGGATCTTACTTGAAATGGATCCTAGTGTGAGAACGTTGACACTTGACATTCACCAGTTAATGGTTTTCTCCAGGTATTACAATTTTCTTTGAGCTTCTTTCATTCCATTGATGATTGACAGTCATTCCATTGACTGCTTAAGTAAGAATAAGACAAACTTGACCACGCTAAAAAAAACAATTCCACCTACCTAGCCTTTGACACTAAAACATGCCTGTGCTACAGCAGTATCAGTCATTAATCTTTATAAATTCCATTTAAATTTGTAGTTATAGAACTCTGATGTTCATTACAAAGATTAAAAAACATTACAAGGCTAGACCAATCGGGAAACAAATATGACCAAAAACTGACAAATAGCATGTTGTTGATTTATTAAAGTTCATAATTTATTTATAAACAAACAAACTGCTTTTTGGACTTCCTGTTATTTTTGAGTAGCTAGAGAAATTGCTGAAGTGAACTTTGAGACCAGTATCCAATCAGAATATTTGTTTCATTCTTATCCAATTAGAAAATGTTTCATTTGTAGCCAATGAGAATATTTGTTTCATTAATACCCAATCAGAGTATTTGTTTCAGTATTATCCAATCAGAATATTTGTTTCATTATCACTACCTTGTAATGTTTGAGCACAAAAATGCTATATATTATTTGCTGGTTATTTTTCTTATATTTGAATATTTATTTGTATACATTTGGACTGACTTCTACAAGTTAAAAAATTATATCCATTTCCAGCTTGAATATTTTATTCTATAAATGGTCAGGCGAAACATATCTCATTGAAGCTTTATTGTACAAAATCACAAACAAACATACTAATCCGTGTCTGAATCACAATCCAGAAGCAAAGTAAAAACCCTGTAACTGACAAGTTTGGTTAAAATGTGAACTTCCACCAGGGAAGTGAGGCCGGGTGCTCCGGAAGGGTAAGCACCTCCTTTACCTCCTGTGTAGCTGGACACATAAAGATAAACAAATACAGATATTGGTCATTTTGTTATTTTGGGAATAAGCAAGAAGTCATATTTAGCCACACAAAGGTTAAATGATCTTTGTATTTCAATGTATTGTTCATGATGTCATGGAAACAGATTTGAGGGTTGAACCCTGCATTAGGGCCTTAGTGACCAAGTGATCTAAAGAGTGTGCTCACAGATCACAGTGCCTCTAACCAGTAGGGTTTGAATCCCACTCTGGCAGATCCTAGCTTGAGAAGTTATTCAGTTTGCTTGCTAAGGATTGGTGGTTATTCTCCTGTTTTCTCCACCATCCCAAAAACTGACTACCTTGGTATAAGTTAAATACTCTTGACGGGGGTGTAAAAATACCATTATCCATTTCTTAGAAAATTGAAACTTGTAGAAGTTGGTGTAAATGTTGCTTTTATTGCTGTCAAATTTAATTTTATCATACATACTAAAATGATATGAATTTAAAAACTTAAGTTCCACCATTTTATTCTCCCTCACAGAATATGTGAATCTACACCGAAAGTCATGAAAACCAAATTTCAATTAATGATGTTAATTTGCAAGTTTAATTCAATTTTTCCTTGATAAATGATAATGTCTAGTGAAATCTTGAATTTATTAAATTAAATCTAGAAAGTATTTGTTACTTGGATTATTATCTTTTGACTTGGATTATTATCTTTTGGCAAAATTTAATCATTTCACAGACTTTAATCTTCAAGTGTAACAATCTCTTGTAGATATTCCATATCAAGGGAGATAACTGAGGTGGAATTTTAGTAGTTACATTATTTTTCCTTTTTATCTTCACATAATTTTTCCTTGTTCATTCAAATGCTAGATGGTTGCTATGGTTACGTTTTTAAGTTGTTCTAACATGGCGATTGGTTTTATCGTGCCGCATCACCGTTTGAGACGATACTAATTGGTTTTGCATGTATTTTCTATTTTTGTTGTTGGAGGCTGCTGCTACCAAACAACACACCATGGCGTATCCCACGGTCTTCCCGGGGCAGATACCCGTCATGGTTAGTGGTAAAACAATTCTTTACCTTACAATAATATATAAAACAAACAGCAAGTTCAAATTAAGGGGTCTTTTCTAAGGTGATTTCAAGTTAAAAAGGGTCTTTTCTAGAGTGATTTCAAGTTAAAAAGGGTCTTCTCTAGGGTGGTTTCAAATTGTTACAGTTAAAGGGGGTCTTTTCCAGTGCAATTTCAAATTTGGTAAAATCTGTTTGCACCATTTCAGTATCCTTTTGCACCACTACCTATTTTTGCCAGCATATTATTTCCGCCACCAAATTTTAAAAAATCCCAGAGTCCTTTTACGCCAATATGTTACCCAACTGCCTCACTTTATTGAGAATGCAATGGAGACATGAACAATAATTTTGACTACCCTGCTTTTTTATCCATGCTGGGAACCATCAATATCTATATTACTGGCGGAGATAAAGTCATTTTAAATAATGAACTATTTTCTATATTAGAAAGACAAATAGGGGGTTCGGGGTTCCCATCCTTGCTCAAAGATTTAAACTTGCTGTTTTGTTGGTAGAGTAGAACGCTGCATTATGACAATTATTAGCTTATTTTACTTCGCTGCAGAACAACGCTGCTTGCTGTAATTGTTACTATCATTTATTTTGCTATACTACTGAATGACAAATACCCCTTTTAAAATAAAAAAAAATTATCTGTAAAATTTATAAAATTTTATTTCAGAATTTGTGATATAGTTTTAATTTTAGATTTTGTCTTGTAATATAAAAAATAATTTTTAAGATACTATATTAAGCTTGATAAACATTCAGTTAAATAAAAAAATTATTGTAATTTTTATTGTAAAATAAAAAAAAATTTATTTTTGTCACGATATTTTCCAAGGATTTCTCTGTAAACTTAGCCTACTGCTGCTCAGTATTTAGAAACCAAATCATAAAATGTTTGGGAATAAATAACTATGAATTAGGTTAGAATTTGCAATAAGCTTTTTAGCTTATGCTTATATTTACATCTTTATTTTGAAATAATGTGATGGACAGTGAACCTGATAAGTAGGACCATTTGGTTTCCATGGAAACCAAAACCTATAAAATAGGACCACTAGGGGGAGATAACTAGGACCTGCCTTTTGGTATCCATGGGTTTGATAGTTTAGACCACATTATATTTCTGGGGACTCCAGCTCCCAAAATAGATTGAGGCACTATGGTATATTAGATTACCCTAACAACATGGACCTTTTTGTATTCATGGAAACCTAAACCTATAAAATAAGACCACTATTGTATGTAAAATGGACTAGAAAACCAGGACCTCCCTGTTCGTATTCATGGCTCTGATAGGTTGGACCACATTGTATTCATCAGGACTCCAGCTTGCGAAATGGAGTCACTATTGTATTTTAATGACCCCAACAACATGGACCTTTTGGTATCCATGGAAACCTGTAAAATAGGACAACTATGTTATGTACAAGAATCAAGTCCCCTTATTTCAAAATAAAATAATTTCTTTACTAAGAATTTCTACAATTTTGTTAATTTTTAAGATGTATAGGAATGGTGATGACTGGAGGATACCTAACAGCTCATTACAGGTATAATTTAATTTTGTTGAAACTTTTTATATGTAAAACCATAAAATGTTGCCAAATTTTACCTGATTTCAATTAAGGACAATTTTAGTCAAGGAATGATTGTGAAACTGGGGTCTGATAACTTGGAGAACCATAAAATGTTGCCAAAATTTACCTGATTTTAATTAAGGAAAATCTTAGTCAAGGAATGATTGTAAAACCGGGGTCTGATAATTTGGAGAACCATAAAATGTTGCCAAATTTTACCTGATTTCAGTTAAGGAAAATCTTAGTCAAGGAATGATTGTGAAAATGGGGTCTGATAACTTGGGAGAACCATAAAATGTTGCCAAATTGTACCTGATTTTAATTAAGGAAAATCTTAGTTAGGAATGATTGTGAAACTGGGGTCTGATAACTTTGGAGAACCATAAAATGTTACCAAAATTTACTTGATTTCAGTTAAGGAAAATCTTAGTTTAAGGAATGATTGTGAAACTAGGGTCTGATAACTTGGATCATGATTATTCATTTCTGATTATGGTATTTTAAGAGGTAATGCAAGATAGTGTGGCATGTGCCAAATTCAAAATGAAGGGCCTTTTTCTTATATTTACATTTTTTCTTTCCTTAAATATTATATACCTATATTTGTTTCAACTCTTGGCACTACTTCTTTTAAACCTGCTCATGAGAGATAAGGTTTGTTTTTTGCCATGCGAGATCGGCCCAACCTTTAGTGACGTCATAATCAAAAGGCAATCACATAATGTCATCCTGTGGGGAACATGAGTTCATCTTGTGGGAAAATTTATACACATCAAGGATCATGACTTTTATTGTCTTTCAACGGGAATTGCAATACAATGGGGTTTGCCGCTGTACCACGTGAATAATACCTCTCAACCTTTATGCGGAACGTTTTGGAAAATGTCAATGTCACAGATTCCCGGAATGACGTCGTTTTCACTGGAAAATGTTGTCTCATGTTATTCCATATCCATTGGAAATAAGTGTTCTGCACAAGCGTTAGAGGGTATCATGTAGTACAGCGACTAACCCCATTGCTTCTGCATGTCTCATCGAAGAGAGATACAGTGATATTGTAAGAATAAGAACATATTACATGTGAAAAGCATGTTCTATTTACCTGATGAGTAGGAACTTTTGGTATTCATAGATGACTATGTAATGTTCAATGACCCTGAACCAGGGACTCAAAATTATGTTTTTTAAATGGAAGGTCCAGGACCTTTTGCCTTTATTTTTGGTAGGTCCCACATAAAGTTTTGAAAGGACATAATGGTCACTGAAATGTCCATGTGCAATTATGATATCATATAGAAATATTATTGTTATCGCTGTAAAAAATGACAGGTTCATCAGACATTTTTACAGTTTAAATGTCAAGGGTCCTTATGTAAAATAAATTTGAACCTCTGCCTAGGGTCACTAAATTTATGGTGAGTGGCAAAATTAATTGAACCTGATGTTGAGGTTGGAGAAGTTGGTATAAAAAAAATTGTGAGGTCTGAAAAAAATTCTTGTTAATAAGGTTAAAATGATGATAATGATGATGACAATACCCAAAAAGAGATGTCCCTACTTGCCTCCATCACAGCCAGACCAATAAAAAAAAAATAAAGCTGTGAATTTTCAGGTCATGGTGACCTTATATTTAAATGTATTTCAACTTTAACAGGTTGATTGCAGGTTGTCAGTTTTTATTCCAGGATAATGACTAGTTATTTTGTCTGGGTATGAAACGAATTCAATATGGCCATGCCAGGTCTGGCGGTTTTTTATGAAGTTTAGATCCTTCATGGTTAACTAGAAGTCAATATTGAATAACGGGAAAAAAAAACCTTTGTAGTGGAGAAAATTAATATGAAAGTTTGACTTTAATGGTGTTTTGATGGACTCAAAATAACCGATATACAAAAAGGGGTTTTTATATTTAATAGATTTTAATGTGTTCAAAGATAAATTTGAAAAACATTTTCATAAAAAGGAATTAGTAGTTAGCCTTCATTAGACATGCAAATCTATTGATTGATAATTTTATTTGATCATTTTAAGTTTTTGAAGTTTTCATTTTAAAAAAGATGTAATATTTGACATTAATAGCATTTTTGAGAAGAAATAGAGACACTCCACTGAAGTGTGTTTGAGCAGTGAACATGAGGTCTCCTCCATGTGCTTACATTTTTACATCAGGCCTATCTTGGTTTTGAATTCCAAACAGATCAATGAGTTTTATTTTATGAGTGGTTTAAAACATTTTAATGATCCTGATCAAAGATTACTGCCCAGCTGCTGCAAACAACCAATCAAAATTCTGATTTCTACTGATAAACCAATCAGAATTCTCTAAATGATTACGTTTTGTTTAAGTATGTAACAAACTTAAATGTGGGTAGGTTTGTTTGTTCTTTTATCGAAAAATGGATTTTGGCGAAAAATGGATTAAGGAGTTACGTTTTAATGATCATAATGTTATACTGTACAGTTGTGTAATCTTGGTCACACCTTAAATGTCAATATTTTCTAACTCTTAAAGGGAGTGGAGTGGAGTAATGGTGTTTTACACCCAAGTCAAGATTATTTCACTTATATTGAGGCAGTCAATTCAGTGATGGTGAAAAAAACCACCAACCTTTGACATAGGAGTGGAAAAATGGTGTTTTACACCCAAGTCAAGATTATTTCACTTATATTGAGGTGGCCAGCTCAGTGATGGTGAAGAAAACAACCAACCTTTGACATAGGAGTGGAATGGAAAAATGGTGTTTTACACCCAAGTCAAGATTATATCATTTATATTCATGCAGTCAGCTTAGTGATGGTGAAAAAAACCACCAACCTTTGACATAGGAGTGGAAAAATGGTGTTTTATGCCTCAGTCAAGATTATTTCACTTATATTGAGGCTGTTAGTTCGATTGGGATGGTGGATTGGACTAATGGGGTTTTAAATCCTAGTCGGAAAAAAAAATCACTTATATTCAGGTGGTTAGTTCAATGATGGTGAAGAAAAGCACCAACCTTTGACATAGGAGTGGAAAAATGGTGTTTTACGCCTCAGTCAAGATTATTTCACTTATATTGAGGCGGTTAGTTCTGTTGGGATGGTGGATTGGACTAATGGTGTTTTGCATCCTTGTCAAAATAATTTCACTTATATCGAGGCGGCCAGTTCAGTGATGGTGAAGAAAACCACCAACCTTTGACATAGCGGTGGAGTAGAAAAATGGTGTTTTACGCCCCAGTCAAGATTCTTTCACCAATATTAAGGTGGTTAGTACTGAGGTGGTGGAGTGGAGTAATGGTGTTTTACACCCAAGTCAAGATTATTTCACTTATATTGAGGCAGTTAGTTCTAATTGGATGGTGGATTGGACTAATGGTGTTTTGCAATTTACATCCTAGTCAAGATAATTTCACTTATATGGAGGCGGGCAGTTCAGTGATGGTGAAGAAAAACACCAACTGTTGACATAGCAGTGGAGTTGAAAAATGGTGTTTTATGCCCCATTCGGAATTCTTTCCCTTATTTTCAGGTTAAAAGTTTTCAGTTGATGGAGTAATGTTGTTTTACACCCCAGTCAAGATTCTTTCACTATTTAGGTTGTCAGTTCTTTAATGGTAGAGCAGAGTAATGGTATTTTACACCCCAATTTAAAATCTGTCACTTATATTTAGGCAGTTAATTCCAGGGAGGTGGAATAGATAAGAGTATAAAATTCTGTCACTTATATTTAGGCAGTTAATTCCAGGGTGGGGGAATAAACAGCAGTGCCCAATCAAATCACTGACCTTTAGCAAGCGAACTAACAAACTTTCTGGCATTAGGATCTGCCCCGAGTGGGATTTGAACCCAGACAGTGATAGACACTGTAATCGTTAGTTGCACCCTTTAGACACTTGGCCACCAAAACCCCTTTATAAAGAAAGAACCAATGAATAGAAAAAAAATTAGTTGTATATGGAAAACATGTTAATGAACAAAAAAAACCAATGCAAAATCAGAAAAACCAACAAATATTGAGACCACTTACAGCGGTAATGTTTTACAGCAGCTGGCAAACTTCAAATATTTCTTTGTTAAGTGAGAAGTTTTTGTCTGGTTATATGATGATAATATCATGTGTTTTAGAGATAAAGAAATCTGAGTTTGTCTACATATCAACAATTCACCTGCTTTTCTTCTTCTAAAACAAAAATGGGAATTTCATAAAAAATAAATAACCAAAGTGAATTTCTAGAATTGAGATTAGATTAGCATATTAGACATGATACTTTGTTTGTCCATGTTAAAGATGGTATTTTTTGTAAGATTTTTTGTTTTTTTTGGGTTTTTTTTTTAAGATTTTTTTAATATACTCTGTATCAGTTTCTCTTTTTGATTTATAAACAACACAAAAACTAGCTTTCATATCTATGCATGGGTTTCAGATTAACACAAAGATAAAACTGGGAACGTGATCATGGGGTTGTTTTTATTATGGTAGGTCTCTCCAAGGTTCTTTTTTTCTCACTCTTCCTGTTTTCTGATGGCTTGGTTAATTAGTGTTGTTATTGAAAATTGGGAAGTTTTTCGTTGTTTTTATTGAGGAAGTTCAAAGGATTTTCCTGACATAAGGTGTAAAGAGATAAGCAAACAAATATATATTTTTGGGATTTTTTGTCAATATAAATAATTTATGGTTTTGTTCTTGAATTTCCTTATTTTTTTTTTATTATTATTCATAACCCATAATTTTATTGATAGTCTTAACACATACAACCTAGCTTGAGGGTGGTTTATAGGAATCACCATTTCTCTCTGTCTGTCTGTCTATGGACGGCTGTCATAAAAACTTCACATGAACAATCTTCATGGTCCAAAGGTATGTCATGACCTTGAACCAAGGTCATATTGGAAAGGTCATGATTGCTTGAAATGCTGGAAAACATTTAGCCCTTGTAGATTGGGGGGGGAGGGGTGGTATTTGGCTTTCAAGAGACAGTTCTAGTTTACACTGGTGGACTTAAATGTCACTTATGTTCAAAGGGAGACAATCCATTCCCCATTTTTGTAATTTTGGTGAAAAGAAATAGCTCATAGTCATAAAGTTGATAATTAAATGTTAATTGATTGAAGTTTTTTGCCTCCTAGTCAAATTATTTCACTTATATCAAAACGTCACCAGTATTAGGCGACATGAAAGCTAGACATTTTGACTGACTGTTCCCTCAGG
Organism: Anadara kagoshimensis; assembly: GCA_021292105.1. Classification (NCBI taxonomy): domain Eukaryota; kingdom Metazoa; phylum Mollusca; class Bivalvia; order Arcoida; family Arcidae; genus Anadara; species Anadara kagoshimensis. The sequence goes on from CM037869.1 coordinate 38,209,509, forward strand.
GCAATGTGCAGTGAGGATTTTGCGGCATGCTACATCTTACTGTAACAAAGGGCATCAATTTTTAAGGTCTCATTCAATGAAAGTCCTGTTGTCATGTGAAAAAATAGTTACAACTTTATTTCAAGTTATGGTCATCTCTGCCAGGGTTTGGACCCAATGTGCTACATATGGAGCAAGCGCTCTATCAGCTGTGCTCCCATAGTGGTCAAAGAATAAAGATTATGAAACTTGTAATTGTTGCAACATAAGTTTTCGAGGTTATTAAATTAAAATTTATAATAAACAAAAAAGAAATGTCCAGATGACTGACTTCAGCAGTTCCATGGCATTTGAAAAATTGACTTTAAGGGAGATATCACAGATACACCTCTCTCTCTCTCTCTCTCTCTCTCTCTCTCTCTCAACACAGATACACCTCTCTCTCTCTCTCTCTCTCTCTCTCTCTCTCTCTCTCTCTCTCTCTCCTCCTGGTCTCAAGGTCCACCAGATCAGTTTTAAACATTCAAATATTTCGAATAAAGATGTGATAAAAAGAAAATTGGTCAAATTGAACAATGACTTTCAAGGTTTCCATGGAAATTTTCTTGATATAAAGGGAGATAATCCATAAGCATCTTGTTCCTACCCTTCATCTCTAGGTCCATCAGGCCTGTTCTGAACATTCAGATATTTCAAATAAAGATGTGATAATTTATATCGGCTTTCACAGCTTCTCTTCTTTGATGACAAAACTCTTACAAGCTTTATAAATACCTAATGGGTCATTTCAAATCATGTGTACAACACTTAAAATTTCTTATGAAATAATTTCTTTAAAAACTTAAATTTTGCAGCTTACAAATTTATATGAAATTGTAAGCTTCACTCTATAAAAAAAATTACAAATAACTTGAATTTCATTTCAAAATTTTGTGCATTATAAACAAAAATTCAAATTTAAATTAAAGTTTTTTCCTGTTTTATAAAAAATTTTGCTTGATTTTTGCACATTTGATATTTTTTTTTATTTTATTTAAAATATTTTTATACATACATTTATAATTGTATTATATACAGAATTTCAATTTAAGATCATTTTCATAATGAAATTAAAATGTTGTTTTGTATCATGTATTTTGATTGGATGTTATAATACTCATGTGACTTTACCCACAATGCCTCCTCATAATTTCAGCCACATCCTTACTTAACTGGTTCAGTCCCTACATCTGCCGTTCAAGGATATAATCCATACATCAGTACCGCCATGCCGACGATTGCTGTCCAGAGCGGTACGGGAGGCGATTGTTCGGTGGTTACACAACAAATTCCTGGTGTTATTTCTGCAACCATTCCGTCTATTACATCACAACAAAAAGTAGCCCGGGCAGACAGATTAGAGGTATGTTTTAAAGCATTGCTATAGTACTTGTATTTTAAATGTAGCCGTAACCATGACATTTAATCATATGATTTTCAAGCTTACTGTGAATATTAAATGTCTCTAGTTTTTATTTAAATTTGTGTTTTGCTAAACAAATATTCAGTTAGGTGTATTTGTCATTTTAATATGATTATGACCTCTGACCTTTTGCCCTGTAACCTTTGACCTGTATAGATGGATTTTGAAGTTTTTCTCCTACTATGATACAGTTTTGATTTTAGTTTATTTTATTGCTTTTTATGTAAAGTTACTTCATTTTTGGCATATCTTATGTCAATCAATTCTTTTCAAAAAAAAAAAAAAAAAAATTCATTGGGTGGTTTTTTTTGTGAAAAATTGAAAATAACCCCACCCACCCCTGTCCTTACAATCTCTGATCTAAATGCTGCCACATTTTGCCATCTAGTTGTTGCCACAATTAGTCGTTCCAATTTTGCTTCAAAAAGTTATAAAATCCATGGCGTTCATATGGTTTCCTGCATCGAGTTTAGCCCTTTCAACTTGTCATTGTTCAAAGCAAGAGTTCGGCACCTTAGGAAATAAGGCACTTACCGATACAGTGAAATTGGGTTTCTCTAATTCTGTTTCAAGTTCAGCCATTGTTTGAATTAAGAGTTAAGCCCCCTTAGGAAATAGAACACTGCCCGAGCACTGATCAAATACATTAGATTTTGTTTATAATGCAATCGTATCATATTCATGAGTGGACAGTAGATTTTTCTATATATCCTAGATATTTGTGCTAATGATGGAAGTTTTTTTTTTTGTGAAAATAGTTTTAGACTTATGGCCATTTATAGTCTCTCTAGAAGCTCTAACGACTAACTGCCATCTATACAGGTTATAACTATAGCTCACCCACATCAAAGGCCCGGCATCTACAAATATAAACACATCCTCAGTCAGTACACACGGTCTCATTTTCCATACATTTTCTGTTCGATCTCAGATTCATTGTTTTTCCATGCTTTTAAAATGAGATTTGTTGTGAATTTTTTACGTTTTTCTAAAGTATTGTTTTTATTGTTATACAAAATTGTTAAAAAGACTGGTCAATCAGAGTTATGTCCCCTTGTAATTTGAACAGCAACAATTCAAAAACATTCATTTCTTGATTGTTTATGCCACCAACAAATTCATTTTAAAACCATGGAATCATTTGTATAACAAATTTCAAAATCAACACTTTTTTATTGTACTCTTAAGTCAAATATTTAAGTTTCCTTTTTAGGGATCAAATATTAAATTTGAACCATACATCATATTTTGCAGTCGTAATTGACATATATTATTGCCCCCCGTACACCAAATGACGGGTGAGTCTAAATATGTTAATGTCTTGCATTGCAAATATATTGCTTTATATTGAGTAATATTGTTTTTCTGCTAATTTTTACCAACATTTGTTAGGGGGTGCTCCTAGTAACTATGGAAACGGGGAGGAGGGCTGGTTTATAGATATTTTTAACAGGGTTTTTTACAAACGGAAAAGGCGCTATTTATGGAATTTTTTTTCTTCCGCATATTGCTATAAAGAAACCCTTTTTTGTTGCTGATGTCTCAAAAAATTGTTTTGCTCTGTTTCCCAGTAATTTGAACATTAAATTGTAAAGTGCACTGGTTTTCCAAGATAATGGGAAATTTTCATTAAAAGTTGATTAGCAAGCTAACTAAATTTTTTATCATTCTTAAAAAAATTTCAAATATTATATATAAATATATATTTTTAATTTTTATGTATTTTTGGAATTGTAAATATTTTTGACATTCTCAAATATTTTTTGCAAATATATGAGTCTGGTTCATTTAATAGATCCTTGTTGATGACTTTTGGAGAAAATTGGTTACGTGTTAAAATGTTGTTTTAGCCCCAATTTATATCCCTTCTAGCTGAGAGATGTGGCAATTGCTGGCCGTTTGACACGAAACACAAACACGGGATGAGAACACTGTTTTGAACAGTCTGTGAAAGTCTGATCTTTATTTTATAAAAAAAATTAATTGAATTATCTACTGTTGGTGCCAATAGCATGAAAATCAACAAATTCTCATGACCATCATTGGCTACTGATGTCCGAGGAATTCTTTAAAAAGAAACCTATTTAAGCAAATTGTAAAAGAAAAAATATTGTAAAAAGTTTTATATTTTCACATATTTTGGAAATTTTGGCTACTAATAATTTTAATTATTTTTCAAACCTAGATAACATATATCTTCATTATTGGAAATAATTTTTGCATCCTGTGCCATGTTTAGAAGAAATTGATCTTGATTGACAGATCAAAAAACAGTTTAGAATCCAAGAAACTGATTGTGATTGACAGATCGCAGCATTTCAGACTGGAAGTAATTTACGATGATTGACAGATCAAAACAGTGTTTTCCGGATGTTTTGTGTTTAGCTAACTAAATATGTGTACAGGTTAGACAGCTTTTAGTTTTGCATTTAATCTTAATTTTTGTCCATATATATCGATCCCTATTTACACAGTAAAAATATAGGTGGAGCCACTGCCTATTTACACGGCTTTCAAGCTTCTTAGACACCTAGACACTTGGTCATATATTTGTATCCAATAGTAACATGTCACCCCCAGAAAGTCTAAAATTTTAGACTCGTATAATCTATATTTTGTTCTCTCTCTTTTTGACAATTTTTCTTCTCTTTAGATCTTTTTTCATTTTTTTTTTTTTCCCTCTTTTTGACAAATATTTTCCTTATCAGATCTTTTGGATATATTTTTTCTCTTTTTGACAAAGTTTTTTTCCTCTCTTTGAACTCATTAAGTTGTTCCTAAAGTGGATCTAATGCATAAATATGTAATTTAGTAACATTTTTACTTTGGACTAAATCAGGATTATTCCTGTCAAAATTTACTTAACTTTTTAAGCATTTTAATGTTGATACTCTGGTAAGGGGCAATCTAGACTTGCCATTAATATTTGCAATAATGCTAAACGCTTTTAACAATAATTGCTCCTAAAAGTGGTATATCTGAAGTTTGCTGTTCTGTACACTGTCACAAGACAGGAAATAAAATTAAGCCTCTAAAAGCTTCAGAACATAATTCTTGGTCAATTTTGCTATTGCTTGTCAAGTTTGACTCTGACCTTTGACCTTTGATTAAAATTTTGAATGGACTTAGAATTTTTGTTTGAATGAGGAAAAATTGTTAATTTGTTTAGCTACCTATAAAATAGCCGTTTTCTACATTAAAATCTCTTATCAAAGGCCAAATAGTCATTTTAGACTTGTCAAGCAATAACTCAATTTGTCAATTTAATAAAATGCAACAGTGAAAAATTACATTTTTTTCAAAGACAAATATGTTTACCCACATTCAGATAAAATTTTGATTAAATTCTCCAATATAACATTTTTGGACTTTTTTGATTTTCAATATTTTTTGTTCATTGATTATTATTTTTAAGAACATTTCATAAATACATTTAAATGTATATTTTCTGTAATTGTTAATATTTTGTTGGGTTTTTTAAATTTTTTCTTTGGAGTAAACAAGATGTGACCATACTTTTTTCAAGCTTTCTGTATTTTTAGTTTTTTCTTTTTTCTTTTTTTAATTTTGGGAGAGACACACATACAATCTCCTTCTTGCTTTAGAAGCTGTCTTTTTTTTTTAACAAAACTATAAGCTTCTTAATAAAGCACTCGATAATAATTCTAAAAGCCAAACACTTTTGTGCAGTTTAAAAAAGAAACAAAAACTAACATTAAGCTTAATCTTCTGTGTTGCCATTTTGTTTCTCTCACTTCTTTGCAGGTATGTCGAGAATTTCAAAGAGGTACATGTACGCGACAACCGAGTGAGTGTCGCTACGCCCACCCACCCGATACTGTAACAGTCGACACTTCCGAGAATCAAGTCACGGTGTGTATGGATTATGTAAAGGGAAAGTGTACACGGGATTCGTGTAAATATTTCCACCCTCCTCCGCACCTTCAGGCGCAGATTAAGGCCGCTCAACAACGAGCTAATACCAATTCTGCCGCCGCGCAAGCTCTGGTAGGCTGTGTTCCTCCTTCTCATCCTTTATACTGTATTTTCCGCTTGTTCTAATAGTTAATACTTCTTTCACATCTTTTTATATATATCTTTCTTGTATATATTATTTCTATGCAGCAATTTTAGTATTCTTGTATATAACATGCTTATTATCTTTTTGTTTTATTAGATGACTTGATTCCCAAATTGCTTTTTGCGTGCTCATGCCAGTTGCTTTTTTTGATTAAAACGAAACTTAATTGAAAATTTAAATAATTGGACGGGACTAATATTTTAACGATTTTGTTGATAAAATTAACTATGGTTATAATTGGCCAGAAATGTTAAATAATGCTTTTTTGGTAACAGCTTTCATTTTTAATCTTTTTTTTTAAATTTTTTTAATATTTTCATGTTTTGGTTTTTGTCTCAGATTTTTCTAATTTGAATTTTCTAATTTTTGTCTTCGTCATTTGCATTGTGGATTTTAAAATTTCTATTAACATATTTACTACTTAACAAGTTAACACCTTATAATTTATATATTTTGCCCCATATCTCTTAGGAGGTCGTCAACCTTTTCTGGGAAAAAAAAAATTACATCAAATTTTTGACTAAAAATGGAATCAAAAATATTTTTAAATTGTGATCTTTCAAAATTTTTGAAAAAAGTATTTGAAACATTTTAACAATTACAACCCTTTAAAAATGGGATATAATTACAAAAATATAGAAAAAATAAAACCCTCAGGATGCATTAGACAAGTCACAATTATGTTGAATTGTTTTCCTGAAAAACATGATTTTTAGTATAATCCACACAAAAAATGGATTTTGAATGTCTTACGTGATTTCACCCCCTTATACGGGGTTTTGTAACATATTAGCCCTGGCATGTTCACATGTCTTGATTTTTATTTATTTGCTTTCTTTTAATCTGAATATTCTGGTTTTAGTTAATTTTAATATGAAGGGTCACACTCACTTGACCAAAAAGAAAAAAAAACAGCCTTCCATTTACCTTGCTAAAACTTTTACATCTTCCATTTTCATTTTCCATCCTTGCTCTTGAACCCCATTTCCAATGGAACGGGGCTGTATATATATTCATTCTGCTATTATAAAGTTCTTTAAAATCCATAGACTCTTAATGCACCCTGTGCTTATTTTTGCATTGCCTCCCTTTTTCAAGCACCAGCTCATTGGGTAAAATTTGCCCTTTGACCTTTATTTTTCTTATCACTATAGCAACTATAAACCAATGGGAGTTTAAGGCTGAGTGAAGCATTAGACTAAAACTAGTTGCAGTAGACTTCAAGCCGCTTTATTTGTGTCAAATTAATTTATAACTCTGATAATTTTAGTGAGCTATTTTAATACAATTTAATTTTGAAATTTTTCAGCTTCAGCAGCTGGCCAGCCTTTTGTAGAGCTCCTAGTTTTTTCTATACACCAGCATCTTTTTATTGACTGTCGGTTAATTACATAATTAGAATAGTGTCGGGGTAAGGCAATCCAATTTTTTGAAATGTAAAACTTAAAATTAAAAAGAATATTATTCCTTCAGTTCACAGAAACATTTTTTTTTTTTTTAAAAAAAAAAAAAAAAAAAAAAAAAAAATCAAAAAATCAAGAAAACACAAGAAATCTCAGAAAATACAAAAAAATCACAGAAAATGTAAACAATAATAACTTATTATTTTCAAACATACCAAAATATTGATAAAGGTAGAGTTAGAAGTTAGCAAGATGATCTCACTTAAAATAAATTAAGGAATCTATTTTTTTGAGGGGTTTTATTTCTTGGATTGCAAAAATAGAAATAAACACCTTTTACTTATGTGTGTGGGCAGTGGATGCCACTTGGAGGTTGGGGGAGAGAAATTTAAATTTTAGGTTTTTCAGATGTTTTAAAAAAGCAATTTTGTTTCTGTGAAAACTTCATCTTGTACTACTTGGAGAAGTCTTTCTCTTGCTGCAAGGCAAGTAACTACTAACCAGAAAAGATGCCAAGATGGATTTTAGGAATTCAAATTAAATAAAAATAAACATTATATAAATACAAATTTATAAGATTTCCTTGAAGCTATTCAATGTATATAAAGAGTGTTAGCACTGTTTTGATTAAATGGTAATCGGCTGATGTATTGAAGACAAAAAAATGCTAAAGTTAAAATGGTTCATCTGTTTGAAGATCAGCGGCTTGATTCTGTTTATATAAATAAATGTACATCAACATTTCTAAAATTTCAAAAATAAACAATTCCTACAATGACTTTATAACCCTTAAATAATTTAAAACATTTGGAACATATGTTTTCAGTAAATTTAAAAAGAGGTGATCTCATTGGTGAAGAATTTAACCAGTACTAAGTAATTAACCAATCACAGACCAGCAGACAGTTACTGCTTTCTTTATAATATTTAAACTCAAAATGACCTTTTTGTACTCACTTCTTTTCTCATTTATATTTTTGGAATAAATCTCAAATAACCATTTGCATTATACACCTTGCCAAAATTACACTTGAAACGAAACTAGGTGAAAAATGAAATTTTAATGGTAATGGTTTCTTTGGCAATATTTAAATCAAAATATTTAGAAATTTAAGTTCATTGAAGATGAAAATATTGTTATCTAAAGAATTTGTATTGAGACTGAATTCTTGAAAAGCTAAAATTAAAATAAAAATGACGTGCCTGGGTAATAAGTTTTCCCGATTTTTAGCTGATAAGGGAGACAACTCTTGCTAAAATAGTCCAAAACTTGCTTCTTAATTTGATGTGAGTATGGTTGAACCCGTGATGAATTATAGACACATTGAACAAAATGAAGATGTAACTAAAAACAACAGCAACAACAACATAACAAAAACAACAACAAAAAACAAAAAAGAAAATAGATTAAAAAAAAAAAAGAAAGTGTCATTGTGCTTCCATTTTGTGTTCTCAAAATGCAGGAATAAAGGTGTTATTTTGCAAATAGTAAAAACATAAGTTCACATTAAAAATAAAATTTTAAAAAATCCTATTTTCTTGACAGTCAGTAAAAAGATGCTATCTGAGTGATAATTCTTATGCAATAGTAGTACTGCACATAAATCTGTCCTCTTTACGCTTACTTCACCATATCCTTGCAATCCTGTCGCTATTTCACCTGAAATACACGAAACCATGTGTACATTATTTTTTGTTTTGATTTTGGAAACCGATTAAAAAAAATTAGAAAAAAAATTATAATTCTAAAAATTCCATTTTGCAGATCGACTGTTACAAGGATTAGAGTATTAGGTACCCTGGATTCACTCACACACACCTTTTAGGGGGGTGGCCCAATTGTTTAGTGAAGCAAGGCCAAGTCAGTGACCCAGTCGCATGTCAGACTTGATTTGATTGGTTAATGCCTGGATACATAGCAAATTTTTATTGGTTGATGTATAAGAGAGAGGTTATCACTGGTATGCTTTACTGTCATTGGTTGACATCTGTCACATGACTTGTATGTACATAATCTTGGCTTCAGCTTGATTTTAGTTTATTAAACAGTAGACTATTTTGCTTACAACAAGAAGCTATGTGATATAGCCAGGAAAATCAACTCACTCCACGGACAGAAGGGATAAGTATGATGATACCCTGTATTTGAAAATTATTTCAAATTTTTGTGTCAAATTTTACACAAAACAATTGCAATTATACATCCAGTGAGATTTGGATTGAATATATATTTTTTATGAAAAATCTTGTCTCAGTGAGCAGAAACAATTTTGACATGAGAAAATATTGGGAGAAAATTGGGTGGGGGGATATCTTTGTACCACATGATACATACCTCTTAACATTTTTTGCAGAACTTTTATTTTTATTTTGTAATGTTCCGGGTTTGCCATATTGGAAAACCACGATTTGAACATTTTCCATAACCAAGGAAAATAATAGGCCTGCAAATGGGAATCATGTGGTACATGGGTGAATTATGAACACAGTGAAACCTGTATATAAAGGCCACCCATAGAATCTGGGAAATATGGACTTTATACACAGGTGGTCTTTATAAAGGGGCTCTTTTTGTTGAGATTTTTAGTTCAGCCAGATGACCTACCTACAGCTGTCAAGTAAGGATTATTCAATAAATTTTACTCCCTGAAATCGCATACCATTGGTCAAGAAATTGAGATTTTTCTCCCCCTGGTGTAGGAAAATTTAAATTTATCTCCCCTGATATTGGAAAATTCAGATTTATCTCCCTTTGGTATATGATAGGGTTCATAGAAATTTGATGTTGGATAACTGATCTTGTGGTCTTGAAATCACTTGCCCTTCAGCAAAATTTGAAAATGAAAAATAAAAACATATATTTGCCCACAAGAACCCATTTTAGATATTACCACTGTTTTGACAATGGAAAATAAAATCAATTTTTTTTTTTTTTTTTTTGTCCACAAGAGGCAATTTGAAATATTACCACTGTTATGACCATGGAAAATGAAAAAAAAATTATTTGCACATAAGTATTGCTAGTCATTTTACCAGACTATTAGTACCCTTATTGGTCATAGCTTCCATTGTTAGGGAGTCCACTGTAACTTAATATGGGATCTTTTTATATGTAGGAAATACAGAAAAAGGACAAGCAGGTTAACATTATATCATGACTTATATCGTTTATATGTGGAGAAATTGCTGTGAAAATATTAACTTTGTTTTTATGGCAGCCCGTAAAGGCACATAATGGTGCTGGCAATTTTGAATTAAGATAATTTAAGGAAAACTCTATAGTTGTGGCTTCTTCAGACCTATCTGGGTGGCAAACTTCTAGAGGCATGATTTGGTGGCATAAAGGAAAAAACATGTCCTGTTGGCAGCTAATGTGAAAAAGAATTTGTCAATCTGAATTTATTATTTTTCACCCCTACCAGATATTGGTATGATCTAAATTCAAGTAACTTGGAACAAACCATTAATTTATTAAGGGGTTATAGGGATGTTGAAGATGCTTTATGTATTGATTTTTTGAATGTGAAGCTTTATGATTGTTTGGCTTTATAACCAGATTTTAGTATATTTATATATATTCTTTGGATATTGTTTAGTTTTGTCATTTATATAATGCCAGTTACGATTGCATAGTTACAAGTCATAATAGAAGTAGAAGTTGTACTTTTTATATCGCTTTCCGAGACGAATCACCTGACCACTTCCTGCAATGCACTCGCTTATTTTCTGGTAAATTCGTGAAGGTAAAATGTGTAATAATAATTAAGAAAAAAAATAAAACACCTTTTGCAAATTTGGTCCATTTTTTACCCCCTAACAGATATAGATATAGGTATAGTTTATCTGTCAACTCTGTACTGATTTAAATTTGTGGATGTTACAGATTTTTTTTTCAATTTCTTGGCATTGCCCATAAGATATATATTTTTTCATTTTTGTTGCAAGCAGACTTTTAAGAAAATGTAAAGAAAACCAAAATGTTTCAAAATAATATTACAGAAAACATCCAATTAGAAATGGAATATCACATACTTATTTTAAGCATCCATTCAGCAGTGTTGTTACAAGGTAATCAACTATCAAAGTAACAACCAATCAGAAATGATGTTGCTTCAGGAAATGGTCAGGTTGAAATGTAAAAAAGCCAGTGAAAGCACCATTGGCAAAGACACTCATAAAACACAATCCTTTTAAAACTGCAAATTTTCTGAAATATCAAAAAAAAAAAAAAAAAAATTTAAAAAAAAATCATCTTTTTTGATGGGTTATATAAGCTAATCAGTAAAAGCTTCAATATTTCTTACGTCTCAAATTTTGATGCTCAGTTCAGGACAAGAAATAGTTTTCAATTTTGAAAAATTAATAGGACTGTCCATGCAGGTATCTTCAGAAAGTCAAGTGTCTGTATTGAAATTGTTGATAAAAAATTGAAAGCAGTCGTTGATTTTTTTATCTCAAAAACTTACTAAGTAATTGCTATACCATTCATATTTTTTTTTTTTTTTGATCTTTTCAGTTTTTTCAATTTCTAGATCTTGAATCTTGTGAAAAATGGTCACAAACTTCAATTCCACACAGGCATAATGTAATATGCCTTGCACGGCTCGTTTGGCACTAAGTCAATTATTTCTTTTTATGAATCTTTTTTTTTTTTTTTTTTTTTTAAAAAAAAAGCTCATACAAAAACATAAGAAATCAGATTTTGACATTTCAAGTTTCTAAGTTTATTTGTCTTAAATTTTTAATTTTGTGCTAAATTTACAAAATGAATTATCCTGAATTCCACATTTGAAATTCCACAAAAGATCCAAATTTCCTGATATTAAGAAAGACCATATTAGTTGCCTGTATGGACACTTCCATATTCTCTCCAAACTCGCTGGATGTAACTGTAACAATTATGATGTCATAATGATGCAATAATATATATATGATGGAAGGAGATGTTATGACATCATAAATGCAGACATTGGATGATGGGTCTGAAAATAATGAGGTGATTTATTAATTTTTTACGGTTTACTAAAAATATTTTATTTGCAGTTTTTCATCTGAATTTTTCATTTCAGCTATGCAGACAGTTATGATTTGATTTATTGATTTTTTTTTAATTTTCAGCTACTCTTTAGTTTCTGTGGTCACATTTCAACAGCAAAACCTCTCCTTTTGTAGGCACACAAAATTAGAATTTCTTCTCTTTAGAATTGAAAAAAAAATTCCCTTAAAGTTAGATCAAAATTTTCAAAATTCTCTTTTTTCTTTTCCTTCCTTCTTTTATTATTATATTAATTATTATTTATAGCTATCATTTCTATTATATTTATTATTATTATTATTCTATTATTATTATTATTACTTCTATTATTATTATTATTTATTCTAGTTATTATATTTATTATTATTATTTTCTTTGCATGCAATCTATCTATCTTATTATCTGGGCACATATTTTTTATAACGACCTAACAATTATTAGGCTCTTTAGTAAAATCCTAAATAACATGTGCACATTTTTTTCTTTCTTTTCAAAATTTTTTTTCCTTTTCCTCTGCTTTTATTATTTTTTTTCTCATTGAACTTTTGTAACATTTTTCTAAATTATTTTTTTTCAAAATTATATATCTAAAAACAATGTAGATGTATTCTAATTAATATACACAACATACGGCATGATGTGTTAATTGCTAATTAATTAATTTATTTATAAGGGGAGAGATTTTACATTAAAAAAAACGTAATTGACACGTACTTATAATATTTTTGGATTAAATGCATGTTGACTGAATTTATTATTACCAATGGTGCTGTTTTCTTTTTTATTTTCATTCTTCCCATTACGCCTTGTTGCTGCTTTGCTGTTGTCATGTGCTGCCAACCCTGCCATGCCGCCATTTCATTGGCCGAATCGCCATGTGCTCTGCATACTAATTAGCCGCAAGTGGTTGAGGTCATTCCTCCAGGCAAGAAGCGACCTCGTGACCATGCAGATGATCTCGTTCTGGTACTATATATCCCATCAAGCTTTGCATGTAGCTGTAGTCTGCTTCAGGACAACTTTGCACAGTCACATGACAGACAGTCACATGACAACAAGGCCTATTTATAGCCATAATCTGTAGCTTTTTTAATTTTGATTCTTATTTTTGACCCAGCAAATGCCAACTTGATTTATACTTGGTGTCTGTTGGGTGTCTCGTGATTTATTTACCACAAGCATTTTGAATACACGCCTCGCATGTTTGCTCTTGGACTTCCTGTTTGGAATTGTACTGCCTGACTTAGGTTGAGAAATTGGACGTGAAATTTGTGGAAATTATTTTAACATATAACTAGTGTGCTGATTGCTTTTGTCATGTGATTCTGCAAAACGATAACAGTGGTAAAAAAAAATTTAAAAAACAAAAATTTGAGGGACCAAAAAATTAAAAAAAAAAAATTTAAATAAACAGCAAAAAAATGCTATACATTGAAATTGTAAAACATGTCTGAAATTTCTCCAAGTATGTTTGTTTATAAATATATACATATTCCTTAATATATACATACATATATATACAGTATTTATTGTATAACTTAATATGTCTTGTAGAACTTCAATACACTCAGTTAGATTGCTTTGTTATTTTCTCTAGAAAGTTAGTCTCTGTTCATGGTGATTGTTTTCTTTTGAAATGCATTATGGGTAAACGGGAAATTACGGAAATATTTATAATAAGAAATATTGACACTTCTCTCTGTAGCTCATAATATCACTTTTGGCCTGGGAAATTTATTGCATTTTGGCAATTATAAAATATTTTCTTTTTGATTTCATTTTTTTTTAATTTCTGCATCGCTTTTTGCATTCTTATTATTTTTGTGCCACTACTTAGACGCCTAATTTCTCTACTAATGTTGGAAGTTTTGTTTTCTTTTAGCAAAGTGCCATGCCGGGCATGATTCCATATAAACGAGTTGCAGTGGAGCATAGTAAGAGCGGACTGCCAATGTATCAACCGAACCCTGCTGCCAGTCTAGCTTACCAACAATTAGCCGCCATGCAACAGTTACAACAACAACAGCAACAGTATATACCAGTGACATGTAAGTATACCTAGCTCATATATAACATTCTTTTTTATTGGTTGAATGTAAGTTAAAGAAAGGTTATTCTTTTTTTTATTGGTTGGATATAATGTCAAAGGTCAACTGAATAAGTCTTGTTTTCATTGGTTGTGTTATCAGGTCAAAGGTCAAATTAAAATTGGCTATTTTTATTGATTAGACACATAATTTGGAAACACAGACAAAGATAAATTGTTTGCATTTGGGTTCTTTCTATGAACTATGTTGAAACATGACCTTTGGTAACATAGTCAAAGATAAATTGTTGGCTTATAACCTTTGACATTTTAATAAATTGACATGATTATTACATGACCTTTGACATTTGAATATATTGACCTGATTTATAACAACTTGACCTTTGACATTGGAATATATTGACCTGATTATAACAACATGACCTTTGACATTTGAATATATTGACCTGATTATAACAACATGACCTTTGACATTGGAATATATTGACCTAATAATTACAAATTCAACACTAATAGCTGTTTATACCTAATCTTTTAATCACTTTTCAATATGTTGTCATCATTAACAAACTGGAGTAGGTGTTGTATGGTACTCATGCTTTTTACACAGATAAGATTGTAGATAGTATCTCTTCTGATCAGTTGTCTAAAAAAACTAAAGATAAAAATAGGCCATTACTTGTTTAAAAGGAACTCTGACATAAGCATCGCTGGTTGTTATATATACATATACAGTCAAACCTGTCTATAAAGGCCACCTAAAGGAACCAGTAAAAGTGCCCCTTATTGGCAGATGGCTTTATACACAGGTTCAAATAATATGAATAAAGAACAATCGGGATACAATTTAACTGGCCTTTATAAACAGGTGACCCTTATATAGAGGTGGTCTTTAAGGCAGGTTGGACTGTATAGTCTTGTATGAAGATGCCACTGATACAGGGAATGAAACCCAGGCCACCTGTTTATAAAACCACTGCCGTCAGTTGACCTAAAAACTCAAGATAAAAATAGGCCGATATTGGCATCGGATAAGTGCCAATGAAAGTCCATAAATAATCCCAAGCCTCTTTCACCACCTTAAAGCCAAACTTGTTTAAAAGGATCTGCCAGATTAACATCATTGGAAGTAAAAATTAAAAAAAAATTAGGCTCTTTTATCACCTTATAGTCAATGTTGTATAAAAAAGCACTGCAAGATAAGCTGCTCTGACTGATAAAGTCAATTTTGTATAAAGGGAACTGACAGATTAGCATAAAACAAAGTCTATAAAAATCCTTCCCTCTTAGAGAATTTCAGGCAGTAAATCTTTAGCAGTACAGAGTTTATTAATTCCTCTCTTTCTGCTATACTCATATGAACAATCAAAGCCTAGCTTGCAGTCAGTGTTGTGAGTGAATGTGGACTTTTCAAATACTAAATTTTCAAAAAAGTTCATAGGAATAAAGAAGAAAGTTACTGTCAAGCCGTTATAATCTTAAGTAATGTAAGGAAACTGCCATTAAATAAGTGACATAAAAAATACATAAATAATTCCCAGCCTCCTTTTCTGTTGGGAAACTCATACCTTTCTAGTAAACCATAAAGTGGTTGGCTTTTATCCATAAATTTAAGACTTAAGCTTTTGATTTAGGATGTGCTAAAAGACAGTATTTTCAGGCAATGCCAACTGGAATTTCTATTCAATGTTACTCATGTAGATTTCAACAAAAATGTATATTATTTACAATTATTGGTAAAACGTAATAATATACCAATGAGAAGATGGCCTTTTATTAAAAAAAAAAAAAAAAAAAAGAGAGAGAGAGAGAAAGGTATGATAATGACAATTTGGCAAGTAAATTTGCTGGCTGTGTGTGAGATAGTTTCATGGTGACTATGGGTTTCACTTTTGGTTGTGCGTTAGTGACTTGGAAACTGATCAGAAGAGATTTGTCTACAGTCTTGGAATAAAACTTTAATTTTTCTTGGGTTTACAAAGCAAATAACATTAGATAAAATATGGCATTTTTGCAACTTTCATTTCTTGATTCATGATTGAAAAAAAACCCAGACAAATATGTCCCAATTAGTAAACATCCTGAAAAAATATGTCTTTAGATATAAGCCACTATAAAGGACACACAGGCTTTAAATCTCAAGGAATGACTTCACTTGTTTACCATGGCTTCTTGAATTAGTTGTAGTTTCTGCCATTACTAGGAACCCTTGTGACTATGTATCTTTTTTACAACATTGTCATTGCACTGTTTTATGTTGTGCATTGATTACTCCCTGTTTTACTTTTACACCTTACAACATTTATTAAATAAATAAATAAATAAATAACCCTGATTTATGTCTTGAATCAAGAATCGGAGTTCCAAAACTACCATGTGTTTATCATCTGTGAAGAAAATTATATGTAGTTGGATATTGTAATAAAAATATTGTAATTACTAATGTTGGTGTCCATGGTTACTAAGTAATAATCCTACAATTTACTTGATGTCACAAGGATCTTAATTCCTGAAAATTCTTTGCTTGCTAGAAATTGTGGCCCAGAATTCAAAAACATTTTTATGAGAAGTAATCCTTTCATGGAGACTTTTGAATGATTTGATTCTTATTTTCAATTCTGAGGTATTATAAAAAATATTTTTTTTTTTAGAATTATAAAAATTCTAATTTTAAAAAAAAATATCTGATTCACAAAAAAAACCCAGTGATTATACATGTGAATATTGGGATTATTACTATGTAACCATTGCAATAGATGTAAACAAATGGTGATAGAGTATCGGAATTAACCATTTTAATGATACTAACTTAATCATAAGATTAATGCCCAAAACAATTTTCTTGTTAAATCTTATGCTGCAAAAACCAACCAAAATTTACTTTTTTCCAAAAAAATCTTTGATCTGAATTCCTGGAAATTCTTTGCTTGCTAGAAATGATTTCTGATCTCATATTAGAATTTTCCTACCCACCTTATTTTTGTTGTAGTTTGAATTTTTATATTGTTTTACGGAATTATCTGATTTTCTATATTGAGATGATATATATACATATGCAGCTATGCAAGTAAATAAATTAACTATACCATTTCCAACTGCTTCACTTCTGATAGTAGCTATGTTGACATCCAGTGACTTGAAGCCATTGTCCCATGGGTGGACATGGCTGAATGGTACTTTCACTGGCTTTCGAAGTCAAGGAACTCAGGACTTGATTTTCATCTCCTGCCCATTCTAGAGCGTAAAAAAGCTTATCACCAGAATAGTCTTTGGACTGAGACTCAAAAGCCAGGTCTTTTGTCTCATTGCACGCAAAAAAACACCGCAGTAGAGTAGGTAACCTGTGGCACTACAGAGGACACATACCTAGAAAGGAATGAAACAGACTCAGCAAGACGATAAACGAAAAGGCTTGAAAAAATTAATGGTTGTCAAGTGGTTAAGACATTCTGCTCCACTTCTGAAATCATCTGTATGTGTGAGGTTATAAGTTTACATCCCCTGAAGTTGAGTGGAGTAATCAATTTTTATTTCCCAGTTAAGATTCTTTCACTTATATCCCGGGGTTAGTTCCAGGATGATCAAAGAAATCAGAGTGCCTTGAGAAAACAACCGACCTTCAGCAAGCAACATACTTTCTCACACAAAGGTCAGTGAGATTCCAACCTACATGTAGATGATAAGAGGTGCTGTGATACATAAGTGTGTGCTTTAGACCACTGGACCATCAAGGACCCATGTGCCAGTCAGAATAAACTAGACTACCCTGATGTGGTCACCAATACCCATAGGCATCCCCTGCCCTGAAGGCATTGTTCCAAAACTTGTCAGCAGTCATGGTGGCCAAACAAAATTCAGACATTATTAGCCATGAAACCATATTCTGTGGGTTCATGTGTGAGATTATAGTTGGCTTCCCCTTCCCTGAAGTCATTGGGCTAAGTCTTAAAGCAGCTATGTTGTAGGCAAGTGGTTAATACATAATTAGCCTTAAAAAAGGTTGTAGGTTCATTGTGAGATTACATTTATCATCCACTAGCCTGAAGTCATTGTCCCAAAATTTCAAAGCACCAATCATTGAAAAGCTGGAAACATCAAATACAGACCACAGCAAAATTAATGATATAAAATATATGTAACAGGAAAGATTGATTGAATGGGGTTTTACATCAGTCAAGAATATTTCACTTATATCAAGATGTCAACAGCTATAGATGTGGTGGCAGAAATTTTGACCTTTAATGCAGTGTACTCAGAGCAATGTTCAAAGACAGTTTTTTGATGTGCCACACCTGCCATGATACTACGAAATCAGTTTTTAAGGTCTCTTCAGAAGGACCCTGTGACTTTCATTTCTAAATAAAAAATATTGGTAAACAAAACAGTCACAACCTGTTTTCAAGCCTTGGCGATACCCAACCCTTCAGGCCTTGGTTTGAACCTTAACATCTGACATAGGAAGAGTGCATGCTCCCAACTGAGCTATCATAGTGGTGTAACATGAAAAAGAAGAAATAATTGGGGTTGGAACTTGGTCCTAACATACACTGTGAACAAGTGGGTTACCAGCTGAGCTACCCCAAGTTACTAATATTCTATCAGTGAAGCAGTTGTTCCTTTCTCCTTTTTCACCCCACTAATCTTTTCTGTTCAATGAATGCGCATGGCTGAATATTATATAATCCTTTCAATTTATTTATCTTTTCATTTAAAAAAAACAATTCTGTAATTTTATGCCAGTCCTCTGTTTATTTATGCTCCCCTCCTTTTTATGCTAATGCATCTCAATAATTTGTTTATTGTTGTATGATTTTAATTTTTTATGTTCTAACCATTGTCACTTATTTATTTGCTTTTCAGCACATTTTGATATTTATTTGCCAAATTTTAAAATTTTATTTGTTTCATTTCTTTTATGCTCTTTTTCTCCTTCGTGCTTATATTTTGCTTTGGTCACCTGCATGCGGTGTTCATACGCTTGGTCATCTGCACAATAACTGGTCCCTTAACTGTCGTCGTGGCAACCTGTATGTACAGTACCAATGGTTGTCACCCCTGCCCCTGAAGCAGCCGCAACAGCAGCTCTGGTGGCGGCCCCTGCTGGCCTGATACCTACTAACGCACATAGTGTAAATTACTTTGACAGCAACCAACAGGTACAGTCTCAATACCAAATTATTATTTTATAAAAGATTGAAAAATATTTGAATATTTCAACAGCAGGGTACAAATCACCACCAGAGAAATTTTGAAACTGTAAATTTTGAAGAACAAAAGATTCTTCAAAACAAATGTGAAATTTATATTTTGAAAAAAAAACAACTGATTACTGTAGATATGTAATGAAGAAATTTATTTTCAAAAGTCATATTTAATTGAAACTAAATTGCCATTGCTTTGAATCTAAAGTAAAAATTGTGATATTTTAGGCATTATGTTTTGGGCAGATTCATCATTTACTATCAACACATCTGAAATTCTACAACTTTGCTTTTATCTAGAAACTAACATCAACCACTCTTTTGATTAACTAGAATTAAAACCTTAATTGATAATTTATGCAAATTATTTTAGTATTAATATTGCAATATTTTTTTCTAAGTAGAAAACACTATACACTTAGACTTATACATCTTAGAAATACTAACACACTATTAACCAAATACACAGGAGAGTTGTGATACCAGCTTTGTTTGTAAGTGGCTAAAATTGGTCTAAGAGTACTACCAACTAAAATGGTCTATCTCCTACAAGAAAAGAGGCAGACAGTGCCTTTTAAGGTTGTAAGTCATGTAAAAATAAAGCAGCAGGGGTTGAAAATTTTTTCAGATAAGTTAAAGCCCAGGACTTTTTTATACAGAAAACCAAAAGCCCCCAATTTTTTTTAAAAAGTCCAGAGTTAACTGCAAAATCAAGAAGAAAGACACAAATCAATATGCATCATTTCTATAGGTTGTTAGAGGATACTTTTTCGGCAGTAATTACAATACATTTCCCCATAATCCTCATCATAGATCTAACCCATGGGAATTTGTCAATCCATGGCTGTTGAAACAATCGAACATGCTTGTCCTTATCATATTTGGTGTCTTTATTGTCTTGTGAGTTTCTTTTCTTGCCACTGTAGCCAGATGCAGTCTGCTTGTTAGATGTGAAATTAAAATTAAACAGCGACATAATTGGACATGACTAAATATTTGAAGCGATTACAAGCGCTATAACTATCCAGATTTTTCTTTATCAACCGAACGCTTGAACTGCCTACCAAATGACTAACATTTCTTACAAGCACTGTGATGATCAAGAATGAATGTAAACAACAACAGGGCAATGTGACTACAAATGGTTTTTCAAAATTTTTTCAAGACAGTCGGAAATAAAATTCATTGGTCTTCTGAGTATTTAAGCCCAATGGGCTTTTCAATAGATTTTTTGCCAAGTCCTGCTTGCCAAATTTCTAGTCCCGGGCGTCGGGCTCGAAGAATTTTCAACCCCTGAGCAGGCTTTTAAAGAAGCAGCACATCAGCAACATGATATGGCAATTGAAAATTTGATTGGATAGCCACAATATTTCTGCCAGTTCATCTCATGGTTAACATCAATATTTTTTCCAGTACATCACATGGTTAACCCAAAATATTTCTGCCAGTACGTCTCATGATTAACACTAATATTGTTGCCAGTACATAACATGGCTAATCCAAATATATCAGTCAGTATATCACATGGTTAACCACAATATTTCTGCCAGTACATCTCAGGTTAACACCAAATATATCTGCCAGTACATCACATGGGTTACCCCCTATATTTGCACCAGTATACCCCAGGGTTACCCCAAATATTTGCACCAGTACATAATATAGTTAACCCCCAATATTGCTGTCAGTACATCATGTGGTTAACCCCCAATATTTTCACCAGCACATCACTACGTTGACTCAAATATTTACACCAGTACATTAAGTTCATCCCAGTATATCTGCCAGTACATCACATGTTCATTCCAATTACATCAGGCTAGTAAACCTTCAGTACATCACAAAACACAAAATTAAATGTGTCTCCATGGGAACATCTGGTTTAGTGTTAAAATTAAAAATTCAACCAACAAGAGTTTGGCCATTTTATAAACATTTAAAAACTATGTTACGATAGGTTGAAGGCGTTTGTTGAATTCTGCTTTAAATTCCTAACTTTCTAGTTTCTGCCGCCACAATAATGCTAGTCACAGTTAAACTGAAGCCACATTTTTTTACTTGTCGGTTGATAATTGGTGATTTAATATCTCTGTTGGTGATTTGTAGCTGTTCTGCAATGTGTGTTTATACTTTTGAAGAAAAAAATTTTAAGAATTGAAATACAAAAAAAAAAAAAGAAATAGTTTATCAGATTTTTTTGTTAAAAATATTAAATATTGGAATTTCTGATAATTATTCTCAGTAGTGTATAGACTGTTAATTGGGAAAGTTTATTATCAATTAATTTTTTGGGGAAGAAGGAAAAATCAAATTATTCACTTATTTATATAATTTCATATCAGATATTAAAGTCAGTGCAAATGCAACAGATATATGAAAATTGAATATTTGTGCAAGATAATTTTTCCTGCATTTTTACGTTCTGTGACTTAACACAAAAATAAAATGAATGCGAAACTTTCCCAATTAACAGTTGTTTATAATTTTATGATATTTATGTAGATCCATATATGTTGGTACTAAATTGTAGTAATTATATATTGTGTTTAATCCACTAAATCACTATTAACAAACTATTTATTATTTAATTTCACATAAATAATTTTTTTTACCCGCTTCAATTAACATGCAGATTATTTACTTAATTTTCGAATACAAATGACAATTTCCAAAGCCATCATTTTTTCAAAAAAACATTTTGACTAAAGACAACTTAACTAGCAAAATATTTATTTTTCATATTTATTTAACACATTTAATTAGTATGTTAATTTTTTTTTTTTTTTTTTTGCAGTTTAAACAATTTTTATTTATTTATTTCTTTATTTATTTCTATTGTTATACCATCCCTTATTCAACTGAAATATTGCAATACTTCTGCCAAGGCAATTATTGCATTTTCTTGGATATATTTGGAATTCTGTTGGGGTGGGGGCGGGAGTTAGGATATCTTTTAGTTCTGCATTTCTGGAATTGCCAGAAGTTGCAATTGCCAACCTTACTTAACCTCTTGATGTTTTTTCAAATTAGTTTTCAGATATATCTCTATTTTGGCTAACATATATGTTGTCTTTCACTTTGTTAAATTCTTATTCTCTTCTTTTATTTACTTTGAAATTTTGTTATAAATTTCTTTTTTCTTTTTTTTATCTGGAATGTTATGGGTATTTAAAATTATTAACTACCACAACATTTTTTCTGAACTTCCCTTTTTTCCTTTTCTTTTAACTAAGTCTTTCAAGAATAGATTTTGGACTCTGAAAAAATGTGGTGAAAACTATGGAAAAATTGCTATTCTTGCATCAGAAATTGTAAATCTACGCTAGTCACATAACCACACTTAAAGACCTTATACCTGTAAAATTCTTTATCAGAAATCAATTTGTTCACAAATATAAAATATATTAATTGATCAAAGATGTTGACTAAAGTCAGTTTGCGATTGACTTAAGAAAAATGTTATTTAACCAATCAAAAAAGATTATTAAATAAATTTTTTTGATTGGTCAAAAAGCATTTATTTTTCCAGTCATTTTGAACATAATTAACTTCTGTATGTATATATGAAATTTAAAATTGTACTTAATATTTAATTTTTCAGTTGCTGGACACCCTCCCAGCATGCCGAGATTTTAAATTGGGCCTTTGTAATCGGCCAAACTGCAAGTATGTGCATGTTTTGGAGGGTAAGTATTTTTTTGACTGTTTATTCTTTGGTAAATTTGCATTGAAACAGAACAAGGCAGACCATATGAACCTGTTATGAGTTTAATTCTTAGAGATTTATAAAAAATTATCTCATCCTGAATGGTTAAAAAATTGCTGATTTGATGTTAAACAAAATAACATCAACTATAGCTACAATAATGGTTCTTACATGGACAGCTTGCATACAAAATGTACAGTCAAACCTATCTATAAAGGCCACTCAAGGGAGCTAGTAAAAATGGCCTTAATAGGCAGGTGGCCTTTATATACAGGTCAAAAAATGTGAATAAAGAACAATTGGGATACAATTCTACTGACCTTTATAAACAGGTGACCTTTATAAAGAGGTGGCCTTTAAGGCAGGTTGGACTGTACATTGATTTCACATACAAAATCTAATCAGAATACATTGGCAACAGAGGTTTTGAATACAGTAAAACCTTGTTATAATGATATCTGATAAATTTCCCACCTCACTTATTGCCCCTGTATTTTAAAGTCCAAAAGCATTTTCTTTCATGTTTGATTTCTTTCCACTTCTTTTTATAATGCCAAAAACATGATAAACAATAGCAGCAATAAAGAAAAGGTTTTACTTTCTTTCTAACCGTGACTTTTTATAAGTAGAAAAACTCTTGACTGTGGTGTCATCAAAAACAAACATACTAATCCATGTCCGAATCACAATCCAGAAGCAAAGTAAAAACTTTGGAAGTGACAAGTTATGTTAGACACGTGAACTTCCACCAGGAAAGTGAGGCCGAGTGCTCCGGAAGGGGTAATCACCTCCTGTTAAGCTAGATACACCCGCCACTCCATTACTCCACTCCACTTATTTTCTACCCTAGTGCTATTCTAATGATCTTTTTGTAATTGCATGCATTTGTATTTTTTTGCAGATTATGTTGAAGTGATGGACGGTCGAGTAACAGTCTGTCGTGATTCAGTTCGAGGGAAGTGTTCGCGCCCCATGTGCAAATATTACCATATTCCAATACCTCTTCCAAATAGTAAATAGGGAAAAAGTGAAATCTACTTAATGACATCTGAGGTTCAAACAATGTTTTATCATCCAGAATGAATTGATTTGATTGGATGATTCCATGACAACCATTGGAGATCTTCCTTGCCATTGGATAATGTTATGACTGTCTCCATGGAAACTGGTGCTGTTAAACTTTTTTGAAAATAAGAAAACCAGTGATAATTTGTGATGTTTTTTTTTAAAAAAAATGAAGAATTACCCCAATTTATATATTTTAGAATGGTTTACTATTCTCCTAGATATTTTATAGGGGAATGATGTTTAAACTTAGTCAATATTTCTACCTTTAGTGAATTTATTAATTATTTTTTTTATTATTTGAATCTAAAAAAATTGTATTTGTAGTTTTTACAACTTGTAATGTTATAAGTTTGTGAGTTAACTATGCTGATTTTAGTTTTTTACTAAATTTTTTGTTTTTGAATTTCTCCACAAAAAATATCAAATTGCTCAATTCATTAGATTTATCCATAATTTTGGGTGTATTTTGTTTTTCACTCTTGACTTTTGTTTTGTGTTTTAAGCTATCAAGTTAACCCACTTTCTGCGTTTGGTCTGTGCTAACTTTTTTTTTAATTGGGGCGTTAATAACCTGTTTCTTCATCACCATGGTAATATGGGGTATTTGCTTTAGCTTTGTAATAAACTGAAAAGTTTCGCTGCTTCCCATTGGCTGTTTCAGATAATTAATAAAAGCCTTATATGGTAATGTGCATTTGGAATTGTACTTTTATACAAAACGTAAATTTTCTTGGTGTTTTTTTTAATTAATGGTGCATGCCAATTGGACACTGTCTAAGGCATATCTTTGTTGTTTTTTTTCTTTTTATATATATACATACACCAAGATTTATGTCAAATTTTTTGTATAAAAGTACAACATGCTGTTGCCGTAGAAACTTGTAATCTTGCCGGCGGAGTCCTTTGCTTCAATATAATGCTCGGTTTATAATCGCCGTTTTTAACAAATCTTGTATGATATGATATGAACTAGAATTGTTATGAATTTAGGTTTTAGATACCTACTGTTGTACAATATATTTTGATGGAAGATAAAAACCTGGTGCAATCACACAAGGTGCACACTAAACCGTTATTATTATTATGTGAACAATATGTTGTTTTATTGAGTCTGTGTAATCGGGGAATTTTTGCAGCATTTAAAATTTTGATATTTGTTATTTCCATGATCATTGCCGGAAGATGGACTTGATTTTCCAAATCGTTGTCAGATGATATATATGAAAACAGGAATCTGAAATGTGATATACACAATTTCCAGGATCGGATTTGGATTATATCCATTCAAAATGTCCACTAATCTCTGAATTTTTAGGATCATTGTCGGACCATATACACAATTTTTGAGATCGGAAATATCACATGATATATATGAAAACAGGAATCTGAAATATGATACACACAATTTCCAGGATCGGATTTGGATTATATCCATTCAAAATGTCCAGTAATCTCTAAATTTTTAGGATCATTGTCAGATGATATACACAATTTTTGAGATCGGAAATATCAGACGATATACACAACTTCTGCGATCGGAAATTTATGTCTTCTACAATGGATGATAAACCATAAATTAAGTTTACGGCGAAAAAAACTGGAGAGATAATTTTCTGGAGAAGTAGGGAATGCTAGAACAACAAATGTCTTATCATGAAATAGTCACCTAACAAAGATTGCAACGACAAGATTTTTTTGCCTCAGAAATTTCCGGTTACACAGGAAGTATTACGTGCCATAAACAAATTATTTCTTAAATCTTTTTACAAATGTAATATTGAAGTCGATTTTTTCTTGTCTTCAAGATGTTTTTATGTTATAAATAATGATAATTATTACACTTATAGCAAAAAATTTGTTTTATACAATTTTTTTAAAATTTGAATTATCACTGTTTACAGTCATTGCCATAGTTACTAAAAAGTCCATTTTTAATAGTGGTGGCAGGTGTAAGTATAGTAACATTTTATAGGTAGTGTAATAGCTGGTCATATTCATATGAAAATTTTCTGAATTTTACATACAAATTTCTCAATTTCAATTTTTTTTTAAATTGCATAAATAAGAGAAAAATATGTATTTTACAATTTGGGTAAAAAGAAGACATTAAATTGGATAATTTCATGGAAAAATATAACTTATGGACTACTTCTGTTTGCTACTATAGTTGATCTATAGTTACTTTGGTGAATTTTGGACAACTTCTGTTTGAAACTATAGGAACCGGATCATCATGGAAATTTTTAACTTGGAACAGTGGGCATTTTAGCTCCTAGATACAGAAAAGTACCCATCAGCTCATTGTGTTTCAATTTCAAATTTGTAAAAAATGGCCGTTTAACCTGCATCCAAGACAAACAAAAATGATTAATTCTAGAATGTAAAATTAATTGCAGATAATATGAATGAAGTTTTTAATTATTATTAATTATTATTATTATATTAATTATTTTGTGATGAAAAGTGTTAAAGTTAAATTTTGTTTTGTATATAAATATATCAATATTCACATATATGTCTCAAAAATTTTCATACCAAATTGAAATATACACTAGTTGTTCAGATTATATACCTACGTACGTAATTCATGTTAACATATCAAATGTGGTTCGTATAGTTATATATGATGTTCAGCAGAAAATATCTATTCCGCAGAAAATAGCATTTCAGCAAAAAAAAAAATAACACAAAACTGCAAGACTTTGCTTTAACTCAAAATTTTATAAAAATTATGCTGTGCATTAAAAAGTTAGCAAGTATAGGGTCGTAAAATTTTCTTTTTCTAAGAAATTAAATTTCTATTTATTTGATTTTCATTTTTAAAATTGAAAGCTTTTGGCTTTTTTTAATTCAGAAAAACAAAAATTGTCCCAAGAATTAACCCATGTTTAATCAATTTTTACCCCAAAAAGTTGTAAATGTGATGTAAATTCAGGGAGCACAATTTAGCATACAGGGGTCCAAATAAATAAATAAAATTTCCAATTTGACCTGAAATAGGGTTTGTGTGATATAAACATTTTAGAAGAGGCTTTTTTCCTGCAGTTAATTCAATTAAATATGCATTTTTCTATCTGTTTGAAGAAGCAAGATATTTATTATATTTGATATTCAGATATTTAAAAAAATGGTACTTAAAAAAAAAAAAAAATATTTGCTTTCAATCCTTGAAGGTGATTTTATTTTATTTTCTGTTCTTGTACTACAGTTGCTTACATAAAAAACCCTACATCCCTATATAATTTTGGCTTGATCTAAATTCAAAGCACTGGATTGTGCCATCTTGAAATTTGGGGTTGAAAATAAAATACATAATTTTGTTTTAACTACATAATGTTTCATAAAAGTATTATTTGGAATGTTTCATGTTTGTTAATATTATTTTTTATCGATATGAAATTAACATTTTTATCAATACTGCAGCTTTCACAATATTTTAAAAATTTAAAACTTCAAAAAAATCTTTTAGCAATAAGTTACAGAGGGGAGATAAGTAGTTACTAGTTGTTTCCCTTGATAACAAGTTATCTCCCTTAAACTATTCTGTCACAAGGGAGATAACTATGTCACTTTGGTAACATGCTAAAAATTAAATGAACAAGCTTGTTTAGAGACACACAAAAATACACACAGCAGTAAGGAATATATAGAAACGTGCACTTAGATATAAATTATATTTTTTTGGATAATTAAAGAGAAATAATAATGCAAAATAAAAAATTGATATAAATATAGAAATCCCATTCCAAGAATATAAATTTTGTTTTTTTATTAAAAGTAACTTAAAAACTTGTTTTATTGTATATTCAAAATATTTAAAATCCACTAAATCTGCATTTATTATTACTATTTTTTTCTCAAATTTTATTGTACTGGGCTCTAAGCCCGAAATGAATTATTATTATTATATTATTATTTTTGTTTTTTGGTACTGATTTAGAACCGGTCCTCGGTAGTTAGAAATAGTGCTACAATAACATGATATCTGAACTGTACATATGAAAAAAAAATTCTACAAATTTCTTTTTTAATCTTTTTTTAAGTTTCCAACTGTTGTTTTTTATGATGCCATATAACTGGATTGTTTTAGGTTTTTTTTTCATATTGAAACCCAACCAAGTTGGTATGTGTTTGTTTGGTATCATCACCATTATTGATGTTGGTCACTCATTGGCTAGATCTTAATGTTAGGTACAGGGTCATTTTGGCCTTATAGCATTGTAACCAGAGTCATTTTGCCCCTCTGCTTTGCTAACATCAGCCTAAATGAGACGAGTCCATGGTCAATTTGGCCGAAAAACATTGTAACCCAAGTCATTTTGCCTCTCCGTTTTGCTAAAACCAGCCCAAATGAGACTGAGTCCTTGGTCATTTTGGTCTTTAAGCATTGTTACCCAAGTCATTTTGTCCCACTGTTAAACCAGCCCATACGACATCGAGTGAATAACAGTGGCTGGTATCTAATATGTTTGACATCTATAATTTATTGTTGCTAAAAGAATTTTGAAAAATTTAAACGCGTTGAATTGTATTAATTTTTTGATATAACTAAAGACATTCATAACATTCAAAGTTTTTTATTTGCCATTGTAAAAAAAAAACCTTAAAACCTTATCAAAGCAAAACATGAAAAATGGCAAAAAATCTGTTAAAAAAGGCATAAAAAAGTAAGAAAAATCAATACAATTTTAAAAGATGTCGAAATGAAAAATCTTGAAAATGGAGAAGAAGAAAACTGATCACATCCAAACTATGAGCAGATCTTTACAGATCCAACTGCTGAAGTTATTTTGCATAAGCGGCAATTTTCTTTGAATTAGGGACCCTTTTTTAAAGGGACATTATGACTCTTGTTTCCATGGAAACACCTGATACTTACGATTAGTCATTAAGTTGTCACGTGGTATAATATATATATATGATGTGATATGTTGATTACATACGTAGTTATGAACTATTAGGTATAATTATTGTTATTTTCGTGTGATCTATCTATATGAAATGTTGTTACTTTGTCATGTTAAACGATAAACTGGTACCCATACTCATGTTGATCATGTGATTATTGTTATTATTATTGCATAGCAGCTTTGTTAATTTTCAAGCAAAACGAAGAAAGGGGCTAGGCAACCAGTCATTCATCAGAACTGCAGAAATCTGTTCTGACTACGCAAATACTAGCAGCTTAAACCTTTTCTAAACGCAAATATGAGTGTCTGAAATGATTCTATCAGCTTAAACGATTCTAACTACACAGATTTGAGCAGCTAAATCCATTCTAACTACACAACTTTGAGCAGCTAAATCCATTCTAACTAACAAATAAAAGCCACTTAAATCGTTTGACTATTTGAATACAAATAGCTGAAACCATTTTGACTAAAAAAATGAGACACTGAAATTTTTCGACTTCATTAATATAAGCAGATATGTTATACATGACTGGGCTAGTTATAGCATCAGTGACTGCTCTAAAGTTTTAAGAAAGTTGTATTAATGAATCCTGTTTTCTGTATTTGTTGAAGTTAAATTGTTTTGTTTATTATTCAAAGTTGAATTGTTGCATTTTTCAACAAAAAATTTTTTTAAACATTTATAAAAATTAGTTTTTAATTTTTTGACTTAAATTTAAAAACAAAAACAAACAAAAAACCATGTGGTTAAATAATATCGAGGCAGTGCTGGCAAAAATCAGTCTGTTAAAAAAAGTCCTCACCCATCAACTGTTCTGGGAATTTCTCTGAAATTTATTTTTAAATTTAAACAGGGTATATTAGAGAAGGCGGCCATGATACTTTAATTTTGTGAGCTAGAGATCTTTTATAAACAGTTTTTGCTATATTTGAAATGCTTAAAATGGTGCTTCCCTTTTTCGAGTTTTTCAAAAGAACTCGCATTTTTACAGAAATTACTATCTTTTTCAAGTTTGTTGTTTCTTTTCTTGGACTATCTTGTCTTCAGACGATTTTCTTCCACTGACACCATCCCTATCAGAGAAAAGACAAGTAGTAGCGTTTTTTCTATAAACAAAAGTTTTTAATTTAAATGACTTCAAAAGTTACCATTTTTAAACTACACAGATACACCGGTTAAAGAATCAACAAAAAATTACACTTTTTTTTTACAGCATTATGCAAAGCCTGTTTTAAAGTGCCATATAAATAAACTGTGCTGCATTTGTTTTTTAATTGTTATATTATATAGAGAAAAACTTGAAAACAGCCATTCAACATGAAAATAATGATAAATGTTGTGCAATGTGATATTACATGGTTTTTAGAGGAAAATTCCGTATTGTGTTCAGTATATGTCACATGAGTATGGGTACTTCCGCACTGATTGTAATTATTCCCCCTTTTGTAAAATAATTCTCCAGTTTTTGAATTCCCGTATATATCATTTTATATATATACATATATATATATTATTATTATTATGAATATTATATGTAGTAATTCTCTAAGTGTGAAACACAAGAGGATCAAAATGCCATATTTTCTGTTGTTTCATTGTTACAATGACAAAAAAAAATCATTTATTTTTTGGGAAAAAATTTCATCCATTTACTATTTTACATGAAAGAAGGGCATCTGATGTTCCACTTTCAAGATATTTTCCGTCGTTATGAAGTCCGGAAATATTAAAAAGTCTTGGACTGATTTCGTTGATGATGATTATCGAGTTGCCAAGACGACCGACAGTGTGATGTATAATTGTACGTGTGTCTGTTATTCGACTGATCATGGATGTTTTTATGTACAAACTCACTATGTGGTATATTTCTAATATTACATTATCATATACCCAAGTCACTGATGCATGACTGGGCTCATTATAATTAATATGCTTTGTTAGCTTTTGTGTGAAAACCAGTACAAAGTAGAACTGTTAAACAGTTCAGGCGCGGACTTAAATGTCCATTGCTGTTTGCAGAATGCAGTAGAAGAACAATAACCAATACAAAACCATGCTTGATTGATGGTTGACGTTTGCGATGGATGTATTTCAGGAACGAGGATATTTTGTGATATTAAGATCATAAGAACAGTACTGTTTTTAGATAAGAAAGAGTTGATTATGTGTAAGGAAGGTGACTTGTGAAGTTTTTTTGAACGGAAAACGGAAAATCATGGATGATCGATCTAACAACTGATTTTATATTTCACTGCTTTTAACCATATATATAGATATATGTATATTGACAAAACAACATGCATGCCAATGTAGAATTTTCATTAATTTAAAAATGAAAAGAAAACAAAAGCCATACTTCCTCCTCCGGTGATGGACAAATTTATGTGTATCAAATTGTCATATAATTCTGTTTTACATATGAATTAATTAATTAATGAAATGAACGACCTTGACTATATATATAAAGGTCATACTTATATTGCTATATTACTTGTAGAATTTGCTTAATGCTTTTCGCTGACGATGATTTATGTATGATCATGATCGTCACAGTGCTTTAATCATTTGTATCGTCTGCAATGCTTTATGAGACTCTTTAAGAGGCCGTTCGTTTGTAATAAACACCAAACCAATGATTACAAGATGTATTCATGTGTACCTGTTCTTCTTTATTGTCTTGTCCTTCTTATTTCATGTTATTTGCATGATCTCACTGTATATTTATATATTATTTGGTTTTATTATCCTTTGACCTTGAACTTTCACTTTGAAGGTCAAGGGTATTTATGCGCGTTTTACACACCGCCAGCCAGCTACCATTACTTACACTATATATATATTAGTGACTTAGTTGTGGATGATACTTTTCACAAATACTGTTCACTTCTTTCTTTCCATAGAAAGATTCGAAATTTCTTGACTTTAAAATGCACAAGATCTTAACATCATTCTTGAGTACTTTTATTATAAACATATGGTAAATTTCTTCTTTAAATTCATTATGAACAAGATCTGAAAAAATATGTAAGCAAACATTAAAACATTTACCTTAAGTGATTTGAAACAAAAACATATGTTTGTAAAAAAATTAGTTCAGAATAAAATTAAATTTAAAAAATGTAGTTGTTCATTTTTGGTGAAAATGCAAAAAGTGTAGGTTGACGTTTGTAACAAAAAAAATGGAGATATTCATTGAGACCGTCCCATATAGCTGGTTTATATATAAATGACTCGCAGAGTGTTCATAATCTGAGAAAAAATATTAGAAATGGAGATATTTTCCCTTAAGTCCAAATGACTACAAGAAATGGCATAATTGAACCAAAAAAATTAATGTTTGAAAACAAGGGATATGCACTTAGTTATAGACAGCTGAATTTTATTTTAAAACAACTCAGAATTATGCATAATCTTAACTAACATTGATGTGTAAATGTGCTCCATGCACTTTAAACTGTAATGTGTTCCTTCATGAAAACTTTAGCATTTGTTCATGCATTTCTTTAGAAGGCTTAATTATCTGTTAATGAGCATAGAACAAAGATAAATAATTGTGTGCATTAATTATCATTAATTATTAGGTTATCCTTTTATGGTGCTGAAGTTCAAAGGTCAGGGCAGCAGATATTGTTGCAGCATGACAAACTATTTAGTCTTTCTCAAATCATTGGTGTTCAGTAGTTGTAAATAGGAAATCTGACCTTGACATGACCTTATATGACCTTGACAAAATCATTGAGTTTAAAATTTGAAAAAAATGCCACTAGTTTCTTCGAATATTAGATTTAACTGCTATGAGAAAATTATTTTTAAAAAACTATCAAATAAGTCTATAATGGGCATTGAAAGGTTTATCGTTTAACAACATTGTCAAGTTTTAAAGTAATTTGTGTGTCGTATTTTAAAATTTCATGTCCTGGTTGAAATATAACATTTAGACAGAATTTACAGTCACATGATTTATTTATGCATTTAAAACCAGTTTTACATTTTAAAAAATTTAATTAAAAAATTTTACTATGAATTTTTAAGTATATTATAAAAAGTAGAAACATTTTTAATTTGAAAAATGAGCAAAAATGAAAAAAAAAAAACATTTTGACAAAGTGAGAAAAGTTTTTAAAATATTATATTTGTTGTAAAGATTTAATATTGTCATAATTATTTTGATTACTTCTATAGAAGTCAAAATTCGGTGCTAAATAACTCCAAACTGGTTCAAGGCGTGAACCAAGCTCAAAGTAACAAAGTTAGGTCCTATAACTGGAGATATTACCATGACAACAGCCTCCTCCCTACAAGTCGGTTACAAAATGTGAACAGTATTTATTTTCCTAAGATGAGTGAGTGGATTATAAGTCAGTGGAATCCACTTATTATAAAGACAATTAAAAAAAAACATTTCAAAGAATTTCGCAACTGAAAATAATAAAGTTTCTAAAATTTGACTGAATATTCCAAATTTGTTTTGCATCATTGCTAAGTGGTATTTATTTGGCTCATTTTGAGGATCATTTGGAATTTAAAAAAATAAAATGAAATGTTTAATAAGAAATTCAGAAGGTCGAGTGTGGTACAGGAAGTAGAATTATTACTTGGTTGCCTGTTATTATATTCTTGCTTTATGGTTTTTGGATTCCACTGACTTGAGTAGGAGCCTTTATCTGAACTTAGCACTCGATTGGTTGCTGTAGACCGGTGGCACACAAAACTGGGCTAATTGGGAACTTAGATTTTGCTTTTAATACTAGAATTGCAGCTATGCAGAAATAAAAGCTTAAAGCTTTGGAAATTAACCTATTTTATTCCCTACCCTAGAAACCAGTGGCACGGTCCAATTAAAGCAAAATGGATCATGCCATTTCATGGTTGTAAGGGTTAACTTATACTTCTATATTTTATTTGTATATATACATATATTATGAATCCTTGACGTTGGATTAATAGTCCCATACTTTTGATACGATTCTACATTTATTTTCTCCATTTTCTTAAAGAAAAATGTCAATGAGAATTGTTTGCAAAATATTCTGATGTGCCTTAAGGAGTTTATAACTGTTATTGTTACTATAGTAACAGAAACCCGGTGATTTAATTTGTGATATTGAAAAAATTGCAAAAATATTGGAACAAACCGTTTCCATTTACTATAATTGTCTAACACATTTGTTAAATAAGCTTTTTGAAAATGTTCTCATTCTGCAATTATTTCCGGTTTCCAAAATCTTTTCCCAATCATGTTCAAAATGTGCCAAGAGGTAGTGGGTTTTTTGATGTCGTAGAAATTAACATGTTGTTTTTGATTGGCTCGCTAGGCAAGCAAGCTGGGCATTTCTCACGTAAAGCTTCAGGCGCCTTTTTCCTTTTTAACCATTCAAATATATATCCATATAGACTTATCGGAACTTAGCCCTGATAGTTTTTGTTAACCCAGCATGTATTTTGTAGATTGCACACACGATATCATGAGGATTATAACCATGCTACGTACATCGTTCGTTTTTAGTTGACGACGGGAGAATTTAGAGGCCAAAGAAGTCTTCCAGTTGTTATGGATTCCGAGTATAACTCGACTTTATTCTTTGTTTTATTTATGGATAAATGTGGTGTGATTTTTGTGGAATTTTTTATGAAATAAGCAATTGTTTATCATTTTGTTAAATATTTTGTAAATAGTTATTTTTTGGTTTATGGATGTTCTTTTTTCATTTCTTTTAAAAAAACAAAAGTTCAGTAGTGAATAAAATTATTTTTCAAAAAATCCAATTAGAACCATTTGTCCACTATCGGATTGGTCCTCCCCAACAACCAGAGTATTTGTCCCAGGAAGTTAAGGAGGACGAAGCTGAATACTAGTCAAATACATCTAAAATGCTTCCTAATGAATATTATAATTGATACAAAAATGCGGATGTGACGTAAAACAAACTTCACTCATCCGAATTATTTCTATGACAACCAGATACCTTAGCAGCAATAAGTATAGCAATCATTATGAAACAATCGTCAAAACATATTTAGTAGCTGTATGTAGTCATTCAATTCTCTAGTTATAATTTCTGGTTCTAAAAAAATGAAATGAAAATGATACCAAAATAACCATAAAACACATTTAATAGTACATTTAAATTCTAAAAGAGCTATTTATTTCATTTCATTAGAATGTTTGTCTTATTGCCCTCTATTCTACAAATCCAAATTTTCTCCTTTAAACCAAAACCGGATTTTCTTTGCATTAATTCTGTTCCCATTTGTAGATTTAGTGCAACAACTTCCTATGTATGTAGATAGCGACTGCAAATCATTTAAATATACAGAATTAAATACCAAGTAGGAAGGTTGGTCTTAAACATGTATGAACTAGGTGAGTAGTTCTCATAAAAGGACATGAAACGTCATTAGATGCATCGAATCTTGTCAAATCATGTGATATTTTGCCAAAAGCCCAATTCAGTCACTAGAAATTTGAAAATGCTTTAGTCAGTGTTGATGGCATGAGTTTAACTGACTTTTCTGGGGAAAAAGCGAAGGTGATGAATGTCTAAAAACATGTACTTTACTGAGAAACAAAGGTACAAGTGACCATGGAGAAAGGTCAGGACACTTTTCTTCTACAGTAAATAATTTTATACATTTTTCTCTGAACCAAAATTATCACCAAATAAATGCAATGTTTAGGACATCACAACTCTTTTAATTTATTTTCGCGAAAAAATGTCCAACTTCATTTTTTTTTAAATTGCTGTCTTTGGAGAAGTGGTTTTTCACTCGATCCACTTGGTGTAACGTACATTATGTAGTGCTTGTAGATTTCCTCTTGGAAATCTGAAATTAAGTTAGAATCTGAAACTGTTTGAAAGAATATTTTGCATCTGGATGATCTATTTCATGTTTCCATTGCTTTGAAATGAAAAGAAGAGTCTCGAGTGCAACTTGATTATTGATTAATTAACCACAGACGACTCCTTATTAATCTCGCTGACAACGTCATTGCTCAAGTTTTCTTGGCAAACCCTTAAAACTATGTCATCGCTTATTGGTACAGTCTTCTTTATGGTATCTATCATTAGCTCGAACCTTGAATGGTACGAAATTCTATTCCGTAAATTGGTTAACGATTCCTATTGGTTCAGAACTGAGAAATAGTAGGAGGCAGATTTTAATGTTTTCATAGACCTTCCAATTATCTTGATAAATAAGAAGATTTGCATGAAAAAGTATCAAGGCAACCGAAGATGCCTTTTACTTAAAATCTTGAGGCTGGTATTAACATTCTTTTAAATGTTGAAATATTAAATCTTATATTCGAAGCATAGTTGGTTTATAGGTTGAATCTCTTATGCAAAGTATTTCCTTAGCTAAATTTGTGGTAAAATATATTTGGTCCTTTGGATATCTTTTCAACATATCGAAAAAATTGGTTACACAATTTAGGTCCAAGCACTACTGAAGAATTGTATTCCAAAACGATCGTCTAGTGCTGTAAAATAGAGACTGATATAATATGCATTAGATAAAGATTCAGTCTTATAATGTTTACTGCACTGTTGCAATACAAGTAAACCTGAGGTCAACATCGTTACACGTTTCCTCCATAGGAAGTATTTTATCATGAGTTATGTAATAGTTCAGTGCACATCTTTCAGGATAGTCAATAGTCATGATCAATTTCCATTTTTCACTGTAGGAAACTGATTAAGTTTAAAAGCAATCGCAGTTTGAGTTTAACAAAGAGCATGGATCTGATAACCGTAGCTTCTTCACTTATACCAGCAGAAATATTATCCATATTCTCTGGTCTTTTGTCTTGAATTGAAAGAAAAAATTCTTCAAATGTATCGAATGTTTGAGTGGTTCTTCGATTTAAAATTTAACTAGCAGCTTTATAAGATGTAACATGACGTAATTCAGGTACTATTAAATACCACCTGTAATAGATAAGAATTGGTTTAAAACTGGATTCATAGTCCTTAAGTTGTGAAATCGGTATACTCACTCATGCAAAGTATTTCCTTAGGTAAATTTGGTAAAATATATTTTGGTCCTTTTGGATATATTTTCAACATCTTGTAAAAAATTTGGTTTCAAAATTTTCGTCCAAGTACTACTAATAAGGAATTGTATTCCGAAACGGCCGTTCAGTGCTGTAAAATTTAAAATGGTATGATATGTAATTTGCAATTATACTAGTGTCTTTATAAGATGTAACACGGGTTAGGTTCATTCAGGTCCTTCAGAGGGATCACCTGTAATAGATAAACATTGGTTCAATAAAAGTTTGACTCATAGTCCCTACCACTGTCTCCAATCTTTCCTTACGCTTCTTCATTTGAGTAGAAACTTTCATGATTGAACTATACAGCAATAAATTTCATAAACAATTATTCCAAAAAATCGAAAAACAATTAGGAAACTAATCATCTCTACATATACTTTGGACTTGATATGAAGGTATATACACAAAATGTTAAGCAAGAGGAAACTAGATCAATGCAAAAATCCGGATTTTGGTTAAAAGGAAAAAAATTGAGATTGTATAAAGGCAAAAAACAGATGCAAAAATTGGTAAGAGGAAGGAGAAACTGAATTGATGAAAAATCCGAATTTTGGTTATAGAAAATTTTCAGATTGCATAATGGCAAAAGTAAAAAAAAAAGATAAGAGGAAAAAGAAACTGAATCGATGAAAAATCCCAATTTGGTTATACCGAAATAATTTTAGGTTGTAGAATAGAGGGTAATGCGTCAACATTCCAATAAACAAAATAGATAATGAAACAGAATAAAAACGAATACTCGTGCATAGGAGAATTTTTGAAATTCAATTTTAATAATGACTATACGGGTTTGAATACTGGACTAAATGATTAGTAAATTTCAATTACCTGAACCATTAATGGATGGTCCGTTTAAATAGTCCCTTTATTTGTTTTTAAAATTCTCTTTAATAACATTAATTAAACAAACTATGCTAAAGTTTCAATTCATCAATGTCTCATTGTACACGGGAAAGTATTTTTCATTAGTCTCTATACTGTTTTGAATACTGAACTAAATGATTAATTAATTACAATATCATTTTCTCCATGAATAGATGGTCGGTATAAAATGTCCCCTTTTTTTGTATTCCCATCAAAACATTTATTGTAATTATAATTAATCCACTATGTTATAATTTAAATTCATTAAAAGTGTTACTGAAGTAATGTGAGATGACGTCAACACGAATCTTATCATTTCATAATTACCTGTAATTAATTTAAAAGATAAGCATCAATTAAATTTAAGAAATGATTATTTTATAATTAAAACAATCAATCTGTTAACAACAATGATACACTAAAGTTATAAATAGGCAATGTCTGTCTTCGAACTGGCGGCGCGCGCATAACATGATACTTAGTATTTCACATTTATACAGTAAAACCTTGATCCAATTCTTCATTCAAATTTTGGAGTTTAAAATGGGTTTGGTGATAAATCAAGAAAATTACAAAGTCTTTTTTGGACTTCAAATAGTGTGGCGATAATTGAGGTTGGTAATCAAGAAGAATTGAAACGAGGTTTTACTGTATAATGAATGCTTCAGATCATGCTGGCTATATTTAAAAACCGCGATATGTCTTATAAACAGGAGGTGCTTACCCGACCTCACTTCCCTGGTGGAAGTTCACGTGTCTAACCTAACTTGTCAGTTCCAAAGTTTTAACTTTGCTTCTGGATTGTGATTCGGACATGGATTAGTATGTTTGTTTTTTATGTCATATACCTCGAAAATAGAAATACGCGAAATTAAATACAGTAACAGTATTTTAAATAAATAGTAGCTGAATGATATGTACTTTGCGAAAATCAGTAATAGAAACAACAAATAAGAGTTTTACTATCAGTGAAAGACGAAGTAAACAAGACCTGAATAATGTATACTTTGCAAAACCATCAAATAGATAGGCTTGCGCAATGAGTGAAAGAATGATACGGACACGCATAAATTGTGAAACCATATCATTTGAACATCCAATCCACACCATCAAATGTACCTGGTCAATAGGGAGTACTAGACAACAACACTGACTTGTCCGCTTGACTTTTCATTTGAGATATTCATATTGGAGGATTCATCCAAGAACAGTATTAGGAATCGCACTTAATATACAATACACATGTTTACTCTTTGGAAATAGTTATGTAGACTAAACACTTGTGTTTCCTATACATAAATGAACTTGTCCATGGTAAATATTAAATTAAAGATCAAGCTGACAGGTCAATGTTGTTTGTCTAGATACATCTATAACCATCAACAAAGAAGAAAAGAAATGTTCTTGTGTTTTTCAATGATAAAAGGAAAAAATTGCAACTGAAAAACATGTTCTGGGCAACAGACAGCACAACCAAGAAATACAAAACAATGCACATTAATAATGTAACAGTTAAACACGACAATACAAAATAATGACAAACACTTTGAGACCTATTACTGGAGTGAATCCCGAGTGGTGTAGATATATGAACATCACATCTTCCAGTGCCGAAGTGAGAACAAACGAGCAGTTCTACTTTCAACAACAATTATGACCTGTTGCTGCGAATCGGCAATCAAAATATAAGGCGTCCATGATTGTTTACGTGAGATGATTAGGTTCTTTCAAAAGTACTAGTGCTGACAGCCACTTCACTGGACATGATTTTGTCATCCTGCTCCATATCCATCTATACGTACAGCAGTAGAGCGAAGGTGTTTTACTTTTCAGTCCAGAAGTTTATATTTAATATCAAAGCGGTTAGTTCTTGCATGATATAAGAAGCCGTTGTACCCGGCGAAAAACCAGCAAATCTCGCAAGGGAACTAACATTCTCACACTAGGGTCTTTCACAGCGGTATTATGAAGTACTATGGCGCGACATAACTGTTCCGAAGGTGTCATTGTCCTTATATCTTCAAAAATGTTTTACAGTCCGAGTTGGTTTCAGCTACCTTAGGAATTTTTCAATGGAAAACGTAGAAGAAAGCAAGTCAATGAATTTTTGTACTTTGCAATGGCTTATCCAACAAAGGACACAAGAAGACAAACAATCATGACAGTATATAAAATATGTTGATACCACTGATTATAAGTACAGTATAACGACGTGAGCGCTCTGGAATAGCCAAAACGTATTTAACGGAGTGATTGACGTACTTTGCAAGGGTATCCAATTGAGTGTTTGACGTGCTATTGAAGAACTCTTACATAAAGAATGCCTCAATAAATATTGGAACTTTATATGCAGTAAATACGCTTTGGTAGAACGCCACTACGAGATCAAAGAAAGCTGCTTACAAGGTTACAAATAAATTGTTGACACATGGATGTTGCAAGCCTAGGCTTATCAGGGCCCTAAAAAGTTTTTTGGTGCCATCACAATATTGTTGGTAAGTATAATGACTCTGTGTCCAGGATTACCAAAGGAGTTGGCAGTGTTCCATGTTCCTTTCACTTAGTTTTAATAACACAAATCAGCGGATCCGTATTTGTCTTTTCCTATCGTGTTTGACTGTTCCTTTCATTAGTTTTCATTGTTAATAAGTTTGATATCTCTGTATTTAAAATTGACCTGGATATATTTGACGTCCCACAGTCACGGTGCTTCTTTCATTCTAAATTTTAATACCATGTGACGGGTGTAGATAGACAGGCAATGGATACCTTTCCGAAGCATCTGGCTTCAGTTCTCACTCTCCAGGTGGAAGTACACTTTTTTACTAAATTTGGTCGTTTTCAAAGTTTTAACTCTGCTTTTTTATTTCAACATGGACTTTTATGTCAGTATTTAATTTTTATATGATATAATGTTCTTGGTTACATCGGTGGTTTTTTCAAATACAAATTGATGGCTGTCTTCTGATATGTTTAATCAGATTAAGAGAAGCAGGTTTTACAACAGGAATGAGTGACATTTACACATGGATATACGAATGGGAACTTACAGTACAGACCTGTCGAAAGTTTAAAATTGATCGAACGGAAATAAAAAAACAAACATATCAATCCATGTCAAAATCACAATCCAAAAGAAATAGTAAACGTTGAAACTGACAAGTTAGGTTAAATATGTTAACTT
Organism: Anadara kagoshimensis; assembly: GCA_021292105.1. NCBI lineage: Eukaryota > Metazoa > Mollusca > Bivalvia > Arcoida > Arcidae > Anadara > Anadara kagoshimensis. Next base: position 38,250,509 of record CM037869.1, read on the forward strand.
CCACAATGGATGCGAGGCTGTGTGGTCTGGAAGGGTACACATCTCGTGTTTAAACATGAATAGGTTAACTTGTGCTTGATTGTGTAATGTTCTTAGTTAAATAAGTGTGGTTGTTATAAATTACAAATTGATTGGTGTCTTCTGATATGTTTAATCAGATTGAGAGAAGCAGGTTGTTTTACAACAGGAATGAGTGACAGTTATACATGGATATGCCAACAAAGACATACAGTACAGGCCTGTCGAAAACTTAACACTATCTCATGAAATCAAAAACAAACGTACTAGTCCATGTCCAAATTACAATCCCAAAGCAGTAGGAAGCTTTGAAACTGACAAGTTAGGTTACACATGTTAACTTACACAAGGAATGTGAGGCCGTGTGGTCTGGAAGGGTAAGCACATCCTGTTTAGACATAGTTCGGCACGATTGTGTTTGATTGTGTAATGGTCTTTGTGATTTTTAAAATTACAAATTGATTGGTGCCTTCTGTTATGTTTAATCACATTTAGAGAACAAAGTTTTATAACAGGAATGTGTGACATTTACACATGGATATACTAATGAGAACTACAGTACAGACCTGTCGAAAATTTAACACTGATCGAACGCAAATCGAAACCAAACATACCAATTCATGTCTAAACCGCACTCATCGAGGTAATCAAAACATTGAAACTGGCAATTATAGTTAAACACATTAGTTTCAACAAGCAATGTGAGGCTGTGTGCTCCGGAAGAGTAAACACCTCATGTTTTAAGACATGCATAGGTTAACTCTTACTTGATTGTGTAATGTTCTTGGTTGAATAAGTGTTGTTTTTTAAATTAAAACTTGATTGCTGTCTTCTATAATGTTTAATCAGATTAAGAGAAGCAGGATTTATAGCAGGAATGAGTGACATTTACACGTGTATATACAGTACAGACCTGTCGAAAGTTTAACAGTGATCAAGAGGAAACGGTATACAAACTGGTCTTTCCAGTGGCCGGGATATTGATGGCTAGTGTCCGACGAACAAATGCAGAGAGATGGATAAAAGCTACAGTAATATAGCCAATGATTGGCAAGATAATTCAGCACTCATTCGTCAGTTTAGTGTTAAACTTTCGACAGGTCTGTACTGTAGCCAAACCTTGAAGATTCTGTTTTATTTCAATCATTAAAACCTATTCCATTAAGAATTCTAAATTAAATATCAAGACGCGTTACTTTTTATATCCTTATAGATCTGAGTTTAATCACTTGGACGACATTTTTACACACAAAACGTAATCACAATGACAAACCGGTCTCTTATTTAAATCAACATGGTGCAGTACAGGCCTGTCGAAAGTTTAACATTAAACTAACGAATAAGTGTCTAATTCTAATCGCCACAACTTAGCCACATCTCGAAAACTTTACTGAAGCTCATAATTATCTCTCAGCAGTTGTTCAACCAGTTCCTATCCATATCTCTCCCACTTGGTTACCGAGCTTTTCACTCCTTTTCGCTAGATAAGTGTTTAATTTTCGACAGGTCTGTTTTTCATCCAGCCGGAGTTCAGATCAAATTACTCATTTGAATTTCAAACATAATCAGGATTTCTGTCTGTAACGGGTTTCCTTTCAATCAGCGTTGCTGTTGCTAAGCAACAAAAGAAACGCTGTAATATAAGGAATTTCTGCTTAATTCGCAGTTATGTAAAGTTTAAAGACAAGCAATGTCTTACTATTTACAGTACAGATCTGTCAAAAGTTTAACATTGATAGACGTAAAGGAGTCGACGTTCGGCTGTCAAATGACCTACAGTCAAACCTGTTTATAAAGGCCACCCAAGGAAACCAGTAAAAGTGGCCTTTATGGGCAGGTGGCCTTTATATACAGGTTCAAATAATAAGAATAAAGAACAATTGGGATACAATTCTACTGGCCTTTATAAGCAGGTGACCCTTTTATAAAGGTGGTCTTTAAGGCAGGTTGGAGTGTATATATAGAAAACTAGATACTGAATAGCTGCCGATGGATGGTAAATCTGTCGAGATAAAGCTAACTAGGGTCTGATATGATTCGGAAGTAATTCGTGAGCTTAGTGTTTATCTTTCAACAGATATGTACTGTATACTAAGAATGTTAAGAATTGTAGTAGAATCAATTTTGATACAGCTATTTCTTGTGTGAAAAATGCATAATTAAAAATTAAAACTAAGTAATCAATTAAGCCTCCACAAACATTCTAAAGGTCTCGACAGTTGACGAATTTTTATATTTATATGTCAGGAAACATTTTCACTTCATTGACAAAGTCGTCCCTATACAGTGAGCTGAGCAGTGTCAGTTGTTAAATAGTATTATCAAAAACAAACATACTAATCCATGTCCGAATCACAATCCAGAAGCAAAGTAAACACTTTGGAACTGACAAGTTAGGTTAGACACGTGGACTTCCACCAGGAAAGTGAGGTCGGGTGCTCCGGAAGGGTAAGCACATCCTGTTTAGCTAGCTACACTCGCCACGTGTGTAATCAAAATTGTGTGACTTAAGAATAATGAGATTATGAAAAAGGTAGACTTTGACATCAACATCAAATCAGTCGTGATACTGGAGACAATTAGAAGAAGATTATGCACCTTATCTCCTTTTATTTTATCGTTAATAAACTAATTTGCTTTAATGTCGACGTAAAACATCTTATTTAGGAGCACCAATTAAGTTTTAAAGGCAGCTATATATTACAGTGCTCATGTCGTAGGCAGATGATGTCTCTTTCAACTGAGATGGCTCCATGTACATGATAATATTTTGTATTTCGAAACGGCCGTCTAGTGATGTAAAATTAAAACTACTGTATTTCCATAAATTGAGTGCACATGGTTTTTATTGTTTATTTCTTTTATTTTAAAATATTTCCATTAAACAATCAATAAAATGCATTTAAAATGCACTCACCTAACCAAATTATATTTTTAATTAAAACATTATTGTTCAGTTCTCCTGTTCATAGAGAAATTTTGTAAATTTGATAGTTTATACACCAATTGCGCCTCATTCACAGGTACATCAGGGTATTTAGGGTCAGGCAGGTCATTGTTGTTCGGGCTTTTTCCAGGTGTGGTCATCATAAATATTCCAACGGGTGACGGATATGTATCTAATATTTTTACAAGACTGAAAAAAGACGGTTCGTTTCGGCTTATTCTGAATTTAAAAAGGTTAAATGAATTTGTTGAGAAATGTCATTTCAAAATGGACACGCTTAAATCGGCTCTTTCGCTCGTTACACCAAACTGTTTTTTCGCAAGCTGTGATCTAAAGGATGCGTATTACAGCATCCCTATTAGAGAGTCAGACAGAAGATACCTACGTTTTCTTTGGAATAATGACGTTTTTCAATTCTGTGCTCTGCCCAATGGGCTTTCGTGTGGACCAAGAGTATTTACAAAGTTGCTTAAATGTGCCTTTTCTGAACTTCGAAAACGTGGTTTCATAAATACTGGTTACATTGACGATTCTTTGCTTCAAGGTGATACCTATGAAGAATGCGAAGAAAATATTTTGCAAACAGCAAAACTATTTGACGAACTTGGTTTTACAGTTCATCCCGAAAAATCGGTTTTCAAACCATGTCAGGAAATAGATTTTTTAGGTTTTGTTATTAATTCTGTATCCATGACAGTTAGGCTTACAACCGAAAAATCAGAAAAACTAAAATTACAGTGTGTTTCATTACTACGTAAACCAAAATGCTCTATACGCGCGTTGGCAGAACTTTTAGGAAAATTTGTGGCCACTTCCCCAGCGGTGCCTCACGCAACTCTATTTTATAAACGGTTGGAGATTTTTAAAACCGATTCATTAAAGTTATCACGAGGTGATTACGAGGCCATTATCACATTAAATCAAGATTGTATACAAGATTTAACTTGGTGGATGGACAATGTTGGTCAAGTCTATAAATCAATTTACGACCCCGCTTTTGATATTGAGATAGTCTGCTCGGCTGGGGCGGAGTTTATAACGGGGGTTCTACTGGAGGTCTTTGGGATTCAATTGACCGTGAAAAACATATCAATTATTTAGAATTGAAGGCAATTTTACTAACACTGCAATCGTTTTGTAAGGGCATGCGCGATTGTCACATCCGTGTTCGAAGTGACAATGCTGTTTCTGTGATTTCCGTAAACAAGCAAGGATCTAATAAACAGTATCTTAATGAAATGGTCAGGCAGATATGGTTGTTTGCTATGGACCGACACATTTGGCTATCGGCAGAACATGTTCCGGGGTCTGAGAATAAGTTAGCAGATTTTGAATCGCGGAAAATAAATATGGATGCAGAATGGAAACTTAAACCCTCTGTATTTATGAAAATAAGCAATCTATTTGGTTTACCAGATATAGACTTGTTTGCCTCGCGTATAAATAAACAAGTTCAAAAATACATTTCTTGGAGACCTGATCCAGAGGCATTTGCTATAGATGCTTTTAAACAAACCTGGACATGTGGTTTATCTTATCTTTTTCCTCCTTTCAGTTTACTGGGTATGGTATTACAGAAAATAGAGAAAGACAGAGCGGAAGGAATATTGGTTGCCCCGGTTTGGCCAACCCAGGTGTGGTTTCCGAAACTGTTAAAAATGATTGTGCATTGTCCCTATCTTCTACCAGTCACAGAAGATCTTCTGACAATAGAAACGATATCGAATCATCCAATGCTGCACAAATTACACCTTGCTGTTTTCAGAATATCAGGAAATCACTCACACAGCAAGGAATTTCTTCGGACGCTATCGAGATCATACTGCACTCATGGAAAAATAATACCAAATCCCAATATTGGAGTTATATCAAAAGATGGATGTGTTTTTCAGAATCAAAAAACATTGATCCCTTTTCACCAAATGTGAACACTATTTTGGCTTTCCTAGCCTTTCTGTTTCATTCTGGTCTCGGTTATAGCTCCTTAAATACTGCAAGGTCAGCCTTAAGTTCATTTTTCAATACACAAGAATGTGGATTAAATGTGGGTAAATTGTATCTTGTCAGAAGATTTATGAGGGGCGTGTTTACTTTAAGACCAGCCCTCCCGAAATATAATGTAACTTGGGATGTAAATAAAGTGTTAGATTATTTAGTTAGTTTAGATTCTATTGACACGGATCTTAAATCATTGACATTGAAAGTAGTTATGTTAATGTCTTTATTGACTGGACAGCGTGTACAATCGCTACATTATTTAGATGTTAGAAACATTCGTTTTGAAGGCGAGTATGTTAAAATACGGATCGGCGATCCATTAAAACATACAAGACCAGGTGTACATATTTCAGAGTTATACTCAAGATTCTAGATTATGCATAGTCCAATTATTAAAGTTGTATCTTGACAGTACAAATGGTTTACGGAAAAATGAAACAAGGTTATTTATTAGTTTTTGTCGACCATATAAACCTGTTACAAAAGACACAATAGCCCGCTGGGTCAAATGTGTTTTGCGTCAAGCTGGGATTGATCTTAGTATATTTGCACCACACAGTGTTCGGAGTGCATCAGTGTCCAAAGTTAAATCTAGACTTAATGTACCACTGTTTACTATTATGCGAACAGCTGGATGGACAAAGGAGTCTACCTTTCGAAAATTTTATGATAAACCAATTACAACTGATACATCATTTGCAAACAGTATTTTAAATAGATAAAGTAAATAAATTATGTACATATTGTAATATTATTGGGTATTTGTTTTGTAGAAATGTCTGGATGTCTCTAAAACTCTCACGTGACTACTTCAGTACCATATTTGATGAAATGAAATTTTAAAATTATACGAAATTTTATATTGAAGTATGATTTCAATTTCATGAAATCATATATGGTACTGAGGTAGTTACGTGCCCGGCCCACCCTCCCGTTGGGCTATATATAATCCAGACATTTCGTCTCTAAATACTGATGGGAAACTTGCTGACGTCATCTCACGTAACTACCTCAGTACCATATATGATTTCATGAAATTGAAATCATACTTCAATATAAAATTTCGTATAATTTTAAAATTATGACTAAACGTTTTGTAGTTGTTCCAAGTGAGAAGGTACAGAAGGGATAATTTTGACACAGTCATATTTGGTTATTTTTGTTAAAAAGTTCAAAAATTGCTCAATGTACAGAATTAAGGTCATTTTTCATGAATGAAAAATATTTTTTCCTATTAGGTCAGTATATTTTAAGTTTTGAGAATTTTTTTGTGAGTTTGTTGGAAAATAAGACTTTATTCTTGCATATTCCAAGTGCACTGAATTTGTGGAAATACAGCAGTATAATATGCTATTTAATTAAACCAAGTCAGTATCTCTAGATCTGCTGGTGGGTGTTTCCCTTAAGATATCACAAACTCATTAAGCAAAAACTATGTATTATTGTCAGAAATATACTATTGTCTAAATTTGCTGCTAGTAAACTTCCTACATAACTATGGCATACACCGTCATGCAAAGTATTTCTTAACTCAATTTGGTAAAATATATTTTGGTCCTCCATTGGGTATCTTTTCATCATCTTGAAAAAAAATTGGCTTCATAATTTTGGTCCAAGTACTACTGATGAGGAATTGTATTTCGAAACGGTCGTCTAGTGCTGTAAAATTAAAAATCTGTTGTTTAGAATTAAACCAAGCTGATCAATTAAATTTTGTTTAAAACCCTACTTTATATCAATTATTTTATAAATTACATAATTATCAGTTCTGGATCCTAATGGAATGCCCTATATGAACTTAATGGAATTCCAATCTCACATTAGAAAATTAGAAAATATCTACAAGGTTGTTCAATAACATTATAAATCTTTACACAAGTACAGTGAGAGTTCAGTAATGGTGTTTAACGTTACAGTCAAGAATATATCACTTATATCGACACGTATATGGGCGAGAAAGGTGCAGAAAGTTTGGTTGTGCGTTGCGCAGATGGGCATCATACAGCAGGGTTCTTTATCGCCTACCCCATCTTTTTCAGGACAATATATAGTGCGGGTATTTTTTTCAAACCAAGGGTGCTGGATAATGTAAGCCAAATTTTATCTATATTATTGTTTAAAATCATCATACATCTCAACCAATTGATAAATTATATATTAGTTTGTTCTGGGTCTTAATAAATGTCACATTGATGAACTAAAGTCACTAATGGAACTCTCAATAAAAAGTTTCACCTAAAACGCATTAAAATCTATCTTCAGCCTATGTTTATGTAATACCATTTTTAATATTATTTTAAATATATAGAGCTTTTCTTCAACTTTTGTACGCATGACTCCTGTTTCACTTTCACTGTTATATTATCAAAATTAAATGTACAAAACAAACATACCCACCCATGTCAAAACCACAAGCCCACTACCATCAGTACCACCAGGAAGTAAAATCGGATGCTCGGGAAGGTTAGCAGTTATCTACACCCCAGTGTGTAATCAAAATGGAAAATAAAAGGAGCATGGAACTATTTGACTGAAATATATCCGGGGTGAAAACAAGCTCTATCACAGCTAGCATATTATTTTACTTATATCAAGACGGCCAGTTCTGACATTCTTGATAAATTACACCGAACTTTGAAAAGGCAACTGATAAAGTTTGCGGTAAACTGTAATATGGTGAAGGAAATACTCCAACCTACTTCAAGCCAACTGATAAAAACAATGGATATGGAGTGTGTTTTCAAAAGTAGATAATTGTCTTTTAAGATAGTTTAAATTTTTTGTTTGTTTTAAGGGAAAACACTCTTAATCTTTTAAATTTTGATCCAGAATCCCTCAATACTGATCGAAATTGATAATGATTAAAAAGGCAACTTCATTGCATGCTTAGGTGGATGGTGTCCATTTAGATCATTTATGTTTTGCGGCCAAACCAAAACCATTTCGCTAATATCCAGCACCCTTGGTTTAAATACACAGTACTAGCACTATAAAAAGCGTTGTGTTTGATAATATAATTTTCCAGCAAAAAATCGGTATACCAATGGACACAAACTGCTTCACCATTGATTGCAGAATTGTTTCTTTATTCTTACCTAGAAGAAATTATGCAGAACCTTGTAAAATTTGGTGGACTGTCGCCAAATCATTTAACTCCACATACAGATATATAGATGACGTTCTGTCTCGTTACATCTTAAATTTGGAGACTGTGTGAATGCAATCTATCCAGTGAGCTTGAAATAAAAGGTGCAACCGATTCTTCACGTTCTGCTTCATATTTAGAGTTTTATCCCAGTTATGTCGCCCACGAAAGACTACATATGACCTTATGACAAACGATGGCTTCAATTTTTCCATTGTCAATTTTCCTTTTTTATACAGCAATATACCTGTCTCTGCTGCTTTAAAGATTTTTGTTTTACAATTCATACGCTGTAGTAGACCAAATTTCCATCTTCCTTTCACTCAATTTTGATTAAACACGTGGTGGGTTTAGCTAGCTTAAAAGTTTTAAGCCGCCATCGCAGTATTCTTAGTTTTACGTCTCTGTGCCCAGTGTTGCTCTAGATATATTTGACATACCAAATTTCCATCTTCCTTTCACTAAATTTTGATCAAACACGTGGTGGGTTTAGCTAGCTTAAAAGTTTTAAGCCGCCATCGCAGTATTATTAGTTTTACGTCTCTGTGCCCAGTGTTGCTCTAGATATATTTGACATACCAAATTTCCATCTTCCTTTCACTAAATTTTGATCAAACACGTGGTGGGTTTAGCTAGCTGAAAAGGAGGCACTTACCCTTCCGGAGCACCTGGCTTAACTTCTCCGATGGAAGTTCACGTGTAACTTAATTTGCCAGTTTAAACATGTTTAATTTGCTTTGGGATTGAGATTTTGACATAAATTGGTATCTAAACTTTTTAATCTAACAAAAAGGTTGTTTTTGCAATAACGTTAATATAATCGCAATCAGTACATATAACTTATATAATTATGAATTCTGAATTCTAATGGGTAGGTTGGTTGGTTGAATGTTGCTTAACATCACATCGGCAATTTTTGAGCTATTTGCGACGAGAACTATTTTATTAATTTATCTCTATGGATAAATTTATTTATCTTTATAAATTATCTCTATGAGCAAATTCGTGTATGCACGTGAAGTGCGAGTGTGTTGTATGGTATGCATTGTACTAGCGTGCACTCAGTGCGACTTTTACGTGCTAGCTCACAAAATCAATACGCAGCAGACAAGTGTACCACTCCCCAAGTCTATTATAATGATACCAGGTGAACCAGCAAAGGTCAACGGCAAGGGAAATTCACTTTCCCACATGTGGTCTGAGCGGGACTCGACTTCACAGCGTTGAGAGACCCTGGATGGATGAAGACTGACGTCTTATCAATTAGGCCACCGCGGCCTCTGAATTCTAATGGAGCGTACTTATGAACTCAACACACTTATAAAACTCCAAATCTCATAATGCACCTAAAACGCATTAGAAAATAATTACAATTTATACGTTCTTGTAATAGTATTTTAATTTTACTTCAAGACAGTATATCACATGTTTCAGAAAGCATGTCTCCACTTTGTATGCAATAAAATTCATCACGATTTCCTGAAATGAAAATTAATCTGATGTTTACAATCCAGTCTAAAATGACTTAATGGTGAACAAAATTGCTTAAAGTTGAAATTATCTTTATTAATAATTTATAAATATATATCGACAAAATTTATTTATTTTTATGTTTAAAATCCATATTATTCTCAATGAAGTGTTAAATTATATAATTATCAGATGTGGATGCCGATGGAGTGCACTTTTTGAACTTACGTCATTAATGGAATCAAATTCTCATAATGCATCTTCACACATTAGAAAATTGCTACAAATCTGACTATGTAATAACATCTTAAATTATAAGTCAAGACAGTATATTGGATATTCAGAAAACGTGTCTCCGTTTACAGTGCCAATAAATGTATTTAAAATATAAAATTAATTTTAATTCTAAAAAAATGATCAATTTTTGTTTAAATCCTCCATTAATCTCAATCAATTTATAAATTATTTAACAATTAGCTCTGGATCATAATGGAGTGCACTGTTTGACTTTAAGACACTAATGGAATTTAAACCTCAAAATGCATTTTCAACACATTGCAAATATATCTACAATTTATTTTTACCATTTAAAGTTTACTAATGTTATATTTTCCATCAAAATAATTGCATAATATAAATTTCCCTTTCAGGCAACTCATATTCTATATTCAAATTTCATGTATCCTTAAGTCATTTAATACTCAAATTCACGATTTCTAAAATAATATGTGTTTTGAATAGTTTTGGCATTATCTTAGCATTGAAATTTATTTGACAAGAATACCAACCAGAAATTCAACATTATACCATGCAAGCCTATGCTTATCAGGACCCTCAAATAGTTTATGGCAGTCATCACAGTATTGTTGATGTCTTTGTGTCCAGCATTGTCCTGGGTATACTTGATGTCCCTTATGGCTTAATTTTAATTACACACAGATGAAAGAGGCGGATGAAGTTAGCTAAACAGTGGTTACTTACCTTTCCACAGCACCTGGCCTCACTTCCCTGGTAGAAGTTCATGTGTTTAACCTAACATATCAGTTAATAAGTTTTAACTTTGTTTCTGGATTGTGATTCGGACATGAAAAAGTATGTTTCTTTTTTAAGCAATACATATCTGACAGCTGATAAGATTGCTTACGTGGTTTTGAATAAAGGTACGCAACTTTTCATTTTTCTAAGTCTAAGGTAGCTGCTGGCTCCTGGCTGTACTGAAAATCCGATCGATCTCAAATTAGGGTATATACAAGTAGATCACATGCTTATATCTTACAAGTTTTAGCCATCCTTGCAGTGGTCAATAGGAAGATACATGCATAAATAGTGCTCAAATTAGGAAAAATTGGTTTCTAAAATTTTGGTCCAAGTCCTACTGAGAAATTGTATTCTGAAACGGCCGTCTAGTACTGTAAAATGAAAACTGGTTTAATATGTAATGTAATCGGTTATCATCAGCCCTATTGGAAATCGTTTACAAGGTGTGACATACGCAGTTAAGTCATAAATTTTTCGTATCTGTCAAGTGTCACCAAAATCCCTTTTGTTCTTTATTTTTCAAAGATAGTTAACAGCGGCCACATTTTAAATCGAATTGTGCTCAAAGTGTGTCAGGTGTAACTACGTCATATGTCTATCTTGTCTTCAAATTTTATTAAATCTGTATTCCTCTATATGTCCAATAATAAAAAATACATAATAATCCTTGTCCGAATCACAATCCAGAAGCAAAGTAAAAACTTTGTAACTAACAAGTAAGGTTAGACACGTGCAATTTCACCAGAAAGTGAAGCCGGGTGCTCCGGAAGGGTAGCCTGTTTAGCTAGCTACACCCGTCACTTGTGTAATCAACATTGTGTGAAAGGAACATGGAACTATGGGACGTAAAATATATCCAGGGCAATGTTTGCAATATCCGTGAGTCAACAATTACAATAGCACAGAAAAATACACCAAGTTTTCCACTTCCCACCGACAATTTGCACAGCTAAAGTTGATGTATTGTACGCAATATCCCCTTTAAGTTTCTTTCTATTGTTCTCAAAGGGGGATTAGAACCAAGATACGTATTTGGGTATCATTTTGATCACTCCTTTACTTTAAACACGGTCTATTATAGATCATAATTTGATAACTTCATTCATTCTCTATTGTCAAAAACTTTTAAATACCAAAATCTGAATATGCGATTGAAATTAATCCTTGCAGCCTCTAGCCACATTTTTTAAAATGCAAAACACTACCACCATTTCTAGGCGTATCTTTAAAATACCAAAAAACAACCACAATCTGAAGTATCTTTTCAAAATAATCATCACATCCTCCAGGCGTATCGGAAACTTTTGATGTTATGGTTTTGATGTTATTCCCAGATAAAATACACAATGTAGTAACAGGTTCATAATTAATACACTTCAAGGAGATATATAATTAAGGCATATGTTGTTTAAAATTACGGGTTACAAAAATACGAAGTAACGTTTGAAATGGATCCTTACAGCATTTAACATATGAGGGTTTTTCATAAATTGTCGTGGTATTACCCCTAGATAAAATACACGAACGCAAAAGAAAAATATCAGTAAGGCATTGTTATATAAATACGAATTTTACATGGTTATATAATACCAAACAATTTATACATCAATAAATTTCAAATTTGGCGGGAGGTTATGAACATCAAACAAATAACTGCAGAAGTTCAGTTGGTAGGGTGGTCGCTTTGAAAGTGAGAGGTTTTTTAGCTCGATCCCCGACGGGGTCTGACCCAAGACTTGAAAGTGGGTAGTAAGTGTTCTTACGCTAAGCACTCGTCATTACGAAATGAAAGCCACGGTTATTTCAGATGGTAACTTTAAATAAACGAAGTCCCTTGGCACATTTGGCGTAGCACGATAAAGGACCCTGCCGTATAATGCCATCAGCGCAACGCAAAGGCAAAATTTCTGCACCTTCGCCTATAGCTGGCGACGTCTCGATATGAGTGTGAAATATTCTAAACTAAAATTTTAAACACCATTACTTAACTCAACTTATATTAACCATTATTTGAGGTTTTGCTTAAATGCCATATTCTAGGGAAAAGAAGCAAAGAAGCATTGGATCATCGGAATGTTATCTTATTAGATCTCTGTATACCGTTATCGGGTGGTCAAATCGCCGTTTAAGTTAAGATATGACTCTAATAAATACACGACATGAAATATATAGAGGACCTTTTATAAATGTTCATGTTATTTTGAATTTATTCAAACGCGTCATGTGCTAATTTTGATTTTTTTTATTAAAATAGTGCATTCAAAATATAATCAACTATTTTTGTAGGACAGAATCCCGAGGACTTGCAATCAGATTTGAAAATATTTTTTTGTTAATTTACTTGACTTTAAATAGAATGTTAAATATTAATATTAAATAAACAAATAAATGAAAAAAAAAACATAATGCATTCAAAATGACCATTTAAAAAACGAGGCGAAAGAATTTATATCCAGTTGCCATTGTTCAAGTTGTACACGTATTCATGAAACTAGTATCATAAACTCAATATCAAATGAGCATAAACAAATTTATTTATATGTAATCCGATTTCACTTTTGTTGCAAAAAATTGTACCTGACTATAAGCGAAAAAACATAAAATTTGGCAATAAACATAAGCCACGCCATTAAAGAGATACATTTCACAATACACGCATTGAGTTACACCAGCAATCAAAACACGAACATGACTGTCAATTTCCAAATCACATACCCAAAAAGCAAAGGAAAGGAAATACTTGCAAACCAAGCTAACACGTGAACTTCAACAATAAAAAGAGGGCATGTGTTATAGAAGGGTAAGTACCTCCTGGCTAGCATGTGAAACCACGGAAATCCAATTAACTTCACAATGTGAAAATGGATACCTTTCGGGTTAAATAAATCTTTGTAACTTTTTTGCAAAAAAAACATTATAAAATAAATCAATTAATAAATATATATATATTTTTTTAAAAATCACCATAACCAAAACTTTTTTTTTAAAATTTCAATTCAGATCATTAGTTCTGTTCTTTAAGGTTTTGTTTATGGATCATTCGTTTCTGAACAAGGATTCTGTGTATACTAATTCTAACAGACAAACCATCCACTATGAATAATTACGTAACTCTGCCACCCAGCAGTCTGTAATAATGTAAAATGTGATCAATGTAAGTTATATCAGAAGGTCTCTATATAGGCGTCCTATCAGTTATTTATTTTGACCAATAACCGGAAAGATTAACGCCTCAGTTGTAAAGCAAATGTGAGAGAACAATTAAATGTTTCATTATAACTATCTCAAATTACTTGTAGTTAAGGATAGAATAACTTTGAAATTAGCACAACAGACCAATTTAGTAAATACTTGTAGAATTCGCCATGCATGGATCTTTGAAAAAAACTTGTGCATATCAGAAGTTTAATGTTAAATCTAAAGCGAGGAATACTTCACAGAAAAACACAAGACTTGTGATGATATGTAAGATAAATATACACATGGGGTTGTAGCCGTTAGCTAGTTAAGAGCCGATTGTCCTTTCAGAGCACTCATCTCAATTCAAAGGCGGAGCTCATGTCTTTTACTTCTTACTTCATTCAAAAGTTTTTACTTTGCTTTTGAGAGTGTGAGTTTGGACACTGACCGATATATGTGTGTCAAAATTTAATCAAAAACATACCAGCAAAAGTTCACCTCAGCCTTTATCATCTTCGGTATTGTTAAAGATGTTCATCTATGCAGCCTTGCAGGATTGTAGCAAAACACTCGTACTTCAAAAACATTAAGTCAGAACTTAAATGATATAAGTTTGGTTATAGTTCTTTATTTTCTGAACGAATTATGACTCTATGTAATTAAGGCAGACAGACCATCCACCATGATTAATTACGTAACATTGGCACCCAGCAGTCTGGAATATTGTAAAATGTGATGAATGTAAGTTATATCGGCAGGTCTCTATAAAGGCGTCCTATCAGTCATTTATTCTGACCAATAACCGGAAAGATTAACGCCTCAGTTGTAAAGCAAATGTGAGAGAACAATTAAATGATTCAATTAAATATAACTGTATCCTCAAATTACTTGTAGTTAAGGATAGAATAACTTTGAAATTAGCACAACAGACCAATTTAGTAAATACTTGTAGAATTCGCCATGCATGGATCTTTGAAAAAAACTTGTGCATATCAGAAGTTTAATGTTAAATTTAAAGCGAGGAATACTTCACAGCATAACACAAGACTTATGATGATATGTAAGATAAATATACACATGGGGTGGTAGCCGCTAGCTAGTTAAGAGCCGATTGTCCTTTCAGAGCACTTATCTCAATTCAAAGGCGGAGCTCATGTCTTTTAATTCTTACTTCATTACAAGTTTTTACTTTGCTTTTGAGAGTGTGAGTTTGGACACTGACCGATATATTTGTGACAAAATTTAATCAAAAACATACCAGAAAAAAGTTCGCCCAAGCCTTTATTATCTTCGGTATTGTTAAAGATGTTCATCTCTGCAGCCTTGTAGGATTATAACAAAACACTCGTACTTCAAAAACATTAAGTCAGAACTTAAATGATATAAGTTTGGTTATAGTTCTTTATTTTCTGAACGAACAATGATTCTATGTTATTACAACAGACAGACAATCCACCATGATTAATTACGTAACATTGGTACCCAGCAGTCTGTAATAATGTAAAATGTGATGAATGTAAGTTATATCGGCAGGTCTCTATATAGGCGTCCTATCAGTTATTTATTCTGACCAATAAGCGGAAAGATTAACGCCTCAGTTGTAAAGCAAATGTGAGAGAACAATTAAATGATTCAATTAAATATAACTGTATCCTCAAATTACTTGTAGTTAAGGATAGAATAACTTTGAAATTAGCACAACACACCAATGTAGTAAATACTTGTAGAATTCGCCATGCATCGATCTTTGAAAAAACTTGTGCATATCAAAAGTTTAATGTTAAATCTAAAGCGAGGAATACTTCACAGCAGAACACAAGGCTTGTGATGATATGTAAGATAAAAATACACATGGGGTGGTAGCCACTAGCTAGTTAAGAGCTGATTGTCCTTTCAGACCACTCATCTCAATTCCAAGGCGTAGCTCATGTCTTTTCTTCTTACTTCATTTACAAGTTTTTACTTTGCTTTTGAGAGTGTGAGTTTGGACACTGACCGATATATGTGTGTCAAAATTTAATCAAAAACATACCAGAAAAAGTTCGCCTAAGCCTTCATCATCTTCGGTATTGCTGACGATGTTCATCTAGAAGAAAAAAACACTTGTATTTCAAAAGCATTAAGTCAGAACTGTCATTATTCAATGATATAAGTTTGGTCCATGGTTCATTATTTTTTGAACTAGAGTTCTATGTAATTAAAACAGACGGACCATACACCATGATTAATTACGTAACATTGGCACCCAGCATTCTGGAATAATGTAAAATGTGATCAATGGAAGTTATATCAGTAGACCTCTATATAGGCGTCCTATCAGTCATTTATTCTGGCCAATAACCGGAAAGATTAACGCCTCAGTTGTAAAGCTAATGTGTAACAGCAATTAAATAATTCAATAAAATATAACTCTATCCTCACATTTCTTCTAGCAAAGAATAGAATGTCCTTGAATTACGACAATAGACCAACTACGAAAATAACTAGCATTCGTTATGAATGGATTATTTAAATATATCTGAACATATAATTTTGTCGTCTTTCTGTCCAAAGTAGGGACTTTAAGCTAGCTAAACCCACAATGTGTGGAACCAAATTTGAGATTGATTGAAAGGAACACTAAAATATGACACAGCAAAAGTACCATAACGAACTGAAATAGCATGAAATCCGAAAATTCTTTCTTCTGGAAAAATATATCAATTCCAATATTAACAATTATTTCTGATCTATTTCCACAAATAAGATAATTGATTCTGAATATAGAATCGTGAGAATAATTTTGACATGAACCTTAATTGGAATATATGTGTTAACTTGTTTCAACTTGTCCATCACAGAGCAGTCTAGATACCTTATAAGGCTAAGGACAATAAATTCTGATTTTTCTACAAAAAATAGAATATATGTCCAACCAAAAGGTCATAAACCTCAATCACGTTTTGACAAACTACAGCTTTTTAGGCCAAGGAATTAAATTCTTACTAACCCTTTCTCCAAAACTTTGATGGCTATTTTAAGACAAGCCCTGTTTAAGAGTTCTGTTCCAAAACCAGTTTAAAAATAGAACTTGTATCGTTCAACTAACACTTTATTATATACCAGTTTTAATTTTACTGAAATAGAAATTTCGGAATATAATTCCTTATCAGTAGTGCATGGACCAAAATTGAGAAATCAATTATTTCAAGATGTTGAAAAGATACCAAAAGGACCAAATTATATATTACAAAATTTAGCTAAGGCAATATTTTACATTAAGACATCTTGGTTTTTTGAGAAATTTCAGATTTTAATTACTTTAAATTTAGACAATAGTATATTTCTGACTATAATACACAATTATTGCCTACTGAGTTTCTGATATTATCGGGGAAACATCCACCAGCAGAGATACCGGTTAAGTGGTTTAAATTACATATTAGACCAGTTTTAATTCTACAGCAGTAGACGACCGTTTCGGAATACAAATAAATGACAAAAAACCCGTTGCATATGTTTAAATGGATATATGTTTACTTTTCTATGCAGCAATATACCTGCTTCTCTTGCTTATGGTGTATTTGTTTCCCAATTATTACGCTTTGGTAGAGATGGTTCCCACTACAGGGACTTTGTACAACGAAACAGGCTGCTTGTAAAAAAATTATTGACTCAGGGATATTGGAGGCCAAGGCTTATCAAGGCCCTCAAAAAGTTTTATGGCCGTCATTACAATATTGTTGGTAAGTTTGATGGCTCTGTGTCCAGGATTGCCCTGGATATATTTGACGTCCCATAGTTCCATGTTCCTTTCACACAATTTTGATTACACACGTGGCGGGTGTAGCTAGCTAAACAGGAGGTGCTTACTCTCCCGGAGCACCCGGCCTCACTTCCCTGGTGGAAGTTCCCGTGTCTAACCTAACTTGTTTGTTCCAAAGTTTTTACTTTGCTTCTAGATTGTGATTCGGACATGGATTACTATGTTTGTTTTTGATTATATATATATCAACTTTGACCTTATTTGCCAGCTTTAAAGTTTTTACTTTGTTTTAGTATTGTGGTTTGGATATGGATTGGTATGTTTGTATTTTGTAAAAAAAACCCGCATACAAAAATCTGTAATTGTTATGTCGGTTATATTTGACTTTTCCATCATTGAATGATCGTAATCACCAAAAATCTGCAGTCCAGAGATTTCAGAGATTTTTAAAGAAAAGTGCCGTTTCATAATAAGCAAAAAGCAACATGGCGTTCTTAGTCACGCAGAATTGTATTTAAATTTGTTTGGCAATAGCTAATGTAATCAAATACAAACATACCATCCAAATTCAAACCATATGCAATCCCAAGAGTTAAGTAAAACATCTAGAAAATGGCACATCAAGTTAAACGCATGAACCAAAAGGAGTAAGGTGAGGCCAAGTGCTCCGGAAGGTTTAGCATCTAATGCCTAATTAGCAACGTCCATCATGTGTGAAATGAAATTTGAAATGGAAAGAATTAGTTGGACACCAAATATATCCAGTGTAACATTATTTAACCAAAGCAAATGTAACCAAAGCATGAAACAACAGACATAGAAAACAAAATAAACATAGAAAACTTTGGACTAGCAATGGAATTAATGACAATTTTTTTTAAGTTTTGTAAAATTGGAAGGTGTTAGCTATCCCATTTATTTTTTCCCCAAGATGGAGAATCACAAAGGTACGACTAGTTCGAGCATGTAATTCCATCAAACAAGACCGACAATCTTAACACGGGAAAGCACGTGGTGCCTTGAGAAGAGTCTAAGAAGGAGAATAGTTCACGAGGAAGACTGTTAGCGTTACCATGGAAGGCATGTCGAGTCAGCCTTATACAAACTCAAACAATTGATATGGCAGACAGGTGTTTTGCAGCAATGGGGCCATCAAGTTCATGCCTTTCAAGTGGAAGTTTCACTATCTTAACACCTATCAATGATATTGGAGTAATGTAAACACAAAATCTATTTGTTTGGACTACATGCCACTTGTTAGCGTGAAATTACAGCAACTAACAAACTTGTCTGATTGATCGAACTTAAAGCCAGGATACAGAAATGGCTGTCTATTGAAGAATCCCGTCTCGTTACATGAGTCAATAAATCCTTATTTGTGTCTGAACATGGACTACAAATAGTTTAGGCACGAGGTTATGAATTATCACATTACTGAAACGGCTTAGACAGGTGGTTTGTCTGCTTCGTATAAATAATCCTCCGGAAGAGTTGTATTTCTGCATCATTTAAAAAAACGATCCAGTTTCAGTTCGCACGCAAATTTTTTACGGAGGCAATTTAATTTCATATATGGTAATATATATGCACAATGTACCGGATTCGATTTCATTCCAAGTTCAATTTTTGTTGGTTGAGATTATTAAATACCAAAATTTATTAGAGTTTTTTTATAATATTTGATTCCACAGACTTTTTGGTGAAAATATTGCATGTATATCACATGCGAGTTTATGGAGACAATTTCCAGTTATTAATTTTAAGGGAACTGATCCTCAACATATAATTAATTACTTTACATAATAGAGGACAGGTACATAAATGTGCCTTTTGATAGACCAACTGTTTTTAAAAATGAAAGGGTTGCTCTACCTATTAATTAATTAATTATCTCACGGGGAAAACGCCAAAATCCGGCCTGTACATTGAATCATCAAACAAGTTTGCAATGGAGATAGGGCGAAGAAGGCCAAAAACGGCGTATACTCGAGGCGATCGAATGATTTTTTTCTTACCAATTGTTTTCACTATATCACATGGTATTTTAGTCACATTTCTAGATAATTGTAATGCAACGTTTTCAATGATGGCTATGCAAGCAGACGTCCCTTCGACTTAAGCAGACTACAGACAGCCTGATTGAGTTTATTGTCTCTTACAGACATTAAATAAAAAACACCTGCATCTGACGTATTACAGCGTATATCCTCGTATCCATGTAAAACCCATTGTCGTCGACAAATCGATTTCACATAAATGTTTTATCATCCTTTAATCCCACAATTCATTGTCATCCGGAAGCATGTTTTTGTACTTCGTCTGGAAATCCCTTTCAGCACGAATGGTCTTTTAAGAATGCATCATTTTTTCAATACATCAACGGGCTGCTCACTAGGAAAAATTAAGAGATTTAACACAAGTTTATGCAAATAAAGCATCTTGTTTGCGTGCTTCAGAAAATTTCATGTCTTGAAAAATATGATAAAAAGTCAGTGCTGTAGTGCATTGAATAAATTTACATATAACCAAGCTTAATAAGGGAATCATTTTATTTCTGTTTCTGTTGCAAAGCATCTGATACAATTCTTGACAGTTTTATAATGGGCGACTGATCCAATTTGCATACAAGGAATGGCTAAATTGTTATGTTATTTTAAAAGAATATGAAAAAGTCATTCAAGTACTGATGATGTGTTCATAAATGTTACATACAACGTCTAAACAGCCATTGTTTATACCCCCTCGGAATTCTTCCACTACAAGGCAAATGACGGTTACATGAACACAAAAAGTCTAAACAGCCATTGATTTTCACCCCCTCGGAATTCTTAAGCTACCCTGCAAATGACGGTTACACGAATACAAAAAGTCTGATTAGCCATTGCGTTTACCCCTCGGAGTTTTTCCACTACCCGGCAAACGTCGGTTACATGAACACAAAAAGTCTGAACAGCCATTGATTTTCACCCCCTCGGAATTTTTCCACTACCGGGCAAATGACGGTCACACGAATACAAAAAGTCTAAACAGCCATTCAATTTCAACCCCACGGAGTTTTGCAGCTACCTTGCAAATGACGGTTACATGCACACATGCATAGAATAAAAAAAATGTAAAAAAAAACGTATACTTAACAACAGTTGATACAACCAAGAACACAACACAATACAATTCAAACACAACCATATTAGTCAATATTGCAATTACAAAATGTAATTGTTTGGGTAGCTGTTCAACATCTTCAAAATAATTTTGGTTTCATAATTTTGGTCCAAGCACTACTGATGAGGAATTGTATTCCGAAACGGCCGGCTGTAAAATTAAAACTGGTATAATATGTAATTTTGTCTAGTTTTTCAAAGTTTTAAATCCCCATAGCGCCAACGTTTTACTCTGTGCAGAAATATTCTACGTTAATGACGAATGCGCAAGCAGATCTCCTGTTACGACTAGACACAAGTAAGTGAATAATGTCAATTTTTATTCAGATTTATTTTGTTTTCTGTAAAATAAAGCTTAATTTACTGTCACAAACATACTGACTCTGATAGTAGTTAGGAGGTACTTCCAATGCCGGAGCATCCAAATTCACTTTCAAGGTACATGTTCACCCGTTTATTATTTTCCTTATTAATTGTTATTTAAACATGACTAAAATGTTTGTTATTTATTTTAATTGTAATTCTACATTACAAAATGTACAACGTTATGCCATACCTTTGCCGGTTTGACAATGGTTTTGTAGACAATATCCAATAAATGAATGAAAGAAATAATTCTGTAACACGTTCTTTTTTTTGCGAAAAACTTTTGATCATATTTACTACAATGGGAATCTGGTCTATAGCTAATAGTCTTGTAACAAGTTCCTAACGTGCATTTTTGATCATATTTACTACATTTGAATCTGGTATAATCATTTCTATCATGCAACAAAAGTTTTGAACATAATTGATTATTCAAATTAATTCATTTTTCTGTAATATGCGCTAGTGTTGCATGCAAAGATTTATTTCATATCAAATCATTTTTCAACCATTTTCCGGGATAACATGCAATGGAATCCTTTAGGGAATAAATAAAATGCCACATGCAACTGTTCGACTATTTCCATATTAATTGAAATTGTCGTGTCTGGGCCTGCTTTTAGTCTCCATTCATTCGTCGTTATGTACTTTTACCAATCTCCACTGTACAATGCATTTTGTATTTATTTCCATGCCTGCGTCTGCAAACAGCCTCCACTGTTTCTTTAAATTATCCTGGACAAATCTGACATCGCATGTTTCCATGTTCCTTTCATCCCCTATTTTGCTTAAATAAAAAACAAACATACTAATCCATATCCGAATCACAATCTAGAAACAAAGTAAAAATTTTGGAACTGACAAGTTAAATTTTACATGTGAAAATTCATCAGGAAATTGAAGCCGGGTGCTCCGGAAGGGTAAGCACCTTTTGTTTAGATAGCTGCAACCAACACGTTTGTAATAGAAATTATATGAAAGGAACATGGAACTATGGGACGTCAAACATATCCAGGGCAATCCTGGACACAGAGACATAGAATTTATTAACAATGCTGTGTTGAGGAATTGTATTCCAAAACAGCCGTCAGTGCTGCAAAAATAAAACATGTTTAGTAATAATTACTTGTTCTGGTTTGCGTTGACCTTTGTCAAATGCATGTTTTAGTACATTTTTTTCTCGTTTTGATAAGGAAAAACAAACATACTAATCCATTTTGGAAGGAAAAACAAACATACTAATCCATGTCGGAATCACAATCCATAAGCAAAGTTAAACTTTGGAACTGACAAGTTAGGTTAGACAGGTGAACTTCCACCATGGAAGTGAGGCCGGGTGCTCCGGAAGGATAAGCATTTCCTGTTTAGCTGGCTAAAACCGCCACGTGTGTAACCAAAATTGTGTGAAAGGAACATGAAACTATGAGACGTCAAATATAAGATCATAATATGCTGTCTAACATCATCCAACAATGCCCAGAAATATTTCACACCTAAAGACACATCTGTCGACAATTAAAAATAAATCAACTTAAAAGGAGCCGAAGCTCAGCTTCCAAGTGGCCAAAATGTGGATAGTTAGTGACTAAAAACACGGCTGAAAGAAAGAAAGCATCTAATGATTGGTTGGTTGAATGTTGCTTAACGTCGCATTTTTGTAAGCTATTTGCAACTATAACTATTTTTTATTAATCTCTATGGATTAACCTATAAACAATTTCGTGGATGCATGTGAAGTGCGAGTGTGTTGTATGGTCTGTCTTGTACTAGCGTGCACTCAGTACGCCGCAGACAAGCATACCACTCCCCCAGTTCATTATACTGATACCAGGTGAACCAGTAAAGGCCACCGCGGCCTCGCCAAAATATGGATTGTCAATGACCAAAAACTGCTGAAAGATAGAAAGCGTCTGTTGAGATACAGCTAACGAGGAGCCAAGATAAGCTGACGATTCGGTGCTTATTCGTTAGAATACTGATAAACTGTCGACAAGTTTTTAACAACTGCAATAGCTAAGTTAGTAGAGTGCTCGCTCCGTAAGTGGGAGGTCGTGGGTTCGAACTCCGACCGGGTCTGACCATTGACTTAAAAGTGCAAAGTGACTTTACTTTCGCCCTCGTTATTACGAAATGAAAGTCACGGTTCTATCGAATGGGAACTTAAAATAAACGAGGTCCCGTGTCATGGTGGTGGGCGTGGCACGATAAAAAATCCTGATATAAAATGTCATCAGCGCAACGCACATACTCCTGACAGGGACGTTAAACACCATTACTCAACTTAACGCGGCAGGTTTGCTCCGTGGGAATCTCAGTCTTCTATACAATATAAATCGCTTCAGAAATCAACTTACGTTATATATCAATAATAAGCAATAAGTATCATGTTATATTTGATGTTAGACTTTCATTATATTTAGTCAGACAATTTTTCTTCATCGTGACCTTTTTAATATGTTCCAGACAAAATCGAAACCACTACTAATTCTTCTAGATAAATGGATGATAAATAAGTGTACTTATGTGTATATAAATATACTCGTCTGTTATAGACATAGAATGACAAGCTGATCTGTCTGTCTGTGTCAGGAAATATTTTACAATATCTCTTTTGCTGCTGGAGATAATTAATCAATTGAGTAGCTGTAAGTGTAATTGTGTTGTAGTGTAAAAAGGTTCTGAAGAGCAACTAATACCTCGAGTGATTAAGGACACAAACTAAGCCTTACTGATGGCGTAATTAATACCTAACTGAAGGGCAGTTTTTTAACATTCAGACTTTGGTCATTCTAACCTTGAAGCCAAATAGATCAAAAAATGCCTAGAGTGATTTGGACACAAAATAGGCTTCATTAATGGCTTAATTAATCTAGAACTGAAGGCAGTGTTTTAGAACAGATTCATCTAAACAATTACCAGTCCTACATTTTCTTCTGTGGTTGTATTACATATTAATTTACTTTAAAATCATTTGATGAACTAAAGGTATCAAATTGAAGGCTTCTTTTTCGAAGGTAAAAAATATGTAAAAGAAAATGGGCTAAATTGTGATAATTAAAGACTATGTTGAATTTCAAATACAAACATACCTGTCAGTGTTCAAATCGCAATCCCCAAAGGAAACTAAAACCATTAAAATGACAAATAAGTAAACAGTATGAACATTCAACACGAAATTGGGGCAGGATGGCCCAAGAGGATACGTACCTCTTTGTTTAGCTGGATACACCTGTCACGTTTGAAACGTTGATACATCTTTAAATCACCCCTCCACAGACAAAATTAGAATTTCCATTCAGTATTAAACAAGCTAAAGGGTTTAAGAATTGTCCAAATTCGTTTACTATCATTATTGTAATCAAAAACAAACATACTAATCCATGTCCAAATCACAATCCAGAAGCAAAGTAAAAACTTTGGAACTGACAAGTTAGGTTAGACACGTGAACTTCAACCAGGGAAGTGAGGCCGGGTGCTCCGGAAAGAGCAATACATCACATTATATTTCCTTAAATACAGAAAAAGGGATGTAAAGCAATTCTTTTCAAACAATAGGTACTAACAAAATCATTTCATTAGAAAGTAGCAATTTAAGATCTTTATTATCCACTATACTATCTGCAGATGGCACAAAAAGACCCATCAGAGAGTTGGTTTTTTTTATTGCTTTATCAAAATATCATAAGCAAACCATAACACGATGAATTTCAAATTTGTGACAGCAAAATCATTATAACTACAATTGCAAATTATGTTTCTACTTTATGAAGGGAGGTAACTCTGAAAATATTTCAATATCAGGACATATATTACTTAAGTACATGATATCACCTACGATACACGTGTTACTGTTTTAAAATGTCATTCTTGAAACTGAATTTTAAATTTGAAATGACAAACAACCTTAGGAAGAAGTTGTTTTTGTTAAAATTTATGTAATTTTTATTTCATTTATCAATTGAACTAAAAAAGAAATTATATGATATATTTTATTGCACTTTGTTTTGATAATGTTATAAAGATGTTTTTTTTTGATATATTTAATCCATAGTTCCATGTTCCTTTCCCCAACAATTTTTAACGTGGAGGGTATCTAGCTTAACCGTAGGTGTTTTCCTTTCCGGAGCACCCGACCTTAAATTTCCTCTTCTGGAAGTTGACGTGATTAACGTAATTTGACAGTTTTATTTACTTTGCTTTTAGGATTGTTACTTGACCGTTACATTTCTATAAAACACAAAAAGAGCCAAAAAAAATGTGATTTGTACATGGACCAGTATGTGTGTGTTCGATAAACTTTTTAAATTTTACAACAATGAATTGTACAATTTGTATAATTTTCAAAAATATTGAAAAATCAGTGCACCTGGTTACCTAGTTGCCTAATTGCTATTGTTAGAACGGGTAACATAATCTCTCAAATCAGCTTTTGCATATATTAAGAATATATAAATATATCGACTGAATACATAACATATTATATTGACGATTATATATATATACACCTGTATATAGTAATCTACAGTATGCCAGTAGACAACCTTCAACTCCGTTTACCTAGATGTCTCCAGTTTCTGATATATAAGAAACATACATCTGACGAACTAGAGTTCTTTTTGTCATCCTTTAAGAGAATGATGGAAATTTCCATTTGGAATAGTAGAGTAAGTTGAGCCTTAACAAATTGGTCATTTTTTTAAAAAAAATGTTTTGGACAAATTATCATTCTGACTATCGTAAACTATGATTTTAAACTGGCACTGACTAAGTGCCCGAAGGTGCTATGCAACAGGCATGGACTAGGTTATAAATTAACGCTAATTAATTAATACGCTATGGTACAGCTTGTTCCCATTACAGGGACTTTATACAACGAAGCAGGCTGCTTGCAAAAAAATTGTTGACTCAGGGATTTCGCAAGCCTAGACTTATCAATAAGCTTGATATCTCTGTGTCCAGGATTACCCTGGATATATTTGAAGTCCTATAGTTCCATGTTCCTTTCACACAATTTTGATTACATATGTGGCGAGTGTGGCTTGTTAAGCAGGAGGTGCTTACCCTTCTGGATCACCCGGTCTCACTTTCTTGGTGGAAGTTCACGTGTCTAACCTAACTTGTCAGTTCCAAAGTTTTTACTTTGCTTCTGGGTTGTGATTCGGACATGGATTAGTATGTTTGTTTTTGATTAAAAGTTAAAATACAACTAAAGTAACCCAAAGTGATATGAAACCTATCTTGAATATCTCAGAGTGATAATAGTGCCAAAATGACACTGACTTAGAAACCCTTGAATGATATTTAACCCGAATTGCCTAGAGGACCCAAAATCTGTATTAAACTGGTATTGACTAGGACAGACAAATGTGATCTTAAACTGGGTTATCCCAGGGTGATATATAACTGGAACTAACTAGGATATTATGAGATGATATTATATACAGTCAAACCTGTCTATAAAGGCCACCCAAAGGAACCAGTAGAAATTACCTTTATGGGTAGGTGGCCTTTATATACAGATTCAAATAGTGTGAATTAAAAACAATTGTGATACAATTGTACTGGTCTGTATATGTAGGTGGCCCTTATATAGAGATGGTCTTTAAGGCAGGTTGGACTGTGTTGTTGATTGAGACACCACAGGGTGATACGAAACTAACATTGATCAGGGCATTACAAGGTGACATCAAACGATCGATATACAGTTAAACACGAATATAGCGAACACGCTTACAACAAACACGATAGTACATAGATAGTGCGAAGTCAAATATTAGACCCAACCGCTCCTCTATATAAGTCTATATATAACAATATAACGAAATGGCTTTATAACGAAGTTTAAAATAGAGTCCCGAGGGCTTCGTTATAAACATGTTTTTGTACATACACATCATGTTGTGTCCACAGTAGTACATTGCTGTTTTTGTTCCATCAGGCATATAAAACTATATTTTTTTTAATTTGTATATGACAACCATGTCTTCTTCAATACACAAGGACTATTAAAAATGCTGACACCTATTACCCCTCGTAAAATGTGTACTCGTGAATGACCGGTAAAAGCTACCCTTGAATGACTAGTTAAATCACAAAAGATGCGTATATGAATTTTTAAATATAAATAAAATATGAATATTTGTTAACGTATATTCAGAATTTACACGAATGTTTAAAATTAAAGCTGTGCCAAATACATTGATGATATTTTGATATAAAGTGGAGCCTGAAGCAACAGATCTGAGATAGGTACCTACTGTACAAAAACGTTGTACTTTTTTATCTTCGCCAGGTAAACAGGCTTTGAATATACTAAACACAAATCAATAAGGACTTTCCTGTGTTAACAAATTAGTCGCAGTGTTTACAGAAAGTAAAACTTAAGTTTAAACAATGTTCTATGCGTTCAAATTCATCACCCCAGGGCAAAAAAACTTTAGAAACTAACAAATAAAGTTATACACGTGATCGTCCACCATTTATGTGAATTCAGATGCTCCGGAAGGATGTGTACCTCTTGTTTAGCTAGCTACACCCATCATGTGCAAAACCAAAATTGAAAATGAAAGAAACATGGAACTCTGGGACGTCAAAATATTGAACATAATTTTGCAATCATATACTTATCAATGGTATTGTAATAATGGTTATACAACTTTTAGAGGCCCTTAAAAAGCCTAAGCTTGCAATATTTCAAAATTTTTAATACTCAATGTTGGGGATATGCAGGCGAGCTGTCTTGTAATTCTAATAGCTTTTGTAAAAATCTCTTCAATTTCTCTCCTGTATCATTTGATTAGAATTCACTGTAGACAAACATGTCTATGTAGTGTAACATATTTAACTATAATACAGACAAAGAGGATGCATTACATTCTACATAAGAATGTATTAACTATCAAAGTCTCCCGCAGATTAGTCGCTACCATTAATTTCCTGAAAATCACAAAACGATGAAATGATATACGTGAAATGATATACGGCAACTTCTGTGTGAGACTTTTACTGTTGTGAATAATCCAGACATGAGTCATTACCTTTTTATGTTTTTATGTTTTTTATTTAAGATTACGTAACTATGGTATATCTTAATACATAGATTTATTTTTTAAAATTTTGGTCTTGGGATTGGGTTTTCAATTTTTTGTACTTAGTTTTGGAATGAGTTGTTTTTAATTAAATTAGGAAAATCCACCAGTAATTGATTTTCTGAATTCATTTTCAAATGAGATTTAGATTTACTGCATGAACGTTATTCCGATTCCTTATGAAGAGGCTTAATTTGAACAAAAGAATCTCTTGGACATTAATTTGATTTCTAGTCTTAATTCCAAACTTGAATTTCTTATTAAACTTAATACTTGAACACTGATTTGATATCAAACTTCATTCCTACTTTGATTGTATAAATAAACTTAAAAATAAACCTTGTCTGTTGTCTCCTAGGACACTGCATTGAAATCAAATTTGGTTTTAAAATTAAACTTTTTTTTTTTTTTTTTTTTTTTTTTTGCATTTTTGAGCTTGCCATAGGTTTCTTATACTGTGTTGTTTTTAAAATGAAATCTTAATCTTTAGAGACATACCGTCAGTGATAAATCATTGATAAAAAAAAACATACTAATCCATGTCCGAATCACAATCCAGCAGCAAAGTAAAATCTTTGGAACTGACAAGTTAGGCTAGACACGTGAACTTCCACCTGGAAAGTGAGACTGGGTGCTCTGGAAGGGTAAGCACCTCCTGTTTAATCAAAATTGTGTGAAAGGAACATGTAACTACGGTACGTCAAATATATCCAGGGCAATCCTGGACACAGAGACATCAAACTTATCAACAATATTGTGATGACGGCAATAACACTTTTTGAGGGTCTCGATAAGCCTAGGCTTGCAATATTCCCGAGTCAACAATTTATTTGCAAACAACTAATCCGAGATAAAGTAAACGTTTAATGCCAAAATTAAGTTCTACTAATGCAACAGGCTCAGGGACCGGTTTCACATTCATTTCTTAGCTAAGATTTTCCCTAACTTCAATCCGGTAAAAGTTTAAATCTTGATAATTTTGTTCATCTTTAAGATATCCATGAATTTAAAGTGAAGATAACTTCTAGCTTAAAATATTTGTATATAGTTTAATAAAAATGTTTATTAGTTATTCTACAAATGGATTACTAAAATGTGTGAAATTTAAGTTTAAGTTAAAGGAAAATCTTAGTTAAGGAATGATTGTTAAACTGGCGCCAGGTTTTCCAATACACCATACAAGGGTTAGCAATTACACAGATTTACAAGTAAAAATAAGTTATATAATCCACAAAGTAATTTGGTTTCCTGGTTGATTAAAAGCTGAAATTTACGATGATTGCAAAAGCCTATAAATAAGGTTAGAATCGTTGAATAATTTTTCGCGTAATTGAATTCTTGAAAATGATTTGATCGTAATTCAGATAGTAACTATTTGTAATTTTTCACAAGCCATCTTTTTTCTGAAGTAGGCAATTCATTTTAAAGTCTTATTATCTTTAATTCTCTATAAACCCATGTCACAATTTAAGATGATTCAACATTTATTTTGTGTTGTTGCTTAAATATCAAAATGGGTTTCGATGTTTCGAATTTTGTGGATCTAAGAAAAAAATGTTCAAAACTACCAAAAATATAACTTATATGTTAAATAAGCGTTAGTTTATCAACAATTAAAAACCTGATCATCGTTTTCCAATGATTTTTTTATTTCCATTCAAAGACAAAACTATCAAACAAATGCATCTAACGGATTATATTTTGGCATCTAAATAAATAATTTTTTTCTATTTCTTCGTCAAATGCTACTAAAACATAATCATTATCAGAATAAAATTCACATTTCCTCACTTCCCTGGTGAAAGTCCATGTGGTTAACCTAATTTGTCATCTTCAAAATTTTTACTTTGCATTGGGATTGTTATTTGGACATGGATTGTGATGTTTATGTTTGTTTTCTTCACTTAACCTCTTGTTAGCTTCATCCACCACGTATGTCATAGAAATTGAAAATGAATGGAACATGGAACAATGGGACGTCAAATATATCCAGGGCGATCCTGGACACAGAGACATCATACATATCAACGATATTGTGATGATGGCCATAAAAATTTTTGAGTGTCCTGATAAGCATATAAATAAATGAAACGATAATTGGCAGTTTCGCAATCAGATTTGTATTATAGGAATCAGTTCCATTAATTTTTAGAGTTTCACAAATTGTATTATAGAACTTATGCCTTAGTTATTTTCCATAACTGAAAAGTCTTTAGGGTCTAAACATTTTACAAAGGCCAAAAGTCTTCAGGGTCAAAACATTTTATCAAAGTTAATTATATATATATATATATATATATATATATATATATATATATATATATATATATATATATATATATATACTATAAAAGTTGCAAAGATTGACCTCTAGGAATAATTGGGTTTCGAACTTAAGAAAGGTTTACACTATCAAAAACATTTATCAAAGATTAATTTACCCACTATATAAATTGAAAAATTGACCTGTAGGAATATTTTTTGTATATTTTACATGTAAATTGATACCATTCTTATAACTGAAATACTTTTAAAAAAAATTATCTTTACATTACTACTTTTTGGGGAGTAGCTAAATTAAACCCTTTTAATATCAGGTATGCTTCAAGCATTTGTGTGAAAGAATTGCAGTAAAGAGGTATAATGGAATTCTACTTTGATCAATTTCTTAAAGTGGCTTTGATAAGATATTTTGTTAAGTTTTTCATAGGAATAATCTGCAAATGTACCTTTAGATATTTGACATTTCTTTCATTTAACATCAGATAACACATTCATGGCAGTTGTAACATCCATTGTTTGACAGAATAAGACAAATAAGACAATTTTTTTTTAATTTATTTGCGAGTTTATGAAACACTGTTTGTAAAGTAGAATGGTGTTGGGTCTTTTCAATAGAACTATAACCACACAACTGGACATCATTTCATCAATACACTCAGTGCCAGCCCCAAACGTTCGGAATTTTATTATTAGTCCCTATTTGTTTACCTTTTCAGTCATAAACATTTATTTTTTCGCATTGATAGTTCCATTGACTGCTGCTAAGTTTATTTCTTTCTGACGGCCTCAAACTGTTTTATGACAGTCATGACTTTATTGTTGATGGGTATAAAATTGTCCCAGTATTCAAAATTATAAAAGATATATTTGACTCCTGTGTTCTTTTCATTCTCAAATACCACATACAGGTGTAGCTAGCTAGACAGGGATGCTTACCATTCCGGGTGGCTCTACTTACTCGGTGTATGTTTATGTGTGTATTTGTCGTTTTATCAAAGTTTTCACATAGCTTTTGGGACTGTGATTTGAGCATGGACCGGTATGTTTGTGTTTGATTTCATTAATACATTGAATCATAGTTCCATGTTCTATTCATTCTCAATTATCGCATATGACAGGTGTAGCTAGCTAGACAGGGGTGCTTACCATTCCGAGTTACCCTCCTTCACTTACCTGGTGTATGTTTATGTGTGTAACTTAATTTGCTATTTTAGAAATTTTCACATAGCTTTTGGGATTGTGATTTGAACATGGAGCGGTATGTTTTTGTTTGATTTCATTTATAAATTGGATCCGGAACCAAGATCCAGTAAGCTAATGGTTGCTGGCAGTTTTTTGTTTCATTTAACTACTTGAATGCTGATACTTCAGTATCTAGAAATTAATTTGTTGTTACACGGCAAAACCCCACAATTTGTGGTTACATCTTGCATTGTATTTCCTCTGTTGTCAAGCTTATGTCTTTTCTTGTCAATTATAAGTAAGTGAATCACGGATAATTTCGATTTTAAAAGAGGAAATGAGTCAATTTTCTAACTGTACAATTAATTAACTTATTATAAAGATACCCGGATGACTCACAGACGTGTCCTTTTGATCTTTAGAAATGCCATTATCACTGCCATTACATAACATCCAGACCGCGTCCGTCAGGTGAGATCTTTAATAATCCCATATCAAGCAGTCCAGGCTATATATATTTTTCCGGTCGATACTACTAGTTAATGACTCATACAGAGTACTGACCTGTCGAAAATTTAGCACCAAGGTAACGAAGGAGTTGACGCCCGTCTGTCAAGTGGCATAGATATGGATATCCGGTAATTAGGAAGCTGTAGAGAGATAAATTGCAGCTGACGAAAAACAGCCGGGATAACGAGCAGCCAAAATGAGCTGCATTTCAGGACCAATTCATTAGCTAAGTGTTAAACTGTGGACAGGTCTGTACTATATTAAGGTTGCTATCTTTAATGTATTTTCTGAGATGGAGTTATTGATTTCAAATTCTTCATCGTCTGAATTAATCAGAAAATAATCTTCCTACGAGACATAACTGTCGTCTGCTACTTTTTTCAATTTTTCAAAATTTGTAAATAGCTATTCTTAATGATGATACATGTACAATATGGATATAAAGGGACCAGAGCCCAGTTTCATAATCATTTCTTAGCTAAGATTTTCATTAACTCAAATTTTGGAAAATTTCAAACCTTTTTTAATTTGTTAATTTTCAAGATATTCAGGAATTTAGGGTGTTTTGTTAATTTTCAAGATATTCAGATATTTAAGGTGTCATTTTTTAAAATCACTTCTAGATTAAAACATTTGCATTTAGTTTTGACAAAAATATTCCTCAGTAGTTCCAAAAATAGATAACAAAATTTTACTAAATTTAAGTTAAAGAAAATCAGGGCCAGGACCCAGTTTCACAATCATTTCTTTACTAAGATTTCTTTTAACGTAAATCTGGTCAATTTTGGCAATCTGACGAAGTACAAGCATTTTCGAAAAAAAAACTAAATACAAATATTATAAGCTTGAATTTACCTTCAAAATAACAAAGTAAGTTCCGAATATCATAATTACCCAAATTATTAAGGTATCAAACTACCCAGATTTAAGTCAAGGGAAATCGTAGTAAAGGAATGATTGTAAAACCGGGACCTATATTAAAAGTTATTCCTGAATGAAATACAATGGGGTTGACCTCTGTACCACGTGATCACCATCACTCAACGGTTCTGTGGGTCGTTTTGCAAAACGTTTAACTCGAATTGTCGGTAAAAAGTGGATTTAAGTCGGAGAAAAAATTCCGCAAAAACGATAGGGGTATAATTGCGGACCCCATTGCCAACGGGATTTTTAAACAACGTTATTGTGGTGATTTCCGAAGTCAACGATTTCCAAAACGTAAAACGGGATATCGATCACGAGGAACACTGTCAAAACTCATTGCTAGGAAATTGAGAATATTTGGCGTTACTCTGCGTCCTTGGGGTCGGCAACAATGTGTGAAACTGCATCCCTATTCTGATGCCAATGGCATTTTACCCAAATTAACCAATCATTCAAGTGTCAATGTTTATTTCGTTTGTATTCGTAAAGTAAATATTATTCTGACGTCATTAAGTTTCATGTTCCTTTCATTCTCGATAACAGATCTAGACGTGACTGATGTAACAAGCTAACCAGTAGGTGCTTACCCTTCCTGGAAACCTGGAAACCCCGGAGGAAGTCCCCGTGTTAAACTTCATTTGCCTATTTTTAAATTTTTACATTACTTAAGGGATTATGCTTTTAATATGGACCGGTCTGTTTCTGTTTGATGAAAGGTATAATTTGTATCATTTTCAAAAAATGGTTGAAAACACGGTGTACTGAATACCCTCATCACTAACGTAAAGCAATTTGATGACATTGCTTTGTGATTTGAACATAGATCGGTGTGTTTGTTTTTGATTTGAACTCGTCGACACTTTATTGACTTGACATAGACGTTTGATAATAAAATCTGTTATAAGTAGTTGTCGTCTGCTAATCTTTTGTATTTTTATTGTAGAGACATATAATCCTACATATCATGTGACATAAGTTGTCATAACAACCGTCTGCTGCTACTGAAGCAAAACGATCTGGTTTTTATTTTCGTAGAAAAGAAATCTTTAGAAAACGAAATTAGAAATGCAATATTTAAAAAGTGGAGCAATTGCTGATATATGCCCCAGTCAAAATTTAATTTCTTTTATTATTGAGGCTATCAGTTCTCGGGTGGTAAAAATATTGAATCCGTATGATACCATGGCAAATCGGCACACGAACTTTAAGCCTGCCTGAGTATTATTCGGTCATACCTGAAAGCGGCGAGACTGTCAAATATCGTAAGCCGATTGAACCTAGGAAAAATAAAGGTTTATGAAATGAAATTAAAAGAAATGGACAGCTACAAGTAATCTATATGGAAGTAGCTCGCTACTCTGACTATGATTATGAAGGCCCTCAAAAAGTTTTTTGGCCTTCATCACAGTATTGTTGAAAGGTTTGATGTCTCGGTGTCCAGGATTGCCCTGGATATATGTGACGTTCAATGTTCCTTTCACACAATTTTGATTACACACTCGGCGGGTGTAGCTAGCTAAACAGGAGGTGCTTACCCTTCCGGAGCACCCGGCCTTACTTCCCTGGTAGAAATTCACGTGTTTAATCTAACTTGTCAGTTTCAAAGTTTTTACTTTGCTTCTGGATTGTGATTTGGAAATGGATAAGTGTGTTTTTTTTATTTTCAGAGTGTGATGCAATGAATATTGTGTATTAATGTTTTTTTTTTAATCTTTGAATACAAGCCATTGACACATATCAAATTTTCATTACCATTATACATAAAGTTTTTTAACTAAATTTACTATGTATTCATTTCTGAAATATACGATTGTTAAAAAACGCGCTTAAATATCAAAGGTTAATTTCAACATTCACATAACTAGTCATAAATTTAAAAAAAAAATATCATACTAATTCTTCCAACGTGAAGAAAATCTATATGACATATCAAATTTGGTGTGTTGTACATGTTTACTGCTGTTTGCCTTTCGGATCGATTACCACTGTGGTAGGTCAGTTAATAGAGTGCTCACTCCGAAAGTGGGTTTGACCCAAGACTTGAAAGTGGGTAGTGACTTCATTCGCCAAGCACTCGGCATTTACGAAATGAAGGTCGCTGTTTTTTAATGGGAACTTAAAATAAACGATGTCTCATGTTGCGGTAAGCGTGGAACGATAAAGAACCTTGTTGTATAATGTCATCAGCGCAACGTACAGGCAACATGTCTGAACCTTCGCTTATAGCTGGCTACGTCTGGATATAAGTAAAATATTCTTGACTGGGACGTTAAACACCATTGTTCAACTTGCATAACAAATTTGGTGCCGTGTACATGTTTACTGGCGTTGGTCTTTTGGATTGATTAAATGATTCACTATTTCAATTGGAGGCCACGCCGCGATGGCCTAATAGATTAGACGTCAGTCTACAAATCCAGGATCTCTCACCGCTGTGAGTTCGAGTCCCGCTCAGACCACATGTGGGAAAGTGAATTTTTTTGCTGTTGGCATTTACTGGTTCACATGGTGTCAATATAATCTGACTGGAGGAGCTGAACGCTTGTCTGCGGCGTACTGACTCGGTGAGTTAGCACCTTAAAATCGCTGAGTGCGGGCTAATGCAAGGCAGACCATAAACACGCTCTCGCGCCTTATGCATATACGAACTTGTTCATAGATTAATCCACAGGTATTAATCAAATAGTTCTCGTTGCGAATATCTGAATAATTGCTGATGCGACATTAAGCAATTTTCAACAGCAACAACTACTTCATGTCACGTAATTACAAGGTCAAGGTGATGCTACTAGACAATAAGCAGTCATGTCAAGATTGCATGTATGTGATTTTTCATCAGAGTGTTTTACAAAAAATTTCAAGTGTGGATGTCAAACTCGAAATCTTGAAATATAAACATGAAGCAAAGAATTTTTTATCATAATTAACAATGCGATTGTTAAAGAGCATCAAATATAAATACCATAAATATCAAATGTTGATTTCAACACTCGCGTAACAAGTCGTAAATATTATTATACTAGACTGACATTTTATCCTAAGAACGTAAGAGACATTCTATGCAGCATATCAAATTTTAGATTCGGTGTGTATATATGAAATTTCAATCTTCAAGACCATAAGATCTATGTAACAGGATTTTTAAAAGGTTTTACACACTCACATAAGAAGAAAAATATAATTACATTTAACTTGATTGAAAGTTAATCCCTAGAACGCGAAGACAATCTATATAGCATATTAAATTCTGTGGCTTGTAAATGTGTGTGCTCGTGCATATAGCTTCAAGACATCAAAATTTAAATGACACAATGTTTAGAGTTTTTCCAATTTCAGATCAGATAGCTTCGCAAACTTAAAAAAGAGCTTTCATTGAAAAATCAGTCGTGTCTTTCATTTCAAGCTGAGATAGACGACATTTACATTGTCTCCAAATTTAGGATTATTTAGAGATAAAAGTCTTCTATATATTTGCATGGGGATTTGAATGAGTCTTCTATTCCAAATTAAACAAGTTTCTGTGTAAATTCTGCTTTATGTGAATAAAACAACAAATCAGTAAAAATGATGCACAGTTTGTGTCCATTGTTATATCAATTGTTTGCAGAAACCTTAATGTCAAAAACACCTAACTTTTTTATGGTATCTCCAGCATATTTTTGTTTGGAGTCCGTAAGATTCTTTATTTTCGGCTATCTATCCAGTTTAAAGCTTCTGGGTAGTTCGTTTCATGACAAGAAGATCTTTAAATGTGTTACTATTTCATGTGACCTTGAATGAAATATAACATCAGACCTTTTCGCAAACTTTATAAAACTTCGGTCCCTGATGTTACACGTAATGTTTAAGGCTCCCTAGGCCATTGGTTCATGACAAGAAGGTGTTTAAATGTTGTATTACCTCTGGTAAATGTGATCCTGAATGAAGGTCAAAGGTCAAGGTCAATCTAGTTTTGCAAACTTGGTAAAGCTTTATGCGTGATTGATTTAAGAAGTTTCAAGTGTCTTTACCTTACAGGTCACGACATGAATGAGTTTAAAGATAGGGTTTTACTATTCAAGGTCATTGAAACCTTTGAATGGGGTCAATGCCATTTAGCTTAGTGTATTTGGTGGGGCTTGAAGGAAAGACCATCTTTAAAAAGTTTCATTGCCATTGTTTTGCTGGCGCTGGTGAAAAAGTTGTTTAAATGAGATTTTTAAAAAAGAGTCTTAAAAAAGCTCATGTTGAGGAATAACTTAGGTGTGACCAGACCTCTAGTTGTAAAATAGTGCGGTTTATCAAGGTCATATATAAGTGCTGTCTAGTACCACACGTACTGAGGAAAATTAAAATTTTGTTCTTTTATCCTATGTCTGTCTCTCTGTCTAAAGTTGAAAGTGTTATATAAATAATCTCGGTGTATCTATCGCGTTTCTTTCTTATTCTTTTTTATCTATTTCTTAATTTTTTTTAGTTTTATTTTAGCGCCATCTTGATAACTATTACCAGGTATATCCATTGTGTGGCTTTCCTAAAAGTACCAAACTTACCTAACATACTTCAATGGAGGAATCATGGTAATTTTTTATTTTATTTACATCCCTAATGCAATTCACAATACATGTACAAGTGTACATGCTTTTTTTCAGAACGGTACATATAAGATCTTTGTTCGGTGTATTAAAAGCAACGAGAAGAAAACCAGTGAGCAGCTTTTTCATTGACAACACAGACGAAGACGAAGAAAGATAACTCATTCTATTTCTGATTGCATTTAAGACATCCAGTGGAAGCCGAAAGGATGGAGTTTTATTCCAAGTCAAATTTTTTCAATTACAGTACAGACCAGTCGAAAGTCTAACACTGAGACTACATTAAAAAGTCGAAATTCGGATGGTCAGTGGCCAAGATATGGATAGTTAGTAGTCAAAATGCTGTCGAAAAAGAAAGGTAATAGCTATTGAGGTATTGGGAACCAGGGGTCAATCTGAGCTGCCAATTTGATTTTCTTAGTGTGAAACTTTCGAGATGCATGTTCTTTATATCAGCGTAAGTTCATGGATTGTGGAAAAAACGTGATGACCGGAGAAAACTAATGGCGATTGGCAAGCAAACTGACAGGCTTTCTGACATGAAGATCTGTCCAGAATAACTTTCAAACCTAGGCAGTGAGAAAAGCCATAATCCGTGATGTTTGAATAAGTCTAGAGCACTCGGTCTCCGCGGAAAAGGAGATAATGTAGTAGTTTCAACTTAAGTCATTATTCTTCAATGTTTGTATGTATATTACACCTGCACTCGTCTAAAAGTATCGCACTTGGGGCAACAAGAGAGTTAAATACTTCAGCAGTGCTAGATTTATTTTGTCCTAACAGCAACTTTTGTAAATTACTAATTTGCTTTTGGATGAGTTTTTCCTTTCATTCATGTAAAAACCAAAATAAATTATCTGTATTATTCATGGTAGTTTTATTAACAAAACAAACCATACGTTTCTAGAACATTTTAATTCTGCTCTGACAAGCTGGACATGGTTATTATGCCCTTGAAAAAAAGGTTTTTTAATTCATCCGGCGGCCACACATTCAGCATTCCACGTGTCCATATAATCGCGTATCAAAAATTTTACAAAAGTTAGCGAGTTTAAGAATATAACATTACATTCTTTCTCGCCATGTAGTAAATTTATTGGGCCTCATTGGTCTGGTCTTCCTATTTTTACAGTACAGACCAGTCGAAAGTTTAACACTCAGCTTACGTTAAGGAGTCGAAATTTGGATGCTGAGTGGCAAACATATGGATAGCTAGTGGCCAAAATGGTGTCGAAAGAGAAAGATAACAAGGGGCCAATCTGAGCTGCCGACCTTGTACTAGCTCGTTATATAGCTCAGTGTTAAACTTTCGACAGGTCTATACAGTGTATATTTAACGTCGTCATACTTTATTCAGTTGTTATGGCAAAAACCCCAGACCATTATTAAATCTCTTAAATAATATTAATGCTCAACAAATCCGAATGGGTTTGAGAAATTCTGTTAAATTTGATTTTTTAATCTATATCCGATCGCATTTCAGCTCTTCAAGTACTTTGATTTCTTCTTGACGGTTTAACATTTCCATTGCATGCGTGTCTTTATCGCGATCGGTTTTAAAATCTAACAATCTATTTTTCTCAATTCTATAACTTTATTCGACCCATATTGTTTGGGTTGCCCTTACTGATATAAATAGACGCAAAAAATTATAAGTTGTCACCCTTGAGTTCTTATCTTTTTCATTACAAGCCTGTAGTTGGAACGTAACATAAATAAAACGTACCTATGAAATATGAACCAATTCTAGGTTAATGTATACTTTCGTTTTATCATATTGTCAGGTCATACATAATTTTATGTTTTCAAGTTGACACCGAGCTCGACTAAATTTAATTTAATTTACGCTCATATATATAAAAAAGTTCAAAGTGTTTTCCCCAAAGTTACAATTGTCCGTTGCATTGACATCGTAAGTACAGATATTTTTAAACCTGTGGTAGCTGACGCCGGGTCAAGGTAGTTGCATCTGTTGCGGATTTATAGATGGTATCGATCTCCTTGATCGGCTCTGCGAAAGAGCGTTCACCTCGAGACCTGGTCGTGTTTTCGAACCTCGGTCGGGTCATGCATATTAAACGGAATGTCAGAGATGTTGCTTCTTGGTCTGTTGCTGCGTTGGTATTACGATTATTGTATGGATCAACTGGTGCCAGGTTAATGTGATTGGGTAGAGGTATGCTTGTCTGTGGCGTATTGACTCCGTGAGTCAGCATCTTAAAATAGTCCCGAGTGCGAGCTTGCTCAAGACAGACCATAAAACAAGCTCGCTCATCTTACGCAAACACGAACTTGTTCATCGATTAATCCTTGGAGATTCAAAAACTTGCTGAAGTATAGATGTAACACAAGGATGGATGGTTAGTTTTTATTTTTTAAATCATTCTCTGTAGAATATCCATAGTCTTCATTCCCTAGCACGTCGATTAATTCCATTAACTGTTGACTCTGCGATATTGCAAGCCTAAAATTTATCAGGGCGCTGTCGCAATATTGATGATAAGTGCAGTGATGTCTCTAGTTACAAAATTCGGAGTGGTCATTCACACGTATTTTAAACTACGTATATATAACCAAACCTGTTAGCTGTTGTTATTTGTACGTAATAGTTTTAACAAAAGAAAGGTACTGATAAGGAACTGAAAACACTGGGCGCCTTTCATTCTCAATTTTGATTTCACACGTGACTAATGTAGCTAGCTTAACCAATAAGGAAGTACTTATTTTTGTTTTTTCTTTTCTTTTTCTTTATAAAATACGGGTATAAAAAATACGTAGTAATAACACATTTGTTATTGACACGTACATGGCAATAACCACTTCGTTTTTTTTTTATTATAATGGTATGTTTGTGATTGATTCATCTCATATTTAATAAATGAAGCCAGAATCGAGGTCAATAAACTTCTGAAAAACGACAAACAATCCGTGACAGTGGAGACGTTCAAATGAACTTTTATTAATTTCTCTTATTGAGCGCAGATATACACGGATTTTGCTCCTGACACAAGTTCACACAACCAACAAAGCGCTTAGCTAAATTGACAGATACATGGATAAACTATTAAATACATGTACCCATAGAAACCTGGAAACTCGAGTTAAGTTCATTGAATATTTCTTAACTGTAAAAGTTTACATTGTATCTGAAAAATTAAAAAAAAAACTTTATTTTGATAGACGTCACAATCAACCAAAAATGGCATACGAATAAACAGGTTGTCAAGATATTCCCTTCGTATGGCGCTGCTTTATCCTTATCTTGGTAAAACTAAGTATGGTAAGTATTTAGCAAGGTACGTCTCTTAATAGTTATTCGGGTTAGGAAAAGCGAAAGTGCAGGTGAAATTTTAGGACGCAATGAAGGAAATCAAAACAAACAAATAAACAGCATCTAGGTAACCATATGGATGCGTGACGGTTAGAAGATCAATAGAACAATGGCACCCGTAGAAGGCTACTGGGGTAAACCGACAGCAACTATAGACTGGTGTGAGGAGAATTATCGAATCTCGCCTTACATTGCAGAATTTTGTAAGTCTAACGTCGCAGTTTGTTCTTTGTTTAACATAAATTAATTTTGCAGTTTATTGAATTGATTTTTCCGCTTGGTTGCACGCTCTTAATTATTTTGGATAAGAACTGCAACTCCTTAATGTTATTTCAGTATGTAAATTAGTATGAAATAAGTATGATAGCACTCTCAACAGCCTTATATAATTGAGTGTAAATCGGGCATGCCTGCAGATGCACATTATACATGTGTTTGTATAACAAAATAGGACAGGTGCCCACATGTCATATGTCATGACAGGTTGTGCCCTTTGAACCATGCAGAACTAAAAAAATGATAGGGGAGGAATGAAGCTCAGTTGGTAGAGCACTCGCCTGTATTGAGGGAGTTCACAGGTTCAATCCTTAGTCCTGAATGCATTTTTCTCTCTATCATGTAACAGTTTTTATTTTTAAATATTCTAAGTATAAACAGTACTATTACATTTTAAAATGATTAATTTGTTTAAACTTTTAAAAAAGGCAAATCAATTTAATAAGGTGAAGTGAGACTGGGTGCTCTGGAAAAGTTAACACATTTTCTCTAGTTAGCTACTGTACATTGCCACATGTGAAAATGACTAAAACGTTTTAAATGTAACATGTTATGGTCCGTCAGCGATATTGTGGCATAGTGTTTATAAACACTGGCAGGTTTATTATACACAAAAGGTATTACATGTAAATTGTAATACAGTGTTATTGTATATGTATATTCACGTCTTCATGCATTTATTTGTCAACTCTGACTTTATGTACATCCCTATCTTAGGTTATCTACATTATATAGACTCTTCCATGTTTATAAACACTGCCACAGTATCGATGACAGACTATAATATATATTTTTATTCCATCTTCGTTTTAGGGAATACGATAAGTAATTTGACGTTTATTATCCCACCACTGGCAATGTTAATGATAGCTGTCCGTGAGAGTCATGAAAACAGATACAAGATGTGCCATATAGGAGTACTAGGTTTGTATTATGCTTTTGATGTTTTACTTTGTTTGATTTAGGTAGTGTAGTTTTAAAGTCCTAGTATAAATAGAAAATAAATTTTAACACTTTGGAAATTGGTCAGGACTCTCAGCCATTTTTTGGGCTTGATATTAGACCCACAATTAAATTGACAGATCACAGATCACACCCACAATGTTCCAACAAAGACTAAGCATGCTTGAATTACACACAAAAAGAATGAAAACTCTGCCTGAATTGTAATATTTAATGACATCACTGACACTAGAATGTCATTAGCTGCCATGGCGGTGCTTTGGTACCATGATGGAGGCCAGTGTCGGAACATAAAAGGCATGGCTGGCAATATGTCAATTAGTGCTATTGTATCATCACAAAAATAATGAAACATTAGTAATTAAAGCTCTTAAAACATCCTGCAAACTGTTTTCAATAAATAGATAAATAAATAAATAAATAAGTGAATAAAAATGAAGTTAAAAAAAAATAAAAAACCTAACAAAAAAACCCAGAAAAAGCCCTGCATGCTGCACATGTAATTGATAGATGTATCTTGTATTTTTTCTGATCATATAAATGTTTCTTTCATAGGAGTTGGTTTTGGTTCATGGTGCTTTCATATGACACTGTTATATAGTATGCAGGTAAATACACGACTGTATAAGTAATCTTAAAATATAAATTTCATTGGACCTCAATATGACCCTTGATCTCTATTGATCCTAATGACAATTCCCATTACATGAAGGGGACTTAATAGCCAGGGGTCAGTTGTTCGAAGCCTGATTACTTTAATCAATTGATTAGTTAAAATTTGAATTTTGCATAATTCAATATATATTGAAAACTTAATGTTGAATTGTTGAAAATAAAAAACATCCATCAAACTAAAGCATGTTGTAATAAAACTATGGAATTTGGTACTAGTACTGGTATTTTAATTTTCATCCATGTTTTAAATTTCTGCTAATCGCTGATTAAACTAATCAAGCTTTGGACAACTGGGTCCTGATGGTCTAAAACACATCTATGGATCATAGTGTCACTCACTGCCTAGGTTCGAATCCCACTTAGGCCAGATTCTAATGTGAGAAGTTTGTCAATTCACTTGCTGAAGGTCAGTGATTTTCTACAGACATGCCAGTTTTTTCCACCATCCCAAAACCCACTGCCTTTATATAAGTGGAAGAATTATGACTTGAATGTTAAAAATATACCATTACTCCACTTCATGAAAATGAAAAATTGGACAATGTATCCAGTACAAAATGAAACCAAGATCGGAGATACCCTATTACATGGCCGACAAGGCTTTTGAAGTCAAGGATTGTGGGTTCAAGCCTCACTCTGGACTTAGAAATTTTCTGAGATAAAAAGCTAAATGGTAGTATAGTCTTTCAGTTAAGGCTGAATACCGAGGTCCGGTGTCTCACTCGGTGCACACTAAAGACACATCTGTAGAGTTAAACAGTTTGTAAAAGAGAAGACCACTTGTGGCTGCTACAGAGGACCCTTACAACTAAAAAGCAATTTAAACAGATGGAACAAAGTAAGAAGATGTAAATATGACTTCATTTTCAGTTTGTGTAATATCTATATATGAAATGTATACTGATACATGTGATGATGAAATTCTCTTTATTCCTATTGTTTGTAATTTGAACATTTTATTTTATTTGTAGTTATTAGATGAGTTACCCATGATTTTTGGGGCAGCATTTTTACTTTATTCACAGTAAGTAGTAGTTATAGTACATATGTATAGTCAGATTTTGGCATTAGAAAGGGGTTTGGTGACAGTACAGTAAAACCTTGATTCATCGCCACCATTTCTTCAGTCAGATTTTGGCAATGTCAAGGAGTTTGGCAATAAATTGAGGGCACAGGCAAAATTTCCGTACCTTTGCCTATGTCTGGCAATGTCTCGATATAAGTGAAATATTCCTGACAGGTTGAATCACAATTTTG
Organism: Anadara kagoshimensis; assembly: GCA_021292105.1. Taxonomy (NCBI): domain Eukaryota; kingdom Metazoa; phylum Mollusca; class Bivalvia; order Arcoida; family Arcidae; genus Anadara; species Anadara kagoshimensis. The sequence continues at coordinate 38,294,640 of CM037869.1, forward strand.
TCAAAAATAAATGATTTCACAGTAGTATTAGATATATTAATGATATGTTTTTGATTTTATTTTTCAGTATTGAGGTTACTAGTCCAGAAAATCATCATAATCGACCATTACAGGCAATACTAATATTATACTCAGCTATAGTTGTTAGTGTAAGTACTGTGATTAAAATCAATTTGAGATGGTGTAGGAAACCAGAGTGTCCAGAGAAAATTATAAATGATAAAACCTTCTGCAAGAGACCATCATACAAACTTTTCATATTTTAAACTGTGCGAGTGGGATTTGAACGTATATATAGGCATTGTATGCTTTTGGTTTTTGTTTTATTTATTTATTTAAAAAAAACAGTTTTCACAAAGTTGTGATAACTTACAGATCAAGTTTTAAGTTTTATCATGGCTTTATGAGGCAAACTTTATAACGCTTTGAATTGCATGAGTGGGATTTGAACCTAGGTATTTAAAGGTGTTGTGGTCTAGAAGTTTGCACTTGGACTACTTTGCTATTGAGTCCCCTTGTTGGAAGGATTGATTATATCTACAAACAGACACAGCTAGGGAATTTATCTTATTAAAAGTGACTTAAAATTTAATTTCTTAATGATAATAAATACTATTCTTTCAAAAGAAAGGAGAAATGGTAGAACCATTATTTAGCTGTTATTTTAAGATATATCACAGAATTACTGCCCATATCTACCTCTTATATTGAGAAAAATCTACCATAACATTATTGATAAAAATTATTTGAAGGTAATAATTTCTAGTACTATATGTTCTTATTGAGATTAAGATCTTGTATAAAAAATTCTTTTTTCTTTATTTTAGTTTTATCTATTTAGTAAAGATGTGATATTTTTTCAAGTAAGTTTTCATTCCTCTCTCTCTTTCACACACACACACACACACACACACACACAACACACGCATTTCTACATTTCCACCTTTTCTTAAAAATATGACATTATAAATGGGGTTGGCAATAAATTGAGGGATACTTCTAAAGATAATATTAACAAAAATTGATTTTGGGACCTCAAAATATAGGATGACAAGCAAGGTGTTAGGGTTATCAAGGGGCGTTGTAACCAGGTTTATAGTAAATGGTAAACATATGGTGATTTTCTGCTATCAGTTTACCTAAGTTTTAAGATATACGGCTGTGTTAATGTAATGTCAGCACAATCGACTTTGGAAAGAGACTATTTACAATGGTCGGTTGTAATCAATATGCAATATCACAGATAGTCTTGTATCTGAATTGAATTTATCTGAGCTATTTTCAGTGGTAAGTTGAAATCTGATTATCTGTGTAACTGGCCAGTCATATTATATAATATCATACTGATAACTTTGTTATCTAGCTCTAGACATGCTTTATCAGCATGGAGTAATAATCGTCGTCAGATTATAAATAATGCAATCTGTTTAAACAAGAGCTTTCTGTGAAAGCCAGGTTCCCTACCAGGAGGGATTCAAAGGCCATAATCATGATAGTTTTTTTTTCTTTTATTTTGTAAAAATAACAGAATAACAATAAATATATAAATACAATTAAATGAATTAAATAATGATATGAATTAAATAATAATAATAATAATAGTAATAAGACATGTGCTTTATTGAATGATAAGCAGAGCAGGTTAGGAGTGATTGGGTCATTCCCTACCTACAGTTCCCTGCAGTGCCTATCATCCAATAGAAGCTTGGTCATGAGGTTGAGTGAATTTTGCAATAATAATAATAATAATAATAATGATAATTCCCAAGGGTAAGTGAATATAATAATAATAATAATAATAATAATAATAATAATAATGATACTTATCATCCAATAGAATCAGCTTGATACAGAAATAATAATAATAATAATAATAATAATAAATCGACATTTGCTATGTTGAATGACAAGCAGAGCAGGTTCAATGGTGGTTAGTCGGTTTCTATGCCTACAGTCCCTGCAATGCTTATCATCCAAACAAAGCTATGTCTGGTGGTGGATATGGGGTATTTTTTCAAGTGATGAAATTCAATAAAATATTACAAAACCAGTCATTTTGACTACACGGATATTACAATATGTATTTAACTTTAAGTGTTTACAATATCAGATATGACTATGTATTAATTTCAAAAGATAAAGTGTGTGTCTATATTTTTTCATATGATTAATAACAGTGGCATAAAAAGACAAGCTACTTTTGACAAAATTAATTAATTCTTTTTCTGTTTCTGTCCATCAAAGCGACATTTCATTTTATACTTATAAATTTTAAAGGCAATAAAAGAAATAACATTATTAAAAGAGAATATTTTATCATTCTGTTCATGATAGAAACCAAGAACAATATTCTTCCATGAAATACGAATTTTTAGGATTACACCAATTTTAGACCAAAGTCTATCAACATTTTTGCAAGAGAAAAGTAGGTGTTCTGAATTTTCATTACAATTACAAGTCCTGCAGTTACTAGATACATGTTTCCATCTACTAAGCATATGCCAATTACAAAGAAGTTTATTAATAAGCTTGTAATTAAATTCAGAAACTTGTAAGTCTATCATTGTAGAGAACTTACAGTGATAAATATTTTCCCAAGGTGTATTGGACCCCAAAACAAAAACATTTGACCAATGATTTTCCATAAAAGGTTTCTGAAATTTTTTCTTTATAAAAAGTTTATAAAAAAAATGAACTCTTTTTATCTAAAATGCTGTGATATGTATTATCAATAAAAACCCATTTGTAAAAGTGGTTTCTTATATGAATACTGTTACATTTTGAACAGTCGTATTTATTGCTTAAATTTGAAAATACTTTCTTAATTATTTTATACTCACACAACCAATTTGACTTTTGTACTAATACATCAGAAAATTGTTCGATATTCTTGAAAGATCCATCCTGATTGAATAGATCTTTTACATATAATATACCACTTTTAACCCAGGATTTAAAACAAAATGATTTACCCTTATATATAAATAAACGGTTGTTCCAAATATTTTGTGATAGTATAGCATCAGCAGAAAGACTGTCGATGCTCTGAAGCTTTTTACATTTATTAAAAAATAGCAATATCTGTGATGTTAACTCCTAGAGAAATAATTGAACCAGTACAAAATCACCTTCCATTGATCATTACTGTAATGTTTCATCACTATCTGGTGTATTGGAGAACTGGTCCAAACAAAACAAAATGGTGTTGCATGGACACATATGAATGGATAAAATGCATTACTACACCCCTTGCTGATTTCCCAGCAGGGGATTGATGGACTAAAAAAAAATCTAATTTCTGTAGTTTTATCCAAACATCTTATTATTTTTGATAGTTGCAAATCAAATAAATAATTGCTGTAGTTAATTTAAAAAGTTTACTGTCAATAAATTTTATTGGAGGTTTTTCCATCTGGCGAGAAAATTTAGAATCTTCAATTTTAATATACATGTATTTATTAATTTATCTCCAGGTTTCGTATGGTTTAATGGTAGCTGCAATGATATTTTCATCTTTAAGAGTTTTTATGTAAGTCTATTGTTGAGGATTTTTTATGATTATATATTTTGAATACAATCTCATAAATTATTATAGAAATGAAATTAATTTTTTTTATTATGGAAGTATGAAAGAATTGGACATTTTACACACTGGATAATTTGCATTGTGAATTATTTTACGTGTGTAAATTGTTCAATTCTTTCATACTTCCATAACAAAATGAAAAATTAATTTTATATCTTATAATTTAATTTTTAGAAATGTTTCAACAACAAATCAACAATTTTAACAGAAATATAGCCATAGCAAGTAAAAATAGCAATGCTATGGCGTAGGAATTCAAATGCCTCTGTACGTCATCCATAATGAAAGGAATTCACTGGGAGCCAATCCATTCATTCAAACGTAACAGAAAAATCTGACCAATCAAAATGCTTTTAAGAAATGAGAATTATATGATGATACCAACCTGTTTTTCAGCATTTATTTTGATTTGACATTGTTAAAGTGGAGTTTCAGGGTTGAACATTTCTGGTCAGAGACTTGGCAAGTCTGACTCTGACTGAAATGTTCAACCCTTTGGGTGAGATTTCCCTTTCCTACATGGATACTCATAATGGATTCTTATAATCTTACATGAGAGTTAAACATTTCATTTGGGGAAAAGACTTCCAGAGTCTCTGACAGAAATCTTCAACCCAAGAATGAGATTTACATATGTTTCATGGCTAAACTCATTATCAATTCTTAAGCCAATAAATGTCAATATTTTGCCTCAAATATGATTTAGATAGATGCCATGTTTGTAAAATATAACTTTGTTATTCAAAAATTTACATTAAAATAAATTTGACCATCGGAAAGAATGTACTTAATTTTGGTCTATATACAAAATGTATAAATTAGAAAAAGTTGTTTATTCTAAACTCCCAGAATAAACATTGGAAACACATTGAAAATTTATTAAATTTTGGGAATTAGGTGTGATTTTCAAACAAGATGAAGCCATGTTTACACAGAATGATGGCATGTGATTGTCTATTAATTCTGATCACACTAAAGGCTGAATGGTCATGTTAGATGTATGTCTCACATGATGTCAAATTCTATCTCAGATGAGCGGATATAGAAGAAAGGATGATGTTTAGCTTTTACTGCAAAAAAATTTTAAAAAATTTTACCACTCTACTATTTCTCTTAATAATTTGTAATCAAAAACCCAATTTACATTTTCAATTATATGTACAGTGAGACCTGGGAAAACCAAACAGTGAGTAAACCAAAAACCCATCTAAAATCCAGAACATGCGATTAACATTTTTTGTAAGATGAACCTGTGTCCGGTGACCAGAAAACCTGTCTATTCTGAGCACATCCATCTGTATGTCCTAATGGTGATGTGCCACTGCATTTATTGGTATTGGATTTTTTAAGTACAGTAAAACCTTGGTTCTTTGCAATAATTTATTCAGCCATTTATGGTTATATAATTTGATTCTAGTTATTTTTTTATATCATCATTTTCAGTTTATTTATGATAACCAACATTGGTCACATGATCAACAGAAAAGATGACGTAGTTGGCGGTAGTTAATGGTTACGAGCTCAGTACGTCAGTGACGTCATTTGTATTATTGTGCCATATGATGGTGGCAATTTCAATGCAAAGTTTTGAAAACATTTAATTGTCATTAAAATTATAAATATTATTACAAAATTATTTTTTAATTAAATTATAAGAAATAACTTTGATATTTTTTGGTTTATCATTTTTAACCCACAAAACCAGTGTGTAAACTTTTGTATAACCTGCTCTGCAGAGTTATACAGTTAACACTAGTTTTTAGGGTTAAAAATGATAAACAAAAAAATATCGAAGTTATTATTTAAATGATGGAATTTGGCAATAAGTAAAGGGAAGCCTATGAAGAAAAACATAGGGGAAACACACTTTGATACTTCAAAATACTGTTGCTATAAATGAGATGGCAAGGATTAAATATAACAACATTTTGTGATACAGTTAAACTTTGCTCTAATGCACCTCAGTAACTTTGCCACCTGGCTTATAGCCATGCTATTTTTAAGTTTCAAAATCTTCTATGATTCTTTTTAAGAGCCTCCCTTGATGCATTGTAACCAGGTTTTACTGTTTATAAATTCAAAATGGACCAGTTAACAAAATCTTTGCACTGTAGATAGACAAATCAGTAAAAATATGGTAAAAGATATTTTCTTCACACTATTTTTCTGGGAAAGGTTTAGCAATAAAATTAGAGGTGTATTGATAGGTTGAGTTCTGCTTCATAACCTTATGATTTATATTTTGTGGTATGTTGCCAATTAGGAAAATCTCAAAAAGGTTTCTAGTTCAGAACAAGGCTGGCTAAGTTCAGGACCATAAATATTAGAACTTGAATTGAAATTTCTGTATCTAGCACCACAAGCTAAGTGCCCATTCCTGGTACTCAAAGTCACAATTTACTACCAATTTTCGAAAAATTCTTTCAAAAGGTAACCTATTTCACTAAATTTTGTTTAAAAAACACTGTTGAAAGGACTTTATTTTTTAACAATTTTTGAAAATTTTGTTACTAATACCTTTTAATTTGTGGAAACCTAGTACAAGAAGTGATAGATTGTACAAATTATGGTAATGTATGGTATATCAAGATCATAATATGTAATAATTGCCCTCTAGGTATGTGGACATCCTAAATTGTCTCCCTTCAGGAAGGTTCTCAACACGGACATGGCCCAAGGTTGACATTCCTTCTGAAGAGGTGACAATTCCTGATGTTCACATACCTAGAGAGCAATTATTACATATTATGATCTTGATATACCATACATTCCTATAATTTGTCCTGATGTCCTGTGTCATGGGTAAAGTAATTATTATTTTATTTTACCAAGTTATTTCCCTTGTACTGGGTAGTCACAGGGTGATTAGTATCACATTTTCACATGGCTGTGCTGAAAAAGGAGAGGTTATCACATGCCTACAGTAATTTTGCAGTAAATATGTCATTTGTTACATGTCATGTGATTGAAAAACATCTAATAAAATGTGTCTTTATATATATAAATGTATATACCAGTAACATTTATATTATTTAATTTCAGTGGCCGAATAAAGTTTTCTAAAACACTGTATATAACATCATTTTGTACATATATGGGAGGATTTGGTATGTGGCTGATCGATCAAAACTTCTGTTTTCATTTAAAGTAAGTTCTCTATAAACCCAATAGCATTAAGGTGCTCACTTCTTATATTGGAGGTCCTGGGTTTGAACCAGGGCCTCGGAAACTTCAGTCTGGACCGTCAGACATTTTTTGTACAAGCAAAAAAAAAAAAAAAAAAAGGTCGTCGGCACAGGGCTGTTTATGCGTTTACCGCGATTGCCAATTTTAATCCATTAATATCCATGTGCGTTATTAGACCAAGTTGTTTATTTCATGTGTATTCGGTGAAATCTAACTAAGACGTTTACCGCGATATGCTGTTATTATCAATATGAGGTTACTGTCCACGATGCTTCATATCGCATGTCCGCCATATTGTTTACTAACAATCGTGAATTTCCGTATTCCGAAGATACACGAATTGAATTAGAATTATGGCGAGAGGTTCTAAATAGGAATTCAGGTATCACGAATCACAATATAACATGAACGGCTTGGCAAGGTTCCAATATATTTATGTGAATGAAAAATATTAATGGCTAAAATAAAATTTAACCGTGTTTCTGTATTTATTAATAAAGAAACAGTTACGAAGCGCGTAGTAGGTAATTTTCAACTCTCCCCCACCCCCCCTCCCCCCCCCCCCCCCCCCCCCCCCCCCCGCGTGGAACCTCTTAGATAACAAACCGTCACCCTTGACCGACACTCGTTATGGCTTCCGTAATCAACACAGTTATACAACCATGCACTTATTATTAAACAAACACAAGTTTAAAGAAAGTTATTATGATTAAACAAACACAAGTTTAAAGAAAGTTATTATGATTTGGACTGGGAAACTAAAGACATAGACAGTTAGACACGCGGCACGCGACTACTTAAGTCCACAGGTATTTACTGATTAATAAACAATCACCTGATAATTAGATCGAGTTGTAGTTGACAGGTAAACACGTGGTAAGGAAAATATACTTACTGTAGTGAAATCAGGTGGAGTTTAAAAGACCGACAGACAGACTAGCGGTAGTTTACTTTTGTCGGTCCGGAAACTGATTTGTCCGTTTAATATTCCTGTTGTAAAATTGAAAATGTCCGAAAACAAAAAATGTCAGACTGGCGATTTTTCACGTCGGTCAAAATAAATTTTTGTCGGACATGTCTGGCAAATATGACCGTTCCCGGACCTCTGGTTTGTCTGAGCAAGACTTGAAAATAGATATTGACTGTTTGCCAGGCACTTAGCATCTTTCTGAAAAGACCTTTAAAACATTCTGTTTCACGTGTACGGCAGTTGTGGCAAGCTTAAAAAAAACCCTTTATTGCTCTGAGCAAACTTCAAAGGTTGATATTTTTGCCACTCTACCTATAGGTGGTGATGTCTTGATATAAGTGAAATATTTTTGACAGGGATATAAAATCCTATTTAATCAACTTATAATGTTTTTTTCTCATTTCTGTAATGTTATATGACTTGGAGGACAGCAATTAGAGTTTTTGGCGCTTATCTCAATTTTCAGAATCCTTTTTGATCCTTTGCTTAATAAAAAAAACTAAGATTATGTGATTATAAGACTTGTGTGTATTTCCATATTCTATAAATTAAGAAAACCATTTTGACTACTGGTATTCATGTATGAACAACCCATTGCATGAGACATACTGCAAATTGCTTAACCACATGTGTTTATGTTTTATATTTCAGAATTTTTAGAAGTAGTGCATTAGGATTTCTCAGTCCACTATCAGAACTTCATGCATGGTGGCATATTTTAGCTGGGACTGGAACTTATTTATCTGTATTATTCAGGTTAGTTGTATACAACTCTGGGGAGAGTGCTGGCTCTGAAAGTTAGAGGTCAGTGGTTTGAACTCCATCCTGGTCTGACTAGGTTTAAATTTGCTATCACAGCTTTTTCGCCAATTATCTGACATAACAGAATAGGAATCACAAGATCTTTGCAATGGGACTATTAAATAGATGGCATGTGTTTCTGTAGGCATGACACTAGTACTATAAACTACTACTTTCATAATCACTCTGTAACAGTGAATTATGCACAGAATCCATAGAAAATTTAATAAACTTGAGTAAAGTTTGGTATTTTACATTTATTAGCTCACCTGAGCCGAAAGGCTCAGATGAGCTATTGCTATCTATCATCGTCCGTCGTCCGCCGTGCGTAAACTTTACATTTTAATCTTCTCCTCCAAAACTACTGAGCCAAATTTGATTGAACTTGGTGATTATTATGCCTTGGTAACAGGCTTTCAAAATTGTGTTCGGGGTTTGACCACGCCCAACAATATGGCTGCCGTTACTATAAATAGCCATAATGACAAAAAAATTTTTTTCTCTGAAACCAAAAGGTGCAGGCAAATTTTGATTAGATTTTTGGATTCAGGATACCTAGATACATTAAAATTGGGTTTTTCATGAAAATTCGACGAAAAATAGGTTACGCGTTTTTTGCGTAAAATTATGTAATTTTTAAAATGAGACATTTATTGTTATAACTTCGTAATGGCTGAAGATAATTGTATGGAGTTTTCACTGTTGATCTTGTCTTGCAATTTTCTTCCGATTGATGTCAAGGTTAAAGGTCAAGGTCATGTCCCAGTTTTTGACCTTTGATAAAAAATGCTATTTTTTAAACATTTTTGGTGATAATGACGTAGGATTTTTGGTTAATTGTAGGTATTGACATGACGATCATTTTGATATATCGATTAAGGTCATGGGTTCAAGGTCAAGGTCACAGATGTACAAATTTACCAAAATAGTTAATTATCTGCAAAACTATGAACTTTTTGTATAGGCATTTGTATTAAAATATTGTAGGTAATGGCCCAATGGTCATTTTGATATATATTATGTTAATGATATGATTATTTTATGTTTATGATGTCTTTGTTTTATGTTGATGATGTCATTGTTTTATGTTGATGATATCATTGTTTTATTTCAGTGCCCATACCAGATATTTATTTTTACAGAAGAATCCAAAGATTAAGGTAATGATAATATGATTATAGGCACTGCATATGACTGACAAAGCTTCATTATTGCGAACTGAGACGCTTGATCTAGAGCACCTGATAATAGAAATGACATATGTCAGTTAATGTTTATATTTCTTGCAGATCAGAGCATCTCTCACCCCTCAATTCAAATCCTATTTTCGAAGTCCCTAGTGTAAGAATATTTGTCAGTTTGCTTTTTGAATATCCATGGTTTTCTATAAGTACTCCAGTTTCCTCCACCATTTTGGAAGTAACCACCTTAATATAAATGAAAGAATCTTGACTGAGGTGTGAAAGTCTCTTACTCCACTCACTGGATAGCTGTTTTGAAGACTTTTACTGTCATCCCATTCCTTAGAATCTACCAATGCTTAAAGTTTTAAAGTTTATTTTCTGTTTCTCTAGAACCACCTATTAATGTCCAATGTGTAGTCTTGTCACTGACAGCTACATTGTTTTTTAAAATTCAGCCTCACTTCCCTGGTTAATGATTATTTTTTAAACTTTTTTTTCAAGTTTTTAAGATTTTCTTTGCTTTTGGGAATGTTGAATGTATATGGATCAACATGTTTGTGTTTGATTTATCTCCCTTTTTAACTCCTTCATTGAACGAGATGTTTAGGAACTGATTTACTGAAATGGTGGTAATAAACAGTACTTCTTTTTATATCTTAGTGGTACATTACTTGTAAGTGGGCTCTTGTACACCTACCACTATGGTAGCTCAATATTAGAGTGCTCATTCCTTATGTCGGAGGTCGTGGATTCGAATCATGCCTGGGTCTGACCAAGACTTAAAAATAGGTAGTGACTGCTCTTCACCAAGCACTAGGCATTTAGAAATGAAAGTCGGGAGGGTCCTTCGGAAGACCTTAAAAACTGAGGTCCTGTGTCATGTTAAAGAACCCTCCCTGCACATTGCCCTGAGTGCATTGTAAAGTTACAAATTTCTGTCACTTCACCTAAAGCTTGTGGCATCGATATAAGTGATATATTCTTGACTGGGAGGTAAAAACCCATTCAATCAATCAATCTTGTACACCATATATGACCAGTATAGTTGATTTTTTGCATCTACATGTAGCTTTCCCAAATACACTGCCTGAATTTTTTGTACAATATCTTTAATTACTGCAAACATTTTGTTTTTTAGTTCTTTTGTGGATTTTGGCCTTATTTGACTTTATCAACTGCTGAACAACTTGCACAGAAGACAAAGTAACAATCATCAAAAAAGGTGCTCCATTTATTGGAAGAAGATCTGTAATGTAAAGGTGTCTGATCTGAGGACAGTGTGCTTATAAGATATTTACAGTAAACATCCTTAAAATTCCAGCATTATTTTTCTGAAAATTGCATTTTTATATAAACTTTGATTACCTGTCACAAAAATTAATTTGTGATGCCTAGAAGATACTTTTTAAATTATTGATTTATCAGCATCAAGACCAAATTTTAATTATGTCTCCCAAACAAAGTGGGAACATGAAATGTTGAGTCCCAACCGATATTTTGTCCTCCGTTTTTCTGAAAAATTATCTTTAAAATCTTTATAAAGCTTCACAATTTTACAATTTTTGGGTGGAGTAGATCCCAGTTGTTCATTTTGGGAACACTTTTGAAATGTCATCTCATTTCAGTTAGAACTTCTATTATCAGAAGGTTTACTGTAAAGAAGTTTGTGATGTCTTATTTATATAAAACAGAGCAATAATGTCCAAACTGCCGAAATGTATTTTATTGATGTATTATATTTTATTCTACACTGCACTCCATAAATAATTTTGTCATAGGTTCACATTATAATCATCATTTCAAATTGTGTTTATACAATTGACATATTGAAGTTTTTTCCTGTTTTTAAAATTGGTATCTTAACTTTATGATCTAAATGTATGTAATAAAGTTGTTTTTCTTGAAAATTCATTTTTTGTAATTTTCTGTGGGTGAAAAATATAAAAATTAGGAAAAAATAATATTCAAGATAAAAATGCTATTTAAGCTGAAAAACACTCAATCAATATTCTTGTAATTTTCTTAAATTTGGGAGAAAAATATAAAAATTAGGAAAAGATAATATTCAAGATAAAAATGCTATTTAGCCTGAAAAAATATCAGCTTTAGCATAATGATGTTTTTAATAATTTAATTTTGTGAAGATTTTGCACCTGTTATGATAGGACTAGTTTTAAACATGTATGATAATTTATGGAGGGCAGTGTATTATAAACATATTTGTGTGTATGGTTTTAAGTCAATTTAAGTATGATGGTGTAATTCTGCTTAAGATGAGCTTCATATATATATAGATATCTATATATATATATATTCTGTATAATGCTTATATTTCGCTGGAGTTTTATTTTCGCTATATTCGCGGCACAGTGTATTCCGACGAAAATAAAACGGTCGCAAAAATACCAGCCCATTAATCTTCCTAACGAAGTTTTCCTTTAATCAGATAAGACTGCGAAAATATGACACCGTGAATATGCTAGCCGTCGTAAAACTTGGAAAATTTGACACACTGAAAATAAAGCAATATACAGTATATATTTAAAGTGCTAAAACCTCCTATGGTATTATACAGTAAAACCTCAATTTATTGCCTTCATTTTTACCGTCAAATTTCAGCATTATGAAAGGGGTTTAAGGATTATAATAAGGGAGGCTTATAATTGGGAAAAACCCAGAAAAAACTGATGAATTCCTGTGTTTAACGTCTACATGTGGCCTATTAGTCAATGTGCAGACCGTTAAAATTTTTTAAGGTGTGCATTTGACATGGTCAAGAGAGAACGGTGGAAAAAGAGAATTTATAATTTTGAAAATATAAAAATAAACGTTGGATTTATTTGAAACCTGTGCCAAATTGGGTGATTTATGATGAATTAGTATAGAAAAAATTGGATTTTGAGACTTTAAGGTACTATTGGATTAGACAGATAGTAAACTAAAAAGTCATCAATGGGGCATTATAACAAAGATTTACTGTATATAAATTAAGAAATGTCAGAAAAAAATTTAAAAATCAAACTATAGATATAATTTCTACAGAAAAATTCCATTTTATATTATTTCAACCATACAGCTGTTAAAGAGTATAGAGTTATCTCCTTGTTATTAGATCTCAAATATATTTTATTTTTTATTCTGTTATATTCAACTAGCATTATTTATTTGTACGTAGTATATTGTTTTCTTTAATTAAGTTATTTACAATTTGTTAATATTCTTCCAAATGTATTCATTTATTGGCTAGTTGAAATTAAGTAGTATGAAATAAAATGTTTTGATAAATGAAATATACTTCGCGGGGGCTTAAACCTTAGTGAACTCACTGTCCTTGAATAGTAGGCCTAGAGTTTTAGCCATAGTGAACCCAATTCTTTTGAATCACTTGTTTCTACCCTTGAATCATTGTTTATAGGGTTTTTATGCCTCTACAAAGCCAAAGTAAGTTATCAGTTATGGTATTCAAAGTGTAATATATGTGAGATAAAGAGGAATTGATTTTTTAACGTTATGGAAGAATCTGTGGCATTGTGCTTCACTTTTCTTTACATCCTGTATTGTAACTATGGATACAGTAAGGGTTTCATCTTTCTTTATATCTTTTATTGTTACTATGGATACAGTAAGGGCTTCACATCTTTCTTTACATCTTTTTTTGTTACCATGGATACAGTAAGGGATTCATTTTTTTTATATCTTGTATTGTTACCATGGATACAGTAAGGGCTTCATCTTTCTTTATATCTTGTATTGTTACCATGGATACAGTAAGGACTTCATCTATGTTTACATCCTGTATTGTTACCATGGATACAGTAAGGACTTCATCTTTCTGTACATCTTGTATTGATACCATGGATACATTAAGAACCTCATCTTTTTTACATCCTGTATTGTTACCATGGATACAGTGAGGGTATTTTGAAATCATTTACCATTGTCATATATTTAATCATTTATATTATTATGAAGCAATAAGCAATGCAAGAAACATGAAAGACATAATGTGATGTGATACAATCAAATCTTATAACTGTTTTATACTATGTTTTTATTGTTTGTTTGTTTATTTAGAATTTTCAAAAGGGCAAATGATCTGATGTCATAAATGGATTGAATATCTTTATCAATTTTTAAAGTGCCAGTGACGTTATAGCACAAAGGGATCAGACATTTCTATGAATTTTCAAAAACACTGGTGACATTGTGTCATAAATGGATTGGATTCCTGCATTAATTTGTTAAAAGCCTGTGACTTTATGTCATAAATGGTTTGAATTTTTCATGAATTATTTTTAAAATGCCGGTGACCTGATATCATAAACAGATTAAATATCTCCATGAAATATTTTTAAATGCCGGTGACTGCATGTCATAAAAGCAAAGAATTTTTCCATGAATTATTTTAGTGCCAGCTACTTCATGTTATAAATGAATTTGATATCATTATGAATTCTTAACTTCATTAATTGTTTTAGTTGTTTTGCCTAAGTTTGTGATTTCCTTTAGATATATTTCATGCTTCGTTTTCATTTGATTACCACCAAACTCACAAAAGAAAAGTTATCTTATGGATAAAACTCGTTAGTCACCTTTATCAGTATATTTGCTTTAATGAGATTAAAAGTTCAATTTATGCAGATATTTAATAAATAATTATCTGGCTTACTGTTGTTAATCAAAATGGAAGAAAAAATCATGTTTTGATATCATTTGATACCCACCAAACACTCAAAAGAAAAATTATCACAGTACAGTATTTAATGGATAAATTTATCATAATATTTGCTTTAAGAATCAAAAACAAACATACTAATCCATGTCCGAATCACAATCCAGAAACAAAGTAAAAACTGACAGGTTAGACACGTGAACTTCCACCAGTATCAACTTCCATTTTATGCAGATACTCCGTGAACAACCACCTGGCTTCCTGTTGATAATCAAAATGGAAGAAAACATAAATTTGCAAATGGTGTAATCAAATTTGAGTGTCATTTATATGAAGAAAGATTGTGATATTTATTCTTTGTGTACTAACATCGTCTGAAAAATTTTGTAATACGTGTTTTTATGTTTGTATAATATGTTTATATTTGTCATATTATATATACATTATTTGACTGTAATTTTAATCTCTTGTGTATCCTGTCATAATTTCTTATAACTTGGTTTCTTTCTACATTTTCACTCTATATTAAAATTTGGTTCGCTAGCATACCTCATGATCAAACACCCCATAATCTTTATACAGAACAGTTAGAAAAATGTATTAAGTCTTATATTCCCAGTATAAGGCAATTTTTATAGGAAGATCAACTTATGCTAGTGTATATCTATTTTAGAAATAATAGTTCTGCACAAAGGGTACGATGTGGTATGCATGTAAACCCATTTTAAATATGTGTAGGTAGTCAAATTATTATTGTTATTCTGATAGTTAGGGCATTGTAAAACTTTACAAAAGTTTACCACTATGTTATAAAATTGATGCCAAATTGGCAACTCATCCATGCGTTTCATTAGATATCTCGGCAGATATTCACCGGATACTATGGTAACATTTTTACTAATACTGTAACGGTATTTAATTTCGCATGTATTTATTTTCGCGGTATAAAAATTTAGACGTATCGACGTAGTTAAATTTTCGCGTTTTTGAAATATGCACTTTAAAATAAATAGCATAATATAATTTTCGCTTAATATTAATTTTTGCGTAAAACAAGCAACCACGAAATCAGCAAAAATTAGTACACCGCGAAAATAAATATGATTACAGTAACTATTCCATGTATCTCCTGGCAGTATATTTTTACAAACGACTGCTAGTATTCCAAGTATTATATTTCTGACACTGGGTTAAGCCATGTTTCAACTTTTTATAGACCAGTTTTAAATTTTCAACAGGTCTGAACTGTATTTATCCTACATGGTTAAAATTTATCTAAGCCATCACTTAGATTTTATGGCTTAAGAAATCTTACTTTACTGGCCATTTATGGGTCAGAAGTATTAGGTTTAAATGCTTAAGTATTAAGTATTATGATTTAGTCCATATACATACAATGTCTATATATAATTATTATTATTATTATATGATAAAGTAATTTGATTTTTCGTATATATGATATCTATTATTATATGATAAAGTATTTTGTTTTTGGTATATATAATATCTATTATTATATGATAAAGTATCTGTAATATCATATATATGAGTATGAATGAGTTTATGGATTTGCACTTTACAATTCGGTGTTCTTAAGGTTGTGATACTTTTTCAAGTTGTGATTTGTCAGTATGTTTTATACAACTAGAGTCTAGAGTTCATGGTCCAGAACAGGTTTGTGGACTTCTCTCTCTATACATTACGTACAGTAGCCTTTTGTTGCTCATAAATACAGTTGTGAGTAAATAATGTAATACTTATTTAGAAATGTGTTTTGTTGGTTGTTTGATGCATACACAACTTTTGAAAGACATGGACGTTTTTGTACAATTTAATGTGCGACCCGTGGTATAAACAGGCACCGAAGTCTCATCTTTGAACACAAGATTTTAAGTATTGGATTTTACCTTTTCCATTAACTGACAGGAACCGCTTTTATTAACATTAAGTTGGCCCTTAGTATAAAGGGCCAACAACAAGTAGCTCTTTTGTTATCAACATATATAATTTGCACATCATTTTACAATGTATTTATACAAAATCTGGTGCATAAATCAGTTAAATTCAAGTGTCCTTAGCTTGTATATAATCACAGCTTAAATCAATGGAATAATTGTTTTTTTTGTCAACAGATATCAATAACCTGTTCACCTTGTTATTCAAGTTGCACAGTTCCAAGTCCTCTGGTTTCTCTGCACATTTGGATCCCTCAGAAATCACTGCTTTTCATCGGTGACTAACATAAGTTATAATAACATGTTTCTAAAATGTGCCAAAATAAAAAAAATTATATAAATTTTACAGTGTACAATAATGTCATAACTGTTTACCTGTTTATTACAAGTGCTAAACTCCAGTATTTTGTTTACATAAGAAGTGATTGTAGGTGCTATATTAATTGTTACTTCATGTGTATAAAAAATGTTTTTTTCCAGTTTCAACATTTTTTTAGGTATAATTAAATTATCTAAATCAAGAAATCATTGTAACTATTTGTGACTCACAAGACACACAAATAAGTTACTTGCAATTCAAAAAAAAAAAAATAAAGTTAGTGTATAAGTTTTAGCAAATATTAATTTAGCACAAATAATGATTTGAAAATTTGGAAAATTTGAGATGATAATATCTCTTTTCTTTTGGGCAGAGGAATATGGTAAAGGTTTATGTCACAAAAACCTGGAATAACGCGATCTGATTAGAGAATAACTAATTTTCATAACAAAATGTGCGATTCCTTAGCAATAAGAAACAACAGGTTATTGACTTATTATAATGACTTATTGTATAGTAGCCTGATGAAATCCATTCTATCAAAATTAACATAGAACTATATTATATGGGAATAGAAGTGTTTCCTGCTATATATTGTGTTGATTTTATGCCATATATAATTAAATACAGGTCCTACCCAAAAGTTTGGAGGACTCAATAAATACGGTTTATAACTGTGCACTAATTTATTAACTACAAACATTTCATAAATATTTTGTCTATGGTATTTCTAGTATTTGCAGTTATCACCCTCTATATGTTTAATCCAGATGGGGACAAATCTGTGCAACAAATGTTTTTAGAGACTTTCAACAAAGTAAATTCTTAATAATAAACTACAACTGTTGCTACCAGACACAATTTTGAATGGACAACCAATACACAAACTAAAAAGTTTTTGTGTCATTTCTAGCTAATTCGGTATTTTCACATGAGATTGCATGGTACCATTTTATGAATTCAATATTATTTATTGGTATGAGTCAATTCCATTTATCTAAAAATAGGATTTTTGGTGAAATTCTTTTACCTTTCACTGTTCACTTGAAAACAGAAAATTTTATAGATTTTGTCATTGCAAAAGTAGGTAACATGACAGATGACAAATCATTTACAAAATAAGTCAATATTTTGACAAATAAAAGCTGCCAAAAAGTATAGAGGCCACCAGAATAGTTGTTTTGTAAAACTTAATGTAATGACTTTAGTAACTAATGACTTTATGTTGTCATTTTAAATGGATTTTCCCCTCTGGAAATAATATTAAGAAAGTAACAAAACTTAGATAAGAGAACCTTCAAACTTTTAGATTGAACCTTCACTTGTTTAGTTATATTTAGATTAGATAGTTTAATTTGTTAAGATAATTTTAGAATATAAAGTGATATTAGCTAATTGTGATGATTGATTGGTGAAAAAAGACTATACACAGTATTTTGGTGCAATTATTCTGAACATGGAGCATGCATAGTTAATGCAAGGCTAATTGAAAGGAGATCAAAGCTTCATATGACGTTAAGAACTATACACAGTATTTTGGTGCATTATTATGAACATGAAACATGCATAGTTAATGCAAGGTAAACTGAAAAAAGATCAAAGCTTCATATGGCATTGAGAAAATGTTTGATACATACATCCGTAATTAGAAATTCACCGTTCAAGGAAGTCTTGGACAGAAAACATGTGACAAAAATTTTAATTTCCTGAAGTCATTATCTTAAATGTCACAAAAAACCCAACAAGAATGTTTTTGCATGACACATATACATATGTATATTACATGTCTGTTCAGTTCCTGTGATCAAATACTGTGAATAGTCTATATTCTTTTTAAAAGTGATATTAAGTGATTTAATAATGATGTCCTTAATATTTAAGGATATTTTAATTTTTTTGTGATTGTTTGTTCTGAAATACCACCAATATATATCTTTGTAAGCACATATCCTTACTTTTTGTATATGAATTGATGTTAATTTAAATTGTCGTTTCAATATTACATGTACATTTATGGATGGTCAATACATTTGTATAACTTGCTAAGGGTTTTACAATCTTTAATCCTTTATTATCTAGTAATTTTTTAAATATAAGTTTAATTTTAAAAAATTAACAAATTCAAAAATTCCTTAAAGAACTAAGTTGTGTTTAATTGTTCCAAGTTTTGACTTATCTGGATTTGGTAAAATATATTTTGGTCCTTTATTTCTCCATTCTAAATTTTAAACATGTTTTGATTTTTCCCAATTTTGGTCTAATCACTACTGATGTCAAACATGTCAATCTTCTTGATTAAAACAATATAAAAGTATAGCTAGTAGCCTTAAGTGATGTTTAGAAGTGCAATGGAAGGAGGTCATTTCAGGGATGGTGCTAGGAGCTAGAATTCCTGAAAAAAATCCACAGAAATGCAGCAAGTGATAGTTAGTGATAAATAATTAGACTACAATGTATTAGAATTAAAGATCGTGT
Organism: Anadara kagoshimensis; assembly: GCA_021292105.1. Lineage (NCBI taxonomy): Eukaryota > Metazoa > Mollusca > Bivalvia > Arcoida > Arcidae > Anadara > Anadara kagoshimensis. The sequence continues at coordinate 38,313,788 of CM037869.1, forward strand.
TTTTCAAGAATGTTTGAACACTATTTGTAATTTAGTTAAAACTCACTTTCAAGCGGTAAGTGATACTAGTTAGTGATTATAATGTTAGAATGTTTTTGTATATCAAATCATTGTATTATAGGAATTTTTGAAACTATTTGTAATTTAGTTGTGATGAATTAAAAAAAAGAATGTATGAACCTCTATACGAAGCAAAAATTTGGTACCGAGTGTAGCATGTGATACCCATTAAAATTGGCCAAAAGGGCAATTCTTTCTATTAATATTAGGGTTCCAAGTATGGATGAACGAAAGGATTGTTGATTATGAAGAATAATAGAAGAGTTTCATTACGTATTTATTTCTACTCATCTGTATATTGCATCCTCTCTAGCAGGCATGTGTGACCTACTTTTTCTAATTCTACAAACGTGTTTTAGGGTGAGCCGAGGCATGAAACATCGATTTTCTGTCTCATCCGAAAGACACGGAGTACTTTTACCTTTCATTACAACTTGTGAGAAGATATAGCAAAACATAATTCACTAGTGTGTAGTAGAATTGTTTTATATGCAAAACTTTACTGTATGAATATATTGGTTTATATTGTTAGATTTTGAATGTGTTCATATTTATGTAAGTAATAAAACAATATAAGTTGATTTTAGTTTTAAACTTGTTTACTAATGTACCGGTGGTTCTGAAATAATTGAGATAGCTAATGCTTGCATATAGTAAAGTAACTGCTAACCACTGGGCAATTACTTCAGCGTATAAAATGTATTCTGAACACTGACATATAATAAATTACATATTATACTAGTTTTAATTTTACAGCACTAGACGGTCGTTTAGGAATACTTCATCAATAGTGCTTGAATCAAAATTGTGAAACCAAATTTTGTTCAAGATGATAAGATACCCAAAGGACCAAATATATTTTACCAAATAAGTTGCATGAGGGAGTATACCTTAGTTTTTGAGTCATTTCAAAGTTTAACTAGCAGCAAATTTAAACATTAATATGTTTCTGACAGTAATACACAATTATATCATACCCTACAGAGTTGTGATATCATCGAGTAAACATCTATCAGCGAAGAGACCGGCTCAGTTGTTGAAACTATATATTATACCTGTCTTAATTTTACAGCACTAGGCCGTTTCAGAATACAATTTCTAACCAGTATTGGACCCCAATAGTAATATAACTACGAATCACTGGACAGTTACTCTAGCGATCTTATGAATAAAATACAGTTAACAGGTATAACATGTTACCTGAACACCAACACATAATAAACTGATGAAACAATTAGAAGATACGATACAAGCTGAAAGTGACCTCTAGCTGTCAAAAACCGGCGAATTAATGAAATTCAAATTAAAAAAATAATCATTTATGACCGTCATCACAGTATTGTTGATAAGTTTGTTTCTGTGTCCAGGATTGCCCTGGATATATTTGACGTCCCAGAACTCCATGTTCCTTTCTCACAATTTTGATTACACACGTGGAGGTGCTTACCCTTCCGAAACACCCGGCCTGACTTTCCTGTTAGACGTGTCTGATCTAACTTCCAAAGTGTTTACTTTGTTTCTGAATTGTGATTCGGATATGGATTAGTATGTTTGTTTTTGATTATTTCAAGTATGATTTAAAATTAAACACAAACATGTACATACATTAAAAAGTCACAATCCAAAAATGGAAGTTAAAACTGTCAATTTAACTGAAACAGAAACATATTGATCAATGTTAAAATCACAATTACGAAAGAAAAGAAAAAACCTGAAAACTAGGAAAATAATTGACAAATGTGCTATTCTACAAGGAAAGCGAGACCGAATCCTCCAGAAAAGAATGCGCACGTGACCTATCTAGCATTATCTGCCCCGTAAATTGAATATGAAAGAAACACGGAATTTTGCGACAAATATATCCAGTTTTGAATACATAGAAATCATACTTATCAATAAAAACGTGATGACTACTAAATACATGTATTTCAAACTACACTGACAAATATTGCATGCAACCATCTACTGCATATTTATTACGTGTTTAAAACGTTTATACACTGTTGATAAACTGACGTTGCCCGTTTATAGTTATTTTTGTCAAACTTGACAGCAAATTTTATACAAACTGAAAATATATCCAATGTAGAACGGCCTGGTAATTCCCCGGACATGAATCCTAAACAATATCTTTATATTAATTTAAGAAAGGAAGAAGCTAAAAAAATCCTGGATCAAATTCTACTCTTTGAAGTACATGCAAAGACACTGGTGTAAAATAACAAAAGCCAGTGCACAAAAGCGTTTGAGCGCATGCCAAGACGAATAATGTTCGCCATCAAAGCAAGAGGAGCATCAACTAATAATAACTCTTAGTTATGTAATTTGAATGTATAAAAGTATTTTATGAAGTAAGTCATGTTAACCCATGTAAAGATTTTGACATTGGGTTTTCAGTTAAACCCTGTTGGTGGTATTTTTAAACACACAGCTAGCCATTATTTATCAGGTGAGCGTATCAGGCCCAATGGACATCTTGTTTCAATGTTTTTCTTAAGTTCTTGTGGTTGTGATTTAAATATCTAAAGGCATGTTGGTGTTTGAATAAGATGTTTACGTATGTAGAATTACAATTTTAGATTAATGGCTTCAATTTTATTGTATTACCAATGTGTGTTTTTGATAGTTGAGATGTACATCGAGAGTTATCCCCGTCGAACGACATTATGAACCAATTTAACAGCAACGAAAGAGACATAGAGAAGCGTTGTTTTCTGTAAGTTTGCAACATAGACCACTCGATTTAATTCATCCAGTTACCATGAAATTGGGTAATTTCACATGATATTTACAATGTATTTTTCTTTGTCCACGGTTAGCGAATGGTAAGGGCGTAAAACTTCAAAATAAAAGGCGCTTGGTCGGTATTTGGTCGACCGAAGAACGAAGAGACTTTGCCACTATCATAGGCCTCTACTAGTAGGTGTAATATTTAATTGAATTAAAATTATGCGACAGTGCTAAAAATAATAAAATCCAAGGTATATTCCCTCATATAAGGTATCACCTTAGTAAAATTGGGTTAAACATATCTTGGTGATTTAGATATTTGTTCAACCGTTTGAAAAAAATGATTTCACAATTTTGGTATAAACACAACTGACGAAGAATTATATCCCGAAGGGCTGTCTAGTTCTGTAAAATTAACACTGGTATCATAAGTAATTGGGACAAGCATGTGAACTACGACTATAAAAATCGCAATGTGTTCTTACTAGTTAAATTAATTGAATTAAATTTATTACAGAATTTGTGTTGTGTCGCGAATAGTTGATTGATTGATTGATTGATTGATTGATGTTTTTCCTCCAAGTCAACAATTTTATACTTGTATCGAGACGATAGAAAATATGTAGTGAGTTGAAGTGGCAGATATTTTACCTTTGTCGTACAGTGCGTAATCTGCTGGAAGAGTTCTGTTACATGCAACGCTTGCCATGGCACGAGAATCGCTTTTAAAGGTTTCTTCTGAAGAATCCTAATTTATTGTCGAGTGCTTGGCGAAAAACAGTTACGACTTTTTTCAATTCTTGGTCTGACCTTGCCGGTTTTTTTTCCCGAATTCCTACATAAGAAACGATGACTCTACCAATTGAGCTATTGTAGTTGTGCTTGGCGAAAAAACAATCACGAATCCTTTTCAATTCTTGGTCTGACCCGGTAGGGGTTTTATTTCCCAACTTCCCACATGCAAAACGATAACTCTACCAATTGAGCTACTGTAGTAGTGCTTGGCGAAAAAACAATCACATCTTTTTAAGTCTTGTCTTGCCCGATTAGGGTTTTATTTCACAAATTCTCACATATGAAACGATTACTCTACGAATTGAGTTGAGTAATGGTGTTTAACGTCCCAGTCAAGAATATTTCACTTATATCGAGACGTCGCCAGCTATAGGCGAAGGTGCAGAAATTTTGCCTGTGCATTGCGCTGATGGCATTATACAGCAGAGTTCTTTAGCGTGCCAAGCCCATCGTGACACGGGACCTCGTTTATTTTAAGTTCCCATCCGAAAGAACCGTGACTTTCATTTCGTAATGCCGAGTGCTTGGCGAACGAACAGTCACTACCCACTTTCAAGTCTTGGGTCAGACCCGGCCGGGGATCGAACCCACGACCTCCCACTGACGGAGCGAGCACTATACCAACTGAGCTACCGCAGTGGTTACTTTACGAATTGAGTTTCTGCAGTGGTGCGAATAGTTGAAAACATGTTTACTTGTAATTTGATTTTATTGCGTCGTTTTCGCCGTGAAATTTGTTATTCTTATTACTTGGATTAGATTAAATATGACGTCTTCGTGGATATTGAAATTTCGACTAGTTAATTAAGTTTGTATTAAGTTACAGCAAGATCATGAATATGGTTTTAAAATTGATAATATAAAATTAGCAAATCTCATCCTCGTGGTTCGACATTTTTGTCAGACAAAAACCATATTCGATAGCAAAACTGACACGAGTGTGTGTACAATAATAATTACAGTGAAACCTGTCTATAAAAGCCACCCAATGGAACCGGTAAAAGTGACCTTTATGGGCAGGTGGCCTTGATATACAGGATCAAATAATATTAATAAAGAACAATTGGGATACAATTCTACTGGCCTTTATAAGCAGGTGGCTCTTATATAGAGGTGGCATTTATGACAGGTTATACAAGGTAAACAGAAATAATAAAAATAAATTAAGAATTTATGCTAAGTATCATTAAAATAAAAGAGTGGTATACTTCGATGGACGAAGACCATTTAAAACTGACATTCGATAGCAACAAGGCACGAATATACAAAATAAAAAGCATATAATATAAAAACAATAAAAGGAGATGATATTAAGAACCATAAGGAAGTATATATTCTGATAATAATGAAATAAGACACCAAGAAAATATCTGAAAATATAAAGACCATATGCAACAATAGATCTCTATTCTATTTCAGATTAAAATCCAGACAAAAAATAAATTTGACGTACTTTCAGAGTAGGCGTGCCTATTGGACGATGGCAATGTGCCACGTTTGGTTCAAATTGTGTGATCTGTTAACATTTCTTACTTGGCTTTACGATCACAGTTTGGACATTTATCATTATTATTTTTTATTAATACTCTTCCCACTAAGAGAAATAAATAGCTGACTCAGGGGTGTTGCAATCCTAGGATTTACATGACCCTCAAAGGATTTTATGCTTGTCATTAAATATTGTGGATAATTATGATATTTTTTGTATTCAAAGGGTCTCCTGGATCAATTTGACTTTCCACATTCCCTTTAATTCTTAAGTTATGATTTTACACGTGGGAATGTAACTAGGTAGACATGATTTATTTACACTTCCGGATCACCTGAACTCACCTCCATGTTTAAGTAAATATGACAATTTTAAAAGTTTCCACTTTGCTTTTTTAAGATTATGATTTATACATCGATTGGTATGTTTGTGTTTGCTTTTAATTTTCAAAATATACGAATATTAAACAATAATTCGGGGGTCTGTTACAGATAGAGGTTACATGCAACCTGAGGGTTAATTTTGTTGTAGCTACACTGATGCTTGTAAAAATTTACATTCACAAAAAGTTTACATCTACCTCTTCCTCCTTATCTATTTAATGTAGTGACCGAAAACGTGTTTTTCCTTTCTTTCTTCTTCTTTTTCTTTTTTTTTTTTTCTTATTTTTTTATATATGTTTTTTTTTTGCTACATGTACATCTTCATCAATTTCAAGTAGTGTTTTTTGCCCTGTCCATGATTTGTCTCTATTCATATTCAGGCACTCAGTTTTAGACTGGTAAGAAAACAAACCATAGACCGCGGTAATCAAACTGACAGATTTATTCGAATTAAAAGTATTTTCGGTTAGTATTACATATTATACCAGTTTTATATTCACAGCACTAGACTGCCGTTTCGGAATACAATTCCTCATCAGTAGTGCTTGGACAAAAAATTATGAAACCAAAATTATTTTGAAGATGTTGAAAAGCTACCCAAAGGACCAAAATATATTTTACCAAATTAAACTAAGGAAATACTTTGCATGAGGAAGTATACCTTAGTTTTGAGAAATTTCAAATTTTAACTTGCAGGAAATTTAGACAATTATAGTATATTTCTGACAATAATACGAAATTATTGCCTACTGAGTTTGTGATATCCTTGGGGCAGCAGCCACCAGCAGAGATATCGGCTCAGGGGTTTAAATTACACATTATACCAGTTTTATATTTACAGCACTAGACGGCCGTTTCGGAATACAATTCCTTATCAGTAGTGCTTGGACCAAAATCTATTAGTTCTTGGCGTCGTATTGGCTTTTCTATTGTTACTGTTACATTTTTTTAAAGATCATACTCTTTTGTATCCAAAAATAGTGCAAACATTACTGCTGCTGGTGTTGACGCCATCATTGCCATGGTGGTGAAAATGTAAGGCATTAACTAACAATAGAACATTCTTTTTGAATTGTCCTCGTATTTGGACTATTGTCAGCATCTGTGTATTCTAAAAATTATAAAACCATGGATAATTGAAATCAAATATATGTGACATATCTTGGAGTCGTGGAGAGTAACAAGTAAAGTGTTAATATCTCACATTCAATTTGGTATGTAACACATGTTGCGTGGCAACCATTGCGAACATATACAACAACTCACGTTGAAGTAACGTGTATCGATAAATTTATTCCATGAATTTAATATGCGGCTCATATTTGTAAAAGAAAATATCTAATAAATTTAGTTTAATGTGTCACGTTTTTACTTGATTAGCTTACCAATTCGTTGTAGAGAGAAAAAAATACAATCATAGATTCCAATATAGTTTAAAAACATGTAGATAAAGGAATAGTAAAGTGTAGTAAAGGGTGTCAAATTTCTTTCTTGATTATAAATGACAAGGTGTGCTGCACAAAACACCTGCTATAATTACGTAACGCCCATGCGCTGTGTAGATATCATGTCTACGACAATCTATACAAAAGCATTACGGGCTCTAAGACCAGTGCTGGGTAATTTATTCGAAACGATTACCTAACGCCTATTCTTTCACCAATTTAGAAATGTCTGTCTATAAATAACTGAATAGTATTGTCTGGGCGTATAAACACATTATTACTAAATTACTACTGCGAAATCTATTACTTAGACTGTGTCAAATTTTTCTCTTGATTATAAATGACAAGGTGTGCTGCACAAAACACCTGCTATAATGGCAATCTATACGAAAGGATCTACGGGCTCTTGAGACCAGGGCTGGAAACTTCGATACGATTACGTAACACCCATTCGCTGTGTAGATATCATGTCTACGACATATCTATACAAAAACATTACGGGCTCTTAAGGCCAGGGCTGGGTATTTCGATATGATTTCTTTACGCCTATTTCTTCCATCAATTTAGAAATGTCTTTGTTTAACTGAAAAGTATTTTCTAGGCTTATAAACACATTATTACTAAATTACTACTGCAAAATCTATTACTTAGACTGTGGAGGTAGAATGGTTATGTGCTGTGCATATATTATGTTTACGGGAATCTATACAAAAACATAAGGGGCTCTTAAGACCAGGGCTGCGTATTTCGATATGATTTCTTTACGCCTATTTCTTCCACCAATTTAGAAATGTCCGTCTTTGTTTAACTGAAAAGTATTGTCTAGGCTTATAAACACATTTTTACTAAATTACTACTGCAAAATCTATTACTTAGACTGTGGAGGTAGAATGGTTATTGTGTTATTATCCGATTCCAATGTGTTTCACCGCAGATGACAAAGTCTTTTAAATGACCGTATGCATTTGCTTCTTGGTACCAGTATAAAAAACTGAGTAGAATGTTATGTTCATTTATATCATGGAAATAACACTTATATAATAAAATGTTGGACCAAAAGCCGCATTTGACTTGAGTTCAGATAAATTTAGAGAAAGTGCTGTTTCGTCACAATACGATCTCAGTAGTAGACAACTGGAAGAATTACCTTCAGGTCACTAACTGCATCAATATAAACTCGTACAAAGGCGGTCCAAACAACGACTGGGAAAAATATTCCAAAAACGTTTAACCCTGATGGATACTATTTGTGCACCATTGGCAATAGGTACAAGGAAGAAAAATAAATAAAGATATATCTATGGCCTAATAAAATTTATGCCCGTTACCACAAAATTGTTGATAAGTATGTTGTCTTTGTATCCCAAATTTCCCTGGAAATATATGACGCCCCATAGTTCCATTGTTCCTTTCATTTTTAATTTTGATTACAAACTTGGTGAGTCCAGCTAGCTGAACAAGAGGTGGTTACCCTTCCGTAGCACCCGGTGCTGGTGGAAGTTTACATGTTTAACTTAACTTGCCAACTTCAACGTTTTTACTTTGCTTTGTGATTGTAATTTGAACATGAATTAGTATGTTTGTTTTTTATATATGTAAGTATATTGTAAGTTTACACCTTACAAAGACTTCGATGGATAATGAGTTGTTAGTTGTAAAACACTTTTAATCCTTGTTTAAATATACGATTGATAGCACTCTTGACAGAAAATATTTCAACAACCAAACAATGTATAACAGATAAATGCCTAACAACTTCACTTCTAGAGATCGTGAAATAATTGATAATGGCAAAATAATTAAACACGTGAAATCTCACCATGCGAGTGAGAGTAGGTGCTCCGGAATGATAAATACCTCTTATCTAGCTAGCTTCACCCACCAAATGTAATTATAAAATCTGTGACATTGCAGGTAAGAGAACTAGCGCTATTAAAGTAGCCATAAGTGCGCACTCGTATAAAACAAATCATAAAATACTCGCAGAAAACTTGCGTTACCTTAAAATTAAATACAATATTCTTGTTGCTAATATTTAGAAAATGTTGTTTTGGTGCAAAACAACATTTTAGCAAACAATAAATGTCAACCAACTTTCAGATCATAAGGTTTCAATTAGACTTCTGTAATTTATGCTGCTAGTAGAATAATACTTATCCCATGATCTTTTCAATATATGACCAATTATGTTTTCAAAAAGATCAGAACCAGCATTTGCAAACGGGAAATCCCACAAAACATAAATTTCTCATTGCAATTCTATAGTCACTCTGCTTGGTCCATATATCGAAACCCTTTCTTTTTATTACTTTGTTTTCATCAATCTTTAGAGTGGTTGGGCGTTACAAAACCAGGGCCCAGTTGTTCAAAGCTTGATAAGCTAATTCAGATTATTAGTACAATATTGTTAAATAATCAAACCTTTATTTTTGAAACGATTTTGTTATAAGATTATTTCATACAATTTCATTAAACAAAACCTAAAGTTTTTTAAATTGTCTATCAATTAATGCAACATTTGTTTCTATTGACGTTAATAATTGATGTAACTAATCATGCAGTTGAAAACTTGGTCTATATCAATGAAATTAGTCTAATTAGTTTTAGTTATTTAACATAAATCAAGATTGTAGTCACTCCTTTTTTAAATTGATAAATTACCAGGATATGAAATTGATTGTGAAAATCATTTAATCGATGTATGCATATTTAAGTGCAAACAAGTTCAAATTTTTTCGTTTGTATGTTTTCTCTACGTATGCAAAAGATAGATTAAAGAATAAAGGGTTAAAACATTTTGCATTTATTTCAAAAAGAAAAAACACATTATCATGACTTTAACTCTTAGTTTGTTAGTCCGGCTTTTTGGCTGCGTGGGATCTGAATGTGGGAGATGATTTAAACCGATTAAAATCCAACAAGATTAAGCATACGTTCCAATTCCAAATATGACGTTGGATTTCACACTTGTCTAGTAATTACCATTGAGAACTTTCTAAATTGATTTAACATAAAAAACAAACATCCGAATCCATGTCCGAATCGCAATCAAGAAGCATAGTGAAAACTTTGAAACTGACAAGTTAGGTAAAACACGTGAACCCCCAACAGGATCGTGAAGTCGGGTGCTCTGGAATGGTGAGCACCTCCTGTTTAGCTAGTTACACCCGTCACGCATGTAAATGAAATCGAGTGAAAGGAAAAGTGTCTCATCAAAGACAAACATAATTAAGTCAGTTATTCAATTACCATGTCACTAGAGAATTACTCCAAGAAATCTTCAATTTTGGTGGACCTATTCGAACCCGTAGCATTTGCACGCCTTGAATGTGACGTTTACATTTTTCCACTCTGTGCAATTAATACTGGTTATGTACCTAGAGGACTCGTAGCGTTTGAACTAAATCAACTTGCAAAAGACAATGGTATTATTATTTTAAAGTCGTTAGTTGGAATTCCTAACGGACTGCGTGGTATTCCTTAAGCAAGACATTTAGTATATATAGTTCATCTAATTTATGAATGAATCAGAACCGGCAGAAATTTTGTTGTGCAATTCAAGGGTGAGTCACAATATTGGTGATAAGCATGATGTCTCCGTGCACTAGAATATATTATGTATATTTGAACTAGTTTAGATATATATCGGTCACATGTTTCTTTAATACTCTATCACATAGCTAACTAGACAGGAGGTACTTACCCATTCGAAGCGTCCGGTCTCACTTATTTGGTGGAAGTACATGCGTTTAATATAATTGGCCAGTTTCAAAGTCTTTACTTTGTATTTAGGTTTGTGATGTAGACATGGACAGACATGTTTGTGTTTGATTCGATGTTCTTTGCCGCTTCCAGTTTTAAGCATCCTGGCGAGTTTTAATTACATCGTTTTTAAAGTTAACCCAATAAATGAATGACCAAGCCGCACAGATATTGGTGTTAACTTCGCTATGAATTTGTGTCCCATCCCAGGAGTAGTCACATAATTCTTGATAAATATGATGCCTCTGTATCCCAAAATGCCCTGTGTATATTTGACGTACCTGTTCATTGTCAATTTTTTTTCTACAGGTGAATTGTTTAAGTGTCTTGATAAAATGTACTTAATAATATCCGAAGCACCCGACCTCAATTCCCTGATAGAAGTTTATGTGTTTAACAGAATTTGTTATTTTTAGTTTTTACTTTGTATTTGGGATTGTGATGCAGACATAGACAGTTATGTTTGTGTTTGAGTAATTGTTGCTTTTGCTTTAGTAATAAGCAACCGCCTAGCGAGTCTAAAGATTCTTAACCAACAAAACATAAACAAAGTTTTCATAAAATAAATATTATTTCTTTATTTCAATATTAATACAAAAAAGTAACAATATAAAATATAACAAATTTATAAAACAACACAGAAAAACAGCAATATAATAATAAATTAACCTATTATACGTGTCAGTCATCCATCACATACATATGTTCATCCTTAAATCGGCCAGTTTCACAAAGATTATCGCTCATACATCAACCTCAAATACATATGCTCATCCCTAAAACAATCTCACTTATCATAGTCTTATCGCTCATATAGATAATAATTAATATACTCACTATTCGTCTCTTACATAAAACAACCATTCTCAGAATAATTATCCCGCATACAAAACTTTCAAAAATACTGTAAACGTATTAATTTTAGCAAATTTTACAAATTTTAGCGCACATTACAATCTTGGCAAATTTACGTGTATGTAAGTTTGAATTAATTCCATATTATACCAGTTTTAATTTTTAACAGCACTATTTTTTGAAGGACTTACCCAAAGGACCAAAATATATTTTACCAAATTAAGCTAAGGAAATACTTTGCATGAGGGAGTATACCTTAGTTTTTGAGAAATTTCAAATTTCAACTTTCAGGAAATTGAGACAATTATAGTATATTTCTGACAATAATACGAAATTATTGCCTACTGAGTTTGTGATATCCTCGGGGTACCAGCCACCAGCAGAGATATCGGCTCAGAAGTTTAAATTACATATTATACCAGTTTTAATTTAACAGTTTGAATTAATCTCATGGATCACCATTTACATAATTACTAATTATCTTATTTTATTTTGCGATAGATTTTAATTACCGCTACAGTAGCAACGCAAAAATCGCTAAAATTATTACACTTACAGTATTTAAAATTTTAACTCGACTTTTGTAATCTTGCATTTTGTTTTAGACCATTGGCACTGCAATAGCCATTATTCAGAGTCAAAATCACTGATATGCAAAAATATATTATGTTATTATATTTTGATCAGTTTGTTTAAACAACAAGGAAAACGATTTTTTCTCCCTGATAGAGATTTAAATTATGTGTAAGTTATATGGGACTGATATTTCAGATCGTTGCATTCAAGGCTGACTCTGGTTCTAAAGAAAAATAAAGAGGAAGCCAATAAAAAAGGATTTATAAGCCTCATTGATCACATGACCTACGGGGATTTACGTTGTCTGGATACAAGAACATTCTGAATGATAAGAAATGACGTCAAATTACTTCATAAAACATATAAACAACGGATATTTTAATTGTATAACTCTTAATAATGATTAACACTTCCATTTCCATCGGCAGTTTCAAAAACCACTTGCAAACCGTATTCTACCAACATGACTTTATGCTACACATTTGTTACCATTATGAAACATGTCTAAAGAGTTAACAATTGTTTCGATATAACCAGAGTCAGCGGTATTAAATCACCCTGAAAATTAACCACTTTATCGCCATTCGTAACTTCTAATATATAAATGACTTTTTTAAAACTTTAACTATTTAGCGTTGTATTACATCAGTTATAAATAAAAATATAAAGTTATTAATGGCGATTTAAAATTGTCATATAGTCTACATTTTTTTTAATTTGATTCAATACATTTAAAATGGTATATAACAATATTTTTTCTTTTTTTTTTAAAAAAAGAAATGGAATATGACAATATGATTCATTTTCAGGATGATAGTTAAAACAGCACCATTTATTGTATACATGCGTATAAAATAAGGCACATATTTCAGATATAACTGTTATATCTATTCTTGATATTGCAAAAAGGCAATATGTAAATATCTAATTGAGCTAATCATCCTATTTGATATACAAAATGTTTCAATATAAAATCACAGAAACTTTATCAATACTGCTCTTATTCTTAACTTCACAAAACATTCACCTTATTTCTACAAAACAGACCTGTCAAAAGTGTATTAATTAGCTAACAAAAAGGAATAGATTATGTGGGTTGTTAGTGACCGAAAAGCTACCCAGAGCTATATAGCTATATAGCAATTGCCTAAAAGCTTTTGAGATATAGCTTACGAGGGCCAAGGTATGACGCCTATTCGGCAATTTTGTCTTAGCTTAAATTTCAAAATTAGAAAAGTCTGTATTGTACTTTGATTTTCACACTGTTTTCCCCATAAACATGCATATACATATACAGTAAAACATGTATATAAAGACCACTCCAATGGCCTAATAAATATGGACTTTCTAGGCATACTTTACATAGATCATATATTAAATGAAATATACAGGAAAGGAGCCTTAAACAGTGGACTTACTTAAAGGCACTCTTAAAATAAGTGGCCACTTTAGTAAGTTTTACTGTAAAGACATGTGGTATTTATATGAAATTGGACTCTATACCATGTTTTGCTGCATGTACACCTTGCTCATATATTGTAAATCTGTATCTAGATCACCCATATACTCTGGAAAATTACAGGTTCGTGTCCCTCATTTTTAAAGAAATTCAGTCCATCCAAATATCCTAAATTTTGGCTGTTAAAATTTTGGCGATTTTAACGCTACCGTCAAAATACGCCAAAAGGCACCCTGCGAAAATAATTCACTGAACCATATAATCATCATTGCTGCATCATGACTGTACAGGGTTTAACGGACTATCTTGTTTGTTTTCGATGGATTCTAAATATGAAGGCGGACATTTTCCAATTATAACAATAGCGTCTTTATATGATGGTGGAGGAGTTACAACATCTTCACACGGTGACGAAAATGAGTCAAATATTGATATATGCATGCCGGGATAGCGTCTTGAACTGTTGCTATGGACACCTGGTCTTTCACTATTACTGAGGTCACGTGATTGAGATTGTTCACTAGAAAACACGTTTCCCTGAGATATATGAGGAATGTCTGAGCTGTCTGCGTTTTCACTTACGTCACTGTGTGACGTCACCGGTGTGCTAGATAATCCAAACAGTCTGCTTATAGATGATCTTATACCGGAAGGTCGTTCTGAATTTATTAAATTTTCATTACTATGATTTGAAAATCCAGCGTTGTCATTTCCGAACAATGCTTGGTAACTCGGTGGTGGTTGAGCGTTCTCTATGTCAGTATCAGTAGTAGATGTACTTCCTTCGTGTTCTCTCCGACGATTGTTTACTCTGCCTCGGCCATTACGTCTGACCCGGACCTCTCTGTAACACTGTAAAATCACTACACACAGTAATGGCGCTATTATACAACCGGCTCCAACTAAAGCTATCATCCAGAAATTAGCCACCGTGTCGGAATGTATATCATCATTATCTACAGGTAAACAAGAATGCTTTCATTAATGTGTGATGTAAGAGACTTCAATGATTTTGTTCAAAACAACATGTTTTTAAAATTCAAAAAAATAATGTGCATGAATTATCATTTCAAGAAATTTGCGCTCTTTTATTTTCGCCAGATGGTGTTAAGTTTAGATTCATAGAACTAGACCTATACACAAAATTATGATCAACTGAAGGTTTGCCATCCACGATCCAGTTCATCTAGTTTATAAAATTCTCCGTTACAAATAAATCTATCACATAGTGAGTAAATTCATTAAATACGACTCCAGTATTGCACTTTACACTATTGTGAACGATTTTATAAATCATATTTTAATCAGATTACTGTACAAATTTATGGTTTACGGACGATTATGCAGGTTATGCTATGATGTTGCCACACGATTACATGCAACCTGACGTTTATGATCGCAGATTAGCTACGCAAATCAACCTACCAGTCTATACAAACACCAATCACACTAAGTTAATGGTTTTTTTTAGCAAAATTGTTAATATGATCAAAAACAAACATACTAATCCATGTCCGAATCACAATCCAGAAGCAAAGTAAAAACTTTGGAACTGACAAGTTAGGCTAGACACGTAAACCTCAACAAGGGAAGTGAGGCCGGGTGCTTCGAAAGGGTAAGTACTGTATGACTGTCAAACCCATAGAGTGCTACAATCTTGTCCAAGATAGATGCATATGCAAAACGGATTGGCTTATTTTAGTTGGAATACTGTTTAGCGCTGAAGATTTCATTTATGTCGAGCTGATCAGTCTGAACTAAATGACCTAGACATTGGTTTATATAAGCTTACACATAATCCTGAATACAGTTTGCAATTTTTTGTCTTTTCTAATTAATACTCTTTTAACTAAACTTATTTTCTTAATATTTAAGAAAATCGCGGACTAGTCTTTTATATACAAATAAGTATATGATACCATGTTATCGTATGCGTATATTCACGGTGCGTTCATTTTTATATATCTTTATTCACATTAAATATACTCTTCTATGTTTATAAACAATCTGGAAACATATCGCTGACGGACTTTAGGATAGGAGACTATATACGAAATAATTAATACTGTTTAATTAAACGAAAGATTTGCAATAAATATAAAAAATCACAAAAAACTTACATTGCGGACAGTAGAATCTGATCTGGTAGTCATGGCATTGATGACCATTCTGATCTTGGTTCCTGCAAATAACTCCAAATGTTGTACAAGGTCTGTAGAGAATATCTGGGGCCAGACCTGATGACTCGTATGTAAAAAAATCCGTGGAACCAGACACACGACACTGGGCTTTTGTCGGCTTCTTGTTTCCACACACATAATAGGCTTGCTGTAATGATAAAAATATATTTTAGAAAAAGGAAATAATTTCTATGTGCAATAGTCAATGAAACAAAAAAAAAACACGTAAATCAAATACTAGGATACCAGCCCATGTCAAAGTTTCAAATTCTAAAGCAAAGTCAAAACTGACAAATAAGATTGAACACGTGAACTTCTAACAGCGAAAGTGAGACCGGGTGCTCCGGAGGGTTCGGTGCTTCCTGTTTATCTAAATACAGGCGTCACGTGGAGAGTGAAAGGACAAAGAAACAATTGGACGTAAAAAATATTTAGGTTAATTTTGGATGCAAAGACATCTGAAATATTTGAAAACCTTGATACATTTGAAGTCTTTATAGATTTAAAAATATATATATTATGCATATTAAATGTGTTTTAAAGAGTTTTAAGGACATTTTTTTTTTCAAAAATACGATTTTGTGATTTAAGACATGTAGTGTCTCGTCAAACACCTGACGTGCATGTTAGCAGATTTAATATAAATAACCTTGATTAAAGGACATAAAAACTGAAACAGTCCGATAAAATAATGACGTCATTAGATATCTACTACCGACGTTGTGAAGATCCCTTCTATAGATACGCTAACAATGAGGTCATGCGTACTTACAATACCGGCCTGTTGAAAGTTTTACACAGAGCAAACGGATAAGTGCCAAATATACGGCTCATCTTAGCCCTTAGTTAGCGATTTCTCCTCAGTAATCGATAGTGTCGATCTATCTCTCGGCAGCCTTTTGTCTACAAACGACCCATAGGTAGGCCACTCGGCGGCCAAGCTTCGACTTTTTTTCGTTAGCTCAGTGTAAAATATTCGACAAGTCTGTACTGTTAGGAAGGTAAAACGGTATGAAGTCATCAATTCCTATCATAAACCAGGATGCATACCTTGATACCTAAGGAAACTAGGAGCGTGTTGATAAATATGTTTCAATTAAATTACATTTAAACAAATAAACTTATTTGCATATCAAACCTATTGTAATGTTTGAAGCAATACATAGGCTTGTAGTACAGGCGTTTGGTACGGTCAAAAATCATCCTATGTCTCTACGCTTTATATATACATAGGATTGTTTTTAACCGTATCAAGCGCCTGTGGCCTGTAGGGTACATGATGCAAACATACACTAGCATTGTAGATACAAAAGATACCACTTTTACATAGAAACCACTTGTCTTTAAGGTATATGAGATTGAACCCTGATTTTAATGAAAAAGCAAACATTTTTAGTACAAGATTTTTTATGTCGCGTGATAAGTTAATGAAAAAATGATTATCAGTCAAACTTATATCACGTGATAGGTTTATGAAAACTTAATTGTTTACAAAGTTGAGGATAATTGGTGCGAAACAATACTAGTATCAAAAAACAAACGTCAGCGGAACTTCTACAAATGTTATTCCCGTGATTGTGATTTTGGAAAATCCAAATGGGGGTGATCAAAATACTGATATTATTTATTGTAATAAAATATTTTGCAGAAATAAAGATTTTAAATAAATTATACTTTCGAGCTATTTGTTTCTTGTTTTTCGTTTTTGTTTAAGTATCTAATCTTACGCTGTAATGAAACTTCCTCAATGTTGTCCATTGTAGTTTCGTTATTAAAAATTGATTAAAACTAGAAAATTATTAATATTCCGTGTTGCGTACAGTACAAGACTGTAAAAAGTTTAACACTAAGAAAACGAATTGGAGCCGAATTAGAAGCTTATCTAGACACTCCGTAAGTGATATCTTTTCAGCGGATGCTATTTATCTCCCAACAGTTTTTCGTTGAATTGGTATCCATATCTCGACCACTAAGCAACTGAGTTCGGCCCCATTTCGTTAGATCAGTGCTAAACTTTCAACAGGTCTGTACTGTAAAGATTTTTAATGAATGATACTTTCAAACTATTTGTTTCTCGTTTTTCGCTTTTTAAAGTATCTAATCTAACGCTGTAATGATACTTCCTCAATGTTGTCCATTGTAGTTTCGTTATTAAAATTGATTAAAACTAGAAAAATATTAATATTCCGTGTTACGTACGTACATGTAAACAACTGATAAAACCTTAGATATACAAATACAGCAACGGGCTTTCCTTATTATAAAATACTATATGTATATGGATAGATATAGACATTGTTTAAAAAACTAGGAAAAATATTAATATTTGGTGTGACGCAAACAAATAAAATCTAAGATATAACGATATTTTCCCCTAAAGCTCGAAGTATATTGATATACATTAAGGTAAATGTCCTTTAAAAAAAAACAAGTCAACTGAGTTTATATGATAAATTTCAGTGCAATATGATGGATGAAAACCCGGAAAATATAAAAGTTAAAGGAAATCGAATCTTTAATAATGTTTGTAAAGTATTAGTTGTATAACAATTAAAAGGCTTTATTGTTTTGGTAGCCTACAGTTTTGAACGCTACAATCATGTACTCGCATCTTTTTTGTACTTATCAAAACCACTACAGTAAAACACGAATATAACGAACACGCTTACAACGAATACATTGATAGTACGAAGTCAAATATTGGGCCTGGCCGCTCGTCTATATAAGTCTATATATAACAATATAACGAAATGGCTTTATAACGTAGTTAAAAAATTAAATAGAGTCCCGTGGGCTTCGTTATAAACGTGTTTTACTGTTATTAGAAATTTATTTTCACATTTTCACAAATTTATTACATGAAATATTCTTTAAATGAAATATTTCAACTGACAAAACCCCGAAATTTTAAAATATCATTAATTCTACAGGAGTTGTTTCGTTCTGATCTATCGGTCATTTTTCAGGGTAGTGTGAAATCTTTTATTTTCGTGATGTCCAATTTTCATGGTTCTAGGAAAGAAGCGATTGGGACAACTGTGGAATGATTATTTTCCATAGTTATGCCACCCCAGGGTGACTTCTGATGAAAAACAATTTGGGACATTACAGTGCCTTTCATATATTACAAAAAATACCAAAAGAATTCAAAGATTTTTTGGCTATTTTTTAAACATTTAGCGAGTTGTAATTGCGTGGTTTGTGATTTCTGTTTAAGGTACTTTGTAAGATATACAACATCTTTGGCATATGAATTTGTGGATCAAGATATTCACAAAACAACGAAGATTTGGACACTCCAACAATTTAGGATTTCTTAGCATTTTTAAATTAAACACCGTTATTTGATTTTGAATACATACCTTTATTTTGTCATATAGTTCTATGTCACCTACTGCGTATGGTTGATCTGTATTATACCATGTTGTCCAGCCATCTGAAAATAAAAAAAAATTACATAACTTAATATGTTAAAAATAACAACCGATACCAACAAACTTAGCTTTAGCTTTAATTACACAGTAAAGCCTAATTCATTTCCAGTGTTTCCAGTGAAAATGTATTGAATGGTGTAGCCAATTGGATCAAACCAGGTTTTATTTATATTGAAAAATATATTTGAAGATTCATTTAACCAAATTCAACCGGGTCAAACTTAGCTTTCGCATATGCTGAAAAAAGCCAGTGTCCGTTGCTGTTTACCAATTAACGCATAAGTAATTCACAATTTTCTTCGTTACGTAGTATAGAAGAAAATTGTTGTCTGTTTGGTTCTTTAATATTTAAATTAGGGGGCGTGGCATTCTTTGTGTATGTATGTCAGGCGTGATGCACGAAGTTTTAAGTGAGGTGTAGTAAGTTTGTTAAAGTACGTGTCATTCTAGCCTTGGTCTTCACACTGGTCAGACCATTTTTCAGTATTATTGTTATTTATTTTGGGAACATAGAGCCCAAAGGTTTTCCATATATCTTGTTTTTGTTGTAATTATTTATTACAGATGGTATAGTGTTGGCGTGTGTGTCTTTCTTTAAATGGTTTAGTAAATAATATACTAACGTTTTATCACCTTGATATATTGGTCTTACTCGGGTTATACCTATTTTTTATGTATAAAATTACTCCTGACGAAATATAATTCTGCAATGAGTTTTATATTTTTTTCAGAAAAGCCTCATTTTTCATACGTCATTGATAATAATATTATTTACTAGTAAACATTATTTACATGTAACAGCTTCGAATTAAAGGTCGTATATGAAACAAACTAATTAAAAAGTGTGAAACAATTCGATACAGACCATGGTATTTATTCCAAGGAAACTAATAACAACATTCTACATGTAATTACATATTGTGACAGCAATATCCTAAATCGGGGCTGTCAAAATCAAAAATTTTCAGGTAACATGGAGGACCTAACGTACTGCGATAGCGGCCAGTGTCCGTTACTGTCTAACAATTAACGCATAAGTAATAACGTTTGATCACCTTGATATATTTGCCTTACTCGGGTTATACCTATTTTTATTTATAAAATTACTCCTGATGAAATATAATTCTGCATTGAGTTTCATATTTTTTCAGAAACGCCTCATTTTTCATACGTCATTGACAATAATATTATTTACTTGTATGCATTATTTACATGTAGCAGCTTCGAATTCAAGGTCGTATATGAAACAAACTAATTAAAAAGTGTGAAACAATTCGATACAGACCATGGTATTTATTCCAAGGAAACTAATAATAACCTTCTACATGTAATTACATATTGTGACAGCAATATCCTAAATCGGGGCTGTCAAAATCCAAAATTTTCAGGTAACACGGAGGACCTAACGTACCGCGATAGCGGCCAGTGTCCGTTACTGTCTAACAATTAACGCATAAGTAATAACGTTTGATCACCTTGATATATTGGTCTTACTCGGTTTATACATATTTTTTATGTATAAAATTACTCCTGATGAAATATAATTCTGCATTGAGTTTCATATTTTTTCCGAAACGCCTCATTTTTCATACGTCATTGATAATAATATTATTTAGTAGTAAACATTATGTACATGTTACAGCTTCGAATTCAAGGTCGTATATAAAACAAACTAATTAAAAGAGTGTGAAACAATTCGATACAGACCATGGTAATTATTCCAAGTGTCATATATCATTTTTTGAATTTAATCATAAAATACATTCAAAAAATGGTATATGACACAAGGAACCTAATTAATAACATTCTACTTGTGACCGCAATATCCTAAATCGGGGCTGTCAAAATCCAAAATTTTCAAGTAACATGGAGGACCTACCGTGCCGTAATAGCGGCCAGTGTCGGAATATAAAAGGCGTGGCCGCCGATACGTCAATTGTCTTAGATAATAGAACTGTGGTAATTAAAAACGTCTGAAACCATCAGATATGGACCGTGGTAATTATTCTATAATCTATATGCATTTACATATTGTGACCGCAATATCCTAAATCGGGGCTGTTAAAATCTAAATTCTATAGGTAATATGGCGGACTTACTCCACCCTTACATTCATTTGTTTTGCTTTTTCATAATTTTAAAACCACAACACCCTCTGTTATATAATATGACGTCAATCTGCAATTTTCTAAATAGATGTTGGCCACTTTATTATATTTTAATGTAGTTGGAATATTGAGAAGAAAAAAAACAAACATATAAAAGTCTCCGCCCCCTTCATTCATATTTTTTGTTTTTACTATTTTTGGAACCGCCCCCTCTGCATACGTCAAAAAAGGGACGGTTTCCAAGAATGGATCTTAGCCGAATTGATATGGCCCAAGACTGTAAACAAATACGACGTACAGTGCAGACCTGTCGGAAGTTTAACACCGAACTAGGCGAAACGATGTCGAATCATGAATGCCGAGTAGGCAAGATATGGATAGCTAGTCGCCGACAAACTGTAGAAATATACAAAGCAGTTGCCCAGATAGGAGAAATGAGGGATCGAGAACAGCTGGCGATTCGACACCAATTCGTTAGTTAAGTATTAAAATTTTCGACAGGTCTGTACCGTATATGTAGCGTAACGGTGAGACAAATATGACAGGTTCCCTGACAGTCTGATTTATTAGGTGACAGACACCGGTTAAGTGAATCATCTTAACATCATAATGCACTGGCATATAAACAAGGACCTTATCATCATTAGACGTACTCATTGTTACATCACAACTAATTACGACCGGAATTAAACAACATCCGTTAAAGATTACCTAACGCTAATCATTGTCTGATTAAGATTGAAGTAAATGCATATATTAGTCTTAGCTGTCTTAGATTAAAATTAATCTAAGCAAGTTTAAAAAATATTGTACTTAATTACATAGTATACCAGTTTTAATTTTTACAGCACTAGACGGCCATGTTGGAATACAAATTCCTCATCAGTAGTGCTTGGACCAAAATTTTAAAGATGTTAAAAAAATTGCTATATATTTTACAAAATTTAGCTAAGAAAATACTTTGCACGAGGGAGTTAGAAAATACTTTGCACGAGGGAGTTTACCTAAGTTTTTGAGGAATTTCAAATTAAAACTAGCAGCAAATTGGGTCTTCCGGTTTCTCTATGATTTGACCTAGTGACCTACATACATAGTTTTTTTTGTAATTTGTTAAAATTAAATTAACGCAATGGTTATTATAAATATTTAAAATAGAAAATTGTAATGCATATAATAGTTATTTTCAATTTTAGTAACATTGTAATTGATTGTCCTGGGTATAATTGACGCCCCATAATTCCATTTTCCTTTCATTTAATTTTGATTACACACGTGGCGGGTAAAGTTAGCTAATCGGGGGTGCTTACCTAGCTTCCGAAGCACTCGAACTCGCTCCAAAAATTAGGGTCCGTGTTTAACTTAAATCAGTTTAGCTATGGGATTATGAATTTTACATGGATTCTAATATTTGTTTTTACATGCACTAACCAATTGGTTCAGCTAACTGAGCTACAACAAACTCAGATATGGAAACTGAAATTTTCTACATTGTAACTTCAGATTCAGGTGTAACCATATACTTATCTACGTGAACAACAGAAACGTTCAGTTTTCCTGATAATCTCAGATTTGTTATTTGAAGAAATAGATTAATCAAAAAAAATATTAGTAGCATTTCTTTAAATCATACATCATTCTAAAATAGAAATTATCATTTATCCTTTCGAAAGGTCACCCATGGGAACCAGTAAAAGTGGTTTTTATGGACAGGTGACCTTTATATGCAGGTTTAAATTATATGAGTGTAAAACAATCGGGATACAATTCAACCGGCCTTTAAAAGCAGGTGGTCCTTAAATAGAGATGGTCTGTAAGGCAGGTTGGACTGTATGTGATTCTTCATTAAACTCAGGTGTTTATAAAGTCTTTAAGTTAAGATTATTTATTGTGGCAAGTTACGGTAATATTTGTCAAAATACGATTTATTACGCATCATCAATGCTGTCTGAATGGATGAATGAATAAATACGTGATTTTCAGCATTAAGTCGGCTTAATCGAAAATAAATAAAAAGAAAGTACGTTATAACGTTTAACAGGATTTAACTTGGGGTGTGGAATTTCGAGTTGACAGTGGGCCGGAGAGCAACGTCCGACACAAGTCTAAATTTAGACAAAATAAGCTAATTAAGATATTGGCGAAACTAGCAGGTATCTCAGTAAAGAAGGGGTCATTGTTTCATGTCTGCTTAATCGAAAGGTTATGCCATTTTACAGTTATACACGAACCTGTGACTTGGCAGTTGCTGGGGTGCAACGCTCTAAACAGGACTTAATTCAAACAAAATAAGTCAATTAAAATATTGGCGAAATAAGCTGCAGGTATCTCAGTAAAGAAAGGTTCCTTAAATGTTTGATTAATTAAATGGAGGTAGTTATGGCGATTTACAGGAATTAAATGCGAAATCATGACTTGAGTGGTCGGGGTGCAATGTCCGAAACGGGGATTAATCCAGACACAAAATAAGCGTGCTTATATTATTAGATAACATTATCGAAATTAGCAGGTATCTAAGTAAAGAAAATGGTGGATGTTTTATGTTTGTTAAACGGATAAGATTATGTCGTTTAACAGGAATTACGGGTCAATTAGTTAATTTTGAGTCAATAGTGGGTGCAATGTCCGAAACAACGTTTAATTTAGACAAAACAAGTGTGCTTATAATCATAATATTGGTGAAATAGGCAGAAATCTCTGAAATGAAGGGGGTCAATGTTTAATGTATTGTAAACAAAATGGGGAAAGTTTTGCCGTTTTACCGGGAGAAATAAAATACGAAACTACGACTCGACAGTGGCCGGGGTGCAAAGTCCGAAACAGGGCTTAATTCTGACAAAAAAGCGTTAATTACAACATTGGTGAAATTAAAGGGGTATCTCAGCAATGAAAGCGTCATTGTTTCATGTTTGCTTAATCGAAATTAAATTGGATTGACATGCAGTTTTACAGTTACTAAGTACGGAATTTCGACTTGACAGTGACATGGGGTGCAATGTTCAAAACAAGGCTTAATTAAGCCAAAATAAATGTGCTACTTTTTTACTAATGGAGAAATAAGCAGGTATGTCAGTAAAGAGGAGGTCATTGTTTCATGTTTACTTAATCAAAAGGCTATGCCATTTTACAGGAATTGAATACAAAACTACGACATGACAATGACATGGCTTGTAATGTCCGAAACAGGCGTGACTTAATTAAGACAAAGTAACCATGCTTTATATTTATACTATTAGCGAAATAAGCAGGTATATCGGTAATGAAAGGGTCAATGTTTGATGTATTTAGACATAACTAAGCTCGACATTTAAGCATTGGCGGAATAAGCAGGTGAAAAATCAGATGGGTCATCGTTTGACTGACCATTAAGACGGACAATTTGCTATAAATATATCATTTAATACTTTCTCTAGAAGACAATATAGAGCATCAACCCACAACATTAGACATACAGACTTCACTTTTAATCATTCAACATGCACGCATCGTATACACAATGGTCAGTCATTGACCGGAAACTCGGTCATTAGATTATAAATCTTATTTTAACCATCACTGCTGGTTATTTATTAAGTCAATAAATACGGTATTTAGATACACTACAGGTCTGTCAAAACTTTGACGACACGAAGCTTATAAAGTTTTGCCGAATTTAAGGCCCTTGTTGGCAATATCTTGAGAGCTTTTCAGCAGTTGCTACAGTAAACACTCTTCGAAAGTTTAACACTGAACTCGAGCTCTAGAAAATGAGTCAATGCTCGACTTCCGAGAAATGGAAAGCTAACAACCCCAAAGCTACTGAAATATAGGTAACGAGGGCTCGCGATGGGCTGCCGACTCGACGCTAATTCGTTAGCGTAGTGTATAACTTTCGACAGGACTGTACCGTATCTATTTCTCGTCTCTAGCTATCCATACTTTGGCCGCTCAACATCAGAGCTTTGCCTCCTTTTTGTTAGCTCAGTGTTAAACTTTCGACAAGTCTGTCCTGTATACATCCTTATATCTGTGACATGTCGTTTCCATGCTGACCTTTATTAGTTTTAATGACATATTAATACTAATATGTCCCAAAGTTCATTAACATCAGGATCTTTTTTTATTAATTGATAAATGCGATAAACTAACTCTCTCTCTCTCTCTCTCTCTCTCTCTCTCTCTCTCTCTCTCTCTCTCTCTCTCTCCTTTTGTGTGTGAGAATGATTGTCAGTTCGTTTGCCGATGGTTGGAGGTTTTCTCCAGGCACTCTGGTTTTCCTGAACTGTCTCAATATAAGTGAAATACTCTTGACTGCAGGTGTCAAATCTCTTTCTCTCTCCGATCAATCAGACAAACACTCCCCTCCCCCCATTTTCAATTTCCCTTTGTTGAGAACAAGACGAAAATTAAAATTGGGCTTTAGTGGGCTGATCATGATAAGTCGGACTAACCGTATAGACGGACATGAAATATATATGTTCGACTGGAGTTTTATTTCAACTGTCTGCAAAAATCACATCAACAGGTGAAAGGTACGAGTTTACATTAAAGTTATAGATGGTGGTCATTTAGTAACAACAATGCAATTAAAATACGCGGCAAACAAACAAGTCTGTTTTGCGAGCTATTTCAAGACTGAAAAATATTTACCAACCAAAACAATAATCTGGATTTAAATACGTTTTAAATGACCTTTTAGATTAAGATATTGTTTAATCCTTAACTTCAAATTAAACCAATAATCAGCTAACTTTAATGGCCTGTTTTTGTTTGTTCGAGGCCTTAAGGTCTTTGACCTTATGTTCATGGTCAGATCTTGCGTCAAGGTGAATAAAGTATTTACCTAAATATTACATACCGACCCATTACACTGTTGCCTTGGTGGGTCATATGAAGTTAGCGTAAAATGTGGAGAAGTTTGGCAAAATAAAGTTGATCGAGTATTTGCCTGTGGTCATATAGGAAAGTCCTGTTTGATTCTAATTGCGGAATGTACTTTGAATGAAACTTAGCATGGTTTAGAGTAATGGTGTGTTTTATGCCCCAATCTAGAATCTTTCACTTAAAATGAGGCCGTCTTTTCTGGGATGATAGAGTAAATTGGGGTATAAAAATGCTGTTTTATAATTATGTCCTAGTCAAGATTTTTTCTCTTTAAATGAGGTTGTTCATATTGTTCTCTACTATATTGTTACCATTACATGTATAATTTCTGTATAATTGCTATAGTAATTTTTGTTTTGTTTTGCAAATAAACAAATATTATTATTATTATACCCCCCCCCCCCCGCTTAAAAAGTGGGGGGTATATAGTGATAGGGGTGTCCGTCCGTCCTTCCGTTACACCTAGGGTACCTATCTCTTAACCGCAACTCCTCCTAAACCCTTCAATGGATTTTCATGAAACTTTAACACAATCTTTGTGAAATAATGTAGATGTGCACCTCCTATTTAAAAATTTGATCCGATGGATTTTTGGGAGCGGGGGGTATTTTTTGTGAGCTTGTGGCTCACAGTTTTTCTAGTTATTATTATCATCATCATTAAACTTTTGACGGGTATGTACTGTAGGTGTTACTTCGCTATAATACTATAACACGTCGGGTTAAGCGTACAAGTTACTGATGTTATTTTATAATAGTCAGGCGTATGTTTTACGCCTTTCACACGAAGGAAGATATTACCATAACAACCTGTCGTAATTTTCGCTTTCAGAAAAGAAGGTGAAGACAAACAAACACAGCTTGTTATACCTAACGTTGAAAACACTTAACGCGTACATGTTGCTGTCTTTCTGATATTACATGAATGAAAAGGATACATGAGCCACAATATGTATAATAACATTAAAGGACAAAATAAATTAAATTTTTTTAGAATTTTTGGATCCTGGTGAAATAAGGTGTATACATTAACATTTTTAATATTGCGACCGTTTGCTGTTAGCACGTACATTTTCAAATCCGGGTGTTTTTAATGAACATGCTCAAATCCGTACCCGGTTGTTTGCATGTACATGCATATGCTCATATCCGGATCCGGTGTTTTGCATGTACATCATCTAACATCCGTATCCGGTCGTTTGCATGTACATGTTCATATGGTGGCGGTTTGCATGTCTGGCAAATTAACAATCAGTGGTTCCTTTTTAAAAAGTTGGATTATATCTCACGAATAATTGTGCCTGATGCTGTGGTTAAAATGTTAGGTGACCCAAACTATCCCACTAAATTTACAGCCAGTGGTCAATTTAACCAGCTAGATATTTTTACTTTGTTTTTTTGGATTTTGATTTGAACATGGATTGGTATGTTTGATTTTGATATCCATGTATTACATAGAAATAACAAGTCATGTCCGGTGGTGTGGTTAAAATTATGGGTGACCCAAAGCATTCCACCTAATTTACAGCAAGCCGTCCGTTTAAAAAGTTACATGCATCTTAAATCACTGCTAAAATTATTTCTGGTGGTGTGGTTAAAATTATGGGTGACCCGAACCATCCCACTTTAATTTTACAACCAGCGATCCGCAGAATAATTTTGATATACATATATCTATCACGTTAAAAGAAAATTGATAACGTACTTTCATTTTAAATTATTGGTATTTCACATTACGTCTTATATAAAATGAGTCATTTATTTAAATTTTAAATTTCGTGACAAATTTTGTTTTATTTTTAACACAACGGCAATATTTTTCTCCTATATCAAATATACAAGTACCTTTCACACACTGTTATCAGGTGCGTATTTTTAAATTTTACGCAACACCCCCCCCCTTTCCGAGTACAAGTAGGGTTCAAGTCCAGATAAGTATTTTTTACATAAAATCAGCAATGACATTGTAAACAAAGGTAGGTTTATGGATTAGGGTTTAAATTAAAATCCGGATTAAAAACGCAAATACTACATTTCCTTTGTAACTGAGCTGATAAGAAAACAAAATTGTTTTGTCAAATAGTGATATACTGATTACGTGGGCGAGATATGGGCACTGGGTACATTCACCCGGAAATATGATATGGGTACTTTACACCCGGACCATACAATACATGAGTTACAGTCCTGTAGAAAGTTTAACACTAAGCTAACAAATAAGTGCGCAACACACACACACACACTTGTACATTTTTTCCTATTCCTGCTATCTAACCGAAACAATGTGACCCAATTATGTAATTGAAGCCCGACTAACTTTGGGTGACCGAATGGACCGGACGCAAAAAGGAAAAAAATAATGATGTTTGTTGATAACCAATGGCTGAGGTGAAAATTATTAATTGTCGAGGGGCAAAAGATCAATTGTGTCCGGTTCTAAACCGGAAGAGAGATATATGCCACTTTTTGTGAAACTTAACTAATCTGTAATTTAAAATTATTCCCGTATTGCGACCTGGCTGAGCAGGATATAATTTAGAAACCGGAAACATGTAAAATATCATTCAAAATGTTATTGTCTTCAACTATCGCTTATTGTGACTTTCTCCTGTTTCAAGGGTTAAGGGTTAGCCCTTATGTTTTTATATTTACAATATGACTGTACCTGTCTTCGATGAAACATACAGAAGCAATTGTATTTCAATTCCCAATGAAAGACAATGGGGGTCATGACCCTTGATGTGTATCAATTTTCCCGCAATATTACGTCATGTCCTACACAGGGGGTCTAGTGGTTATGTGAGAGACGCCGATCTCGCATGGCTAAAAACCCTATATCACACGAGCAAATATGGAAAAAAATTGCGCCAAGGAACAAAATATTTATTAAAAGAAAGAATTGTAAATATAAGAAATGACATTTCTGCTCATGGTATTTCAAGGGGTAATGTCAGATAGTGTGGCGCGTGCCAAATTCAAAATGAAGGGCTTCGCCCTTCATCAAGTTTGACACGCGCCACACTATCTTTCATTACCCCTTGAAATACATGAGCAGAATGTCATTTCTTAACTGAAAGCTTTATTTCAATTGCAAGCAGGCAAGGACCATGTCCCAATCCCTGGTTTTGGACCTTAAAATAAGTCAGGTAGCATGCGTACCTCTATCAATATATAGTAATAGTATCATGCTGTCATATACCAATTTTAAATTTTAGTCATAAAATACATTTTAAAAAATGGTACATCTATGTGATTAAAAAGACAATATACCATTTTTTTAAATGTATTTTATGATTAAATTAAAAAAAATACGGTATGTGACATGCTATAATATTAATCTTGAACTAAAGCTGTTACTTTTCAGTTTTAATGGCATTTTATACAATTTCAGTTCACTTTAGTTAACTATTGGGAAAAATCTGGATAGTTATTGCTGCAACCTCACCATTCAGTCTCGCTCTTCCTCTTTAAAATTTTAAAAGAAATCATTGACAAATTTTGGTGTACGGCGACCCATGGTTATTTTTGTCGAATCTTGTTTTGAAACTTTGGGTGTAAGATGTGTAACTATAATTTCGTCAGCTCTTGTTTTGAAACAGAAACTAGAACTAAATGGATTTCCCTAGATATCTATTTGTAGTTTCACCACGCCTAACTCCTAGTATAACATTATGTATCAATATAATTAGTGTACAATATTGTTATTTACCTTTTTCTTTAAAAAATGTATTTTATAATTAAATCTAAAAATGGTATATGACGGTATGATTCATTGGTTTAAACTTGAAATTCAAGTTACTCAAGTTTCAAAATTGTATCTACTCATTTTTAACTGAGTAATCATTTTACAAATATCAATAAAATTTCGATTCATATTTTAAAAAATCAAATAAAGTAATTTTTTTTAGATATTTAACTTAACTAGTAACGGGCAAACAAATCAATGAATGGAAAAAAAACCAAAGAACAGAAATAAAACAATAAAAATAAGATTTTAAATGTTTAACATAGCAACCATAAATACAGTTGTAAGAATAAAAACAGAAAAGAAAACAAAAGGAAGAAAAGAAAGAAAAAAAGAAGAAATGATCGATTTCCAATGTTTAACCTAGCTACTACAAAATTGCAATTACGGAGAAATAAAGTATGAAAAATAACAGAAAAGAAAAACATCAATAAATTAACAAAGAAAAAAACCAAGAAAGTAACGATTTCCAATGTTTAACCTAGCTACTACAAAATTGAAATTATGGACAAATGAATAAATAATAATTAAAAAAACAGAAGGGAGAGACAAAAGGAAAGAATAAGAAGAAAGTAACGATTTCCAATGTTTAACCTAACTCCCACATATGTCAATAACAAACAAACAAATAAACTTATGAAAGAATAGTTCTATATTTCAAACCTTAATTAAATAGAACGTTCTACCTGTTTGCCTTGTGTGTATATGTGTGTTAATAGTAAATAAATAGAGAGTAAAAAGCGTTATCTAATGGTGAATTAAAGAGAAATTGATAAAAAAAAATTGAGAAAAACGCACATAACGTGTAAAAAATGACTCTCAGATAGAATTTTGAGAAAAAAAGCACATGTATATTAAACGAGAGTAACATAAAAGA
Organism: Anadara kagoshimensis; assembly: GCA_021292105.1. Taxonomy (NCBI): domain Eukaryota; kingdom Metazoa; phylum Mollusca; class Bivalvia; order Arcoida; family Arcidae; genus Anadara; species Anadara kagoshimensis. The sequence goes on from CM037869.1 coordinate 38,344,545, forward strand.
TAAAAGAAAAATGATAAATATATATAAAATTACCCAATATATCGAAAATTAAATCGTTATCTAAGGATGACACAGATTCACAGATAAAATATTGGGAAAACGCGTACAATAGCTAGAAAAAGAAAGTAACATAAAAATGAAACAGAAATCGTGACAATTTCTTTCAAATAAAATGCTTACCATAACACAAAAGAAAAGATAAAACGTTACGTAATGGTGAGTCATAGATGAGATTTTAAGAAAAACACGTAACAAAAGAGAAAGTAAGATAAAAATAAAACAAAATTGATAAAATAAAAATAATTGATTTAAAAATATATAAAAAATTACTTACCGTAAGACAACACAAATGTTGGTAAAAATCCTAAAAATGTTAAAATATCAGAGATCTTCATTTCTGTGTCTGAGTTGTTCAGTTAACGATTGAAAGTTTAAAGTTTGTTTACATCTACAACATGTGTTACCTGTGTAGTAAGTAATGAAGGTAATAAAGGAAGTTGATAGAGTATAAACCTACATGTGATATCTCTATAAATAATGTCTATGACGTCACGAGAAACCGGAATTGTGTATGGTTGTTAGTAAGTATATTTCGTGTCAATCACTCCGATATTGATTTCTCTTCTCACTTCTCAGCTAAGCTACAGTACAGGACTGTCGAAATTTTAACACTAATTTAACGAATTGAAAACCAGCTCTTGAGCTATATCTCGACAGCTACAGTACAGGCCTGTCGATAGTTTAACACCAAGTTATAATGGATTATTACCGAGCCGACAGCCACAGCTTTCATGGCAGATGTCATTTACAGTACAGACTTGTCGAAAGTTTAACAATAAACTAACGAATTGGTTATTGTTCATTTAGGTTATAGATACGATACAGGCCTGTGGAAAGTTTAACACTAAGCTAACGAATTCGCATTGGTTCATTACGATTATATATGTACTAACAGTACAGACCTGTCGAAAGTTTAACACTAAGTCAACGAAATATAAACGAATAACAGCCAACCACTCTAACTATATCTCGACAGCAATCTCGGCAGATATAGTACAGGCCTGACAAAAATTTAACCCCAAGCTAACGAATTGGAAGCTTCTACTCTTGTTGGATAGCTCAGTGTTAAACTTTCGACAGGTTTGCACTGTACCCTAGAGTTCACAGTGTTTTGCATCAATTGACGTGTCATACCTCAGTTGTAATATGTCTCATAATAAGTCATTTTATCCATAGGAATCGTTTTGTTCATTAGGATTATGTTTACTATGAAACTTTAAATATAAATATAATTAACTACGCGCATATTCTGGGATAGAAAACACATGCTATTCTTACCAGCATGTTGTTATCGTTTCATATTATATTTATTTACAATAAGAAAAACAAAATCTGTTATACAACAAAATTCTCGGTCAAAGGCATTTGTAACATCTTGTAATTGTAAAATAAGCATGTGTGTGGGTGAGCCAAGGATGGGGTATGGTGTTGAACCTGCGCTAAATGTTTTTCTTATATAATGCCACGTTTACCATGTACATGTGTGTAAAATACATTTTATTTATTTATTTATTTATTTATTTATTTATCATATTTTGTTCAGTTTTAGTTCAGTTTAAACAATATTTATTAATTGGTATTCTGCAAATAATAAGAAACAAAAACTGTACACTGGATTCAGGAACAAGCGCGGGCATATATAAACCCGTATCCATAACAACTGAACGGTAATCAACTTGTATCCCAAGACAAAACCTGTAAGCGCGATATTTTACATACAATACTGTCTTAACTTTAATTAGGCTAGAGAAGTCTAAATACTTACTCCGAAAAAAATCATGTGCATTGGTAATTTCAAACAACCGACTATAGAGGAACAGCTCCAATCAAATCAAGCATCTTATGTATGTAAGTAACTACCAATGTGGTAGCAAAAAATCATGTGCATTGGTTATTTCAAGCAACCGACTATAGAGGAACAGCTCCAATCAAATCAAGCATCTCTTGTATGTAAGTAACTACCACTGTGGTAACTCAGTTGGTAAAGTATTTGCTCTGCACGTGGGAGGTCGTGGGTTCGAAACCTGACCGGGTCTGACCTAAGAGTTGAAAGTTGGCAATGACTGTTCCGTTTCGGGAAGCACTCGGCATTTCAAAATGAAAGTCACGATCTTTAACTTGGGAATTAAAATAAACAAGGTTCCGTGTCACGGTAGATGTGGGACACAATAAGGAACCCTGCTGTAAATTGCCATCAGCGCAACGCACAGACAAATATTCCGCACATTTGATGATAGCTGACGACGTCTCGATATAAGTGAAATATTCTTGACTGGGGCGTTAAACACCATAAATCAACTCAACTCCCACCTATATGTAAGTATGCATGTTGTCTAGATTGTTGTTTCGTGCTTTTAGTTACTTTGGGCATATCTTTGCATGTGTTAATCAACACCACTTGTTGTGTAATCAATAATGTATATTTGGGCTTTCTGTTTGTTTTTATACAGTACAGACCTGTCGAAAGTTTAACGCCGAGCAAACAAAAAGGGATCGGAGCTCAGCTGCCGAGTGACCGACATATTGATAACTATAGTCGCCAAAAGGCTATCAATAGGAGTTGTCGAAAACTTGTCGAGATGCAGTTAGGTAGGGCCTAAGAAAAGGTTTCATTTTGCACCATATATTGTTAATTTCGGTTTCAAACTTTCGACGGGACAGTACTGTAGATATTCAAGAACATGCTTTGTTTATATAACTATGTATAAATATAAGATGCCCCTTTTCTATACACAGGATGTTTCAAGATTTATTTTTAACATACATGTTTGTAACAAAGTTTAACGCATTAACTTAATTTTACTTTGAGCATTAAATGGAAAGTAAACACTATTTGTTAAATACATCAGAAAAACAAAACCATCATAAACTTAAAAATTAGACACTGAAACTTCAACATGTTAAGGTATCAGTAAGCATTTCGTGCAAGCGATCTATAGTTAAGACTATGATGACGCCTAAAGTATTTAATTAAAAAGTTTGTTCATTGTAATGCATTTGTACTGCCGCATGAAACCTTAAGACCATATACATTTAAGGCAACCATTCTATACCATGTACTATTGTTGTAGTTTATGACCATTGAAACTAGATTGCATTAAGACATCGACCATACAAATGCTACTGTTGTGATAAAATTTATTTTTATTTCTTATATTTTCAATAACTAATATATTGTTACCATGACAGAAAATTAAAATTATTGCTGCAGTAATTAATTTAAATTATATATAAGATTCCGACAAACATGTGAAATTGTTGTAACATCTTTTCCTCCAAATAAAGATAGAAACGCCGGGTTAACTTGGAATGCTGACCAATCAAACAAAGTATGACGTAATAGGAAGATATTCCGTGACGTCATCGTTACGTAATCAGAATACATAATACACACGCTGTCTTAATAAGCGAAAACAAATAGGTTCGTCTTAAGAAGGTCGTCAAAATCAAATTGCATAATACTAATAATAATAATAATAATAACTGGTTAATGTCATATAAATTACATATTATACCAGTTTTAATTTTACAGCACTAAACGGTCGTTTCGGAATGCAATTCCTCATCAGTAGTGCTTGGACCAAAATTATGAAACCAAAAATTTTTTTCAAGATGTTGAAATGAAACCCAAATGACCAAAATATATTTTACCAAATTTAGCTAAGGAAATACTTTGCATGAGGGAGTATACCTTAGTTTTTGAGGAATTTCCAAATTTAACTAGCAGCAAATTTAGACAATAGTACATTTCTGAAATAAAACACAATTATTGTCTACTGAGTTTGACTGTACTATTGTTGAAGTTAACAACAACAAAACCAGATCTCAAAGAAGATGTTCGTCATATACATGTACTATTGTAGCAGTTAATATCCACAAAAACCAAATTGCATAATAAAGTCAGAAATGGTCATGGATGTACTATTGTTGCTGAGTCCATGACCTCAAATTAAAACCAAATTACAAACAAGATGTCGGTCATACATTTATTATTGTTGCAGTTAAGGACATCAAAATTAGACTGTAAAAATATATTAAATATACAATAACCGTCATACGTGTACTGTTGATGTAGTATATGGCCTTAAATTAAAATTTGGTTGCAAACAAGATGACGTTGATAGCCATACAAAAGGTGTTTAGCCTTCCGGAGCACCCGGCCTCGTTTCCTTGTGGAAGTTCAATGTTTTACATTAGTCAGTTTTTACTTAAAGTTTGCGTTTTGTATTGTGATTTGACCATGGTACGGTATGTGTGTGTTTGATTAATACAGTGTCGTTTTAGTCCATAGCCTTTAATTAAATGAAATTGCAAAAAAAAAAAAAAAAAAAAAAAAAAAAAAAAAAAAAAAACGAAAAAAAAAACAAAACGTTATGACCATTGTTGCAGTTCAAGAAACATATATTATTTAAGCAATTCATGACCCCAAAACGAGACTGCTATTAAAATGACCGCCATACATTTACTATTGTTGAAGTCCATGACCTTCAATTAAAACCAGATGTCCAAAAAGATGTCGGCCATACATGCACTACTTGTATTGTCGTAGTTCAGTAAATGATCATGTCATGTACTATTGTTGCAATTTATGACCATAACACCAGATTGCAAAAGCCAGTGATGGTCATAACATATCACAATATGGTGTTGTTGAAGTACATGGCTTCAAAGTTAAAGTCAGTTGCAAAAAAGATACCGGTTATGGTCATACATACGTTATTGTTGCAGTTTAAGACATTAAAATTAGATTGTAAACAAGATACGACCTTGCATGTTCTATTATCGCTGTATATAGCTTTAAATAAAAACCAGATTGTAAATAAGAAGTCAGAAATAGCCATACAAGTGCTAATGTTGCAGACAAGTACTTCAAATAAAACCAAATTGCTAACAAGATGTCGGCGAGTGTCATGTGTACTATTGTTTAGATTCATGACCATTCATTTAAACTAGATTGTTGTAGTTCAACAAACGTATATTATCATTGAAGTTTATGACATCACAACCATATTGCAAATAAACAGACCGTCATACATGTACTATTTTTGAAGTCCATGGCCCTAAATTAAAACAAGAGTGCAAACAAGATATCGACACTGGCCATTCATTTACTAATTTTGCAATTCATGACCATCAAAGCCAGATCGCTAAGAAGATTCCGCGCCGTACATAAGCAATGGTTGCAGTTTGTTACCTTGAATTAAAACCAGATTGGAAACCTTTAAAATGAGATTGCATACAGGAAACATGTTACGGACATATACATATATTTGAAATGTGAAACAAATAAACGCGCAATCCGGGTGACCTTAAACGTGGTGGGGGATGAGTACTAGTAATTCGAGAATGTTTCGTAATTTCAACAAACAAGTCTGATATAACCGCTAAATAATTATGAAAACTTCACACTTTGTCAAACGAATGACGTTCATGTAACAATAAGCTATTACCTGGCAAATCAACGTTTTATATCTCATAATTTAACGGCACTTTATTGATAATTAAACTGCCATTGAGTGCGTGATTATGCTATTTAGGGTGACATGATCGGCTCCTGGATTTCGTGATGTGTCAATTAATTAGTCACGAAGCATAAATATGCCGGGTGCTTCGTCCCTATTAGAATATCATATTTATACAAACTAAAGGGTTCAGAAAAAAGAGAAAGTTGATGCTATTTTCATATACAGTACAGACCTTTTGAAAGTTTAACACTAAACTAACTAGTATCGAATCGGCAGCGAATCTTGGTTCCTTTGTTACGTTTACAGCCGACAGCTTTTCGACCACAAACTATCCATCTTTCGGCAACTAGGCATCCGCGCTTTGGCTCCTTTTCGATAGCTCAGTGCTGAACTTTGACAGATGTGTACTATATAAATGAGTTTTAGAATTGATATGTCACTGGGTATAGTGTGTCAAGTTTGACCTGACCGTTTGACCTGACCGTTTGACCTTCAATTTGAATATTAGATTGGGCTAATAGACTGTGTAGTTTAGGGTAGACAACATATGTTACCTGGTATCCAGTATTACTATCGTCTATCCTTATATATCAACGTTATATCATGTTACTATGATAAGACTATAGCCCCCAAATTAAACAATGGATATGTATATGTTTGAATATTCAAATTAAAGAACAAGCGACCAGGACAGATTTGACACATTATAAATTTCGAAATTTACAAAACAAACATGACCAAAAAACAAATAAAAAGCAAAATAAAAACTATGAAACTAGCTTAATTTAAACACTCAAACTTCCACCAGGAAAAGTGAGGCCGGGTATTAAACAACAATTGTTTGATCTTTTTTTTGAGAAACACTTGAAAATTTTGGTTTTCATGTAAATCTACGGTCTTCCGCTAATTTTTTTTTCCAAAGGTCAAATGTAAAATTAAAAAAAATTATTAACCAAAAAAGAACATACCAACCCATTCCCAAATCACAACGAATCGCTAACCGAATCAGTACTCCGCAGTACAGCTCCCCCAGTCACATTATACTGACAATCAGTAAAGGCTAACGGTAAGGGAAATTCACTTTCCCACATGTATAGTTTGTGCGGGACTCTAACTCACAGCGATAAGAGAACCTGGATTTGTAGTCTGACGTGTTATCAATTAGGCAACCACAGCTTCTTAGTGAATACTTTGAAGACTTTGCAAATTTAAACACGTGAGCTTCAACTAGCAAAATGAGACCGGGTGCTCCGGAAGAGTAAGCACCTCATGTTAAGCTAGCTTTCCGGCACGTAAATAGAATGCACTGTATTTCTGACTCCCACATTAATTTAGAATGATGTACTTTAATTATCATTCCTTTGTTGTAATGCGATATATCGGTAGGTCGTTCATTCTTTCTTTAGATCTACAAAGGAATTGTGCTTTGTTCTCAAGAAAAAGATATTGTAATTAGAAACTGTACCAGCTGACATATTTATTTATATTGTCGTCTTTGACTATTGTAACTTAATTAGTTTCTTTGTGAAGATCGGACATTGATCTTTTGCAATTCTTAGTCAACCGTTTGACAAAATTAGAAATATACGGTTCTGAAATACAATACAGTAAAAACCCATTTATGGTCACCATTTGATCTATCGGAGTTGAGTGTATATACTTTGTCCTGTTTACTTTTTAATTTAATTTAGTTCCTTTGTAAAGATCGGACATTGATCTTTTGTAATTCTTGACAAAATTAAAAATATACCGTTCTGACATACAGTAAAAACTTATATTTTACCACTATTTGTTCGGTCATATTTAAGCGATACTGATGTCTTTGCCTCGTTTAATATTTTTAATTTATTCAGTTCATTTGTGAAGGCCGTGCATTGGTCCTTTGCAATTTTCTGTCTACCATTTGACAGAATTAGAAATATACGGTTTTGAAATACAGTAAAACCCTATTTTTTACCATGATTTGTTCTATCGGATTTGAACGTATATACTTTTTCTCGTTTAATATTATAATTTCATTTAGTTCCTTTGTAAAGATCGGACATTGATCTTTTGTAATTCTTGACAAAATTAAAAATATACCGTTCTGACATACAGTAAAAACTTATATTTTACCACTATTTGTTCGGTCATATTTAAGCGATACTGATGTCTTTGCCTCGTTTAATATTTTTAATTTATTCAGTTCATTTGTGAAGGCCGTGCATTGGTCCTTTGCAATTTTCTGTCTACCATTTGACAGAATTAGAAATATACGGTTTTGAAATACAGTAAAACCCTATTTTTTACCATGATTTGTTCTATCGGATTTGAACGTATATACTTTTTCTCGTTTAATATTATAATTTCATTTGGTTCCTTTTAAAAGATCGGACATTGATCCTTTTGCAATTCTTAGTCTAACATTTGACAAAATTAAAAATATACGGTTCTTAAACATAGTAAAAATCTATAAGTATTACCGCCATTTGTTTTGTCAAGTTTCAGCGTTTATATTGATGTCTTTGTCTCGTTTACTATTATAATTATAATTTAATTTAGTTCCTTTGTAAAGATCGAACATTGAACTTTTCCAATTTTTAGTCTACTGGTTGACAAAATTAGAAATATAAGGTTCTGAAATATAGTTAAAACCTATTATATATATTTTACCATGATTTGTTCCATCGGATGTGAGCGTATATACTTTGCCTCGTTAACTTTTATTCGTTTCTTTGTGAAGATCGAACATTGAACTTTGGCAATTCTTAATCAACCATTTGACAAAATTAGAAATATAAAGTTTTAAATATCGGTAAAAACCTATATTTTTTTCACCATTTGTTCCATCAAATTTGAGCGTTTATAAATGTTTTTGTCTCGTTTTGACAAATGTGATTACTTCAATTTTTCTATTGTCAACTTTCCTTTTCTATGCAGCAATATACATGCTTTTCCTGCTTATGGTGTATTTGTCTCCCAATTAATACGCTATGGAAGAGCCTGTTCCCACTACAGGGACTTTGTACAACGAAGTAGGCTGCTTGCAAATAAATTGTTGACTCAGGAATATTGCAAGCCTAGGCTTATCAAGGCCCTCAAAAAGTTTTATGGCCGTCATCACAGTATTATCGATAAGTTTGACGTCTCTGTGTCCAGGATTGCCCTGGATTTATTTGACGTCCCATAGTTCCATGTTCCTTTCACACAATTTTGATTACACACGTAGCGGGTGTAGCTAGCTAAACAGGAGGTGCTTACCCTTCCGGAGCACCCGGCCTCACTTCCCTGGTGTTCACGTGTCTAACCTAACTTGTCAGTTCCAAAGTGTTTACTTTGCTTCTGGATTGTGATTCGGACATGTGTTTCCTTGTGAAGATCGGGCATTAGTCCTTTCCAATTCTTATTGAACCATTTGACAAAACTAGAAATACACAGTTCTGAAATACAGAAAAATACACCTGATTTATTGTCACAATTTGTTCAGTCAAATTTGATGTCTGAACAAAAATACTAAAACAAAGTTTACCTATCAATATGCTATTCATTGTTAATGTTTACCATTTGCTAAATAAGACATACAAATATAAAGTTCGAAATAAATTATAACCGCGTTGTATAGCCACACCATCTGTTCCGTCATATATTGGAGTTTATGTTGATGTCTTTTATAATTTTATTTAGCTCCGATGTAGACATCGGTCATTGCTCTTTTGCAATTCTTAGTCTACCATTGGACAAATTGAAAATACAGTAAAATCCGATTCATTGCCACTATTTGTTCAGGCAAATTTGATGTTAAAACAAAATTATTAACATAGTTTAAATATTATCAATATGCTATTATTTTTTCTACCATTTACTAAACAAGAGTTTGAAATAAGTTAAAACTGAGATGTATTGCCGCCACTTATTGTCATATAATGGCGTTTATGCTGGTGCCTTTTTCATATTTTCAACTTTTTACTAATTTTGTTTTTTCTGACAATTGGGTCATTGCTCTTTTGCAATTCTTAGTCTAGTCTACCATTTGATAAAATTAGACATATACGATTCTAAAATACAGTAAAACACCTGATTTATTGTCACTATTTGTTCAGTAAAATTTGATGTCTCAACAAAAAATACTGAAACACAGTTTACCTATCAATATGCTATTCATTGTTATGTTTACTATTATACAAATATGAGGGTCGAAATAAATTAAAATCGCGTTTTATTGCCATCATCTATATTCCGTCATATAAATTGGAGTTTATGTTGATGTCTTTGTCATTTTTACTTTTATAATTTTATTCAATTCCGTAGAGATCGGTCATTGCTCTTTTGCAATTTTTATATAACCGTTTGACAAAATTAGAAATATAAGGTTTTGAATTACAGTAAAAAACCTATATTTTTACCATGATTTGTTCCATCTGATTTGAGCGTATATATTTTTTCTCGTTTAATATTAATATAATTGTATTTGGTTCCCTTTAAAGATAGGACATTGATTTTTAGCAATTCTTAGTCAACCGTTTGACAAATTAGAAATATAAGTTATTGAATGACGGTAAAATCCTATATTTTTGCCACCCTTTATTCCATAAGATTTGAGCGTTTATAATTCCTCTATCTCGTTTACTTTTATGATTTTTGTTTATTTTTTAAATCGGACATTGATCTTTTGCAATTTTAATTTACCATTTGACAAAATAAAAAATTTAAGGGTTGAAATTACAGTAAAAAACCTAGTATTTTTACCGCAAATTGTTTCATCAGATTTGAGCGTTTATAAGTCCTCTGTCTCGTTTACTTTAATAATTTGATTTAGTTCCTTTTTAAAGATCGGACATTGATCTTTTGCAATTTTTTACCTACCTTTTGACAAAATTAATAAGATACGTTTCTGAAATACAGTAGAACTCTATATTTTCTACAATCATTTTTTCCATCAGATTTGAGCGTTTATACTGATGTCTGTCTCGTTTACTTTTATTATTTTTATTTAGTTCCTTTGAGAAGATCGGACATTGAATCTTTGCAATTCTTAGTCTACCATTTGATAAAATTAGAAATTCTGTAATTCAGTAATCAGAAACAAACATACTAATCCATGTCCGAATCACAATCCAGAAGCAAAGTAAAAACTTTGGAATTGACAAGTTAGGTTAGACACGTGGACTTCCACCAGTGGAGTGAAGCCGGGTGCTCCGGAAGGGTAAGCACCTCCTGTTTAGCTAGTAAATTTAAATTATTATCACTATTTGTTCAGTAAAATTTGAGGTCTGAACAAAAAATACTGAAACACAGTTTACCTATCAATATACAATTTTATTGTTTATCAGTTGCTAAATAAGACACAAATATGAGGTTCGAATTAAATTAAAACCGCGTTTTATTGCCACATTATCTGTTCCGTCATATATCGGAGTTTATGTTGATTTGTCATTTTTACTTTTATAATTTTATTTAGTTCCTATGTAGGGGTCGGTCATTGCTCTTTGGCAATTCTTAGTCTACCATTTGACAAATTGTCGTAAAGTATTTCTGTAGAAAGGAAAATGTTGGCGCTATGGGGATTTTACATGGCGAAATTTACACCGGAAATGATGTCCTTGGTGACGTTTCACGTGATATACGAAACAGTATCCGCCATTTGCCTGGTTTTTCAACATGTTCAAAACCCATAGCGTCAGTGTTTTACCCTTTGCAGATATATTTTGGGGTAATCGTGGATGAACATAACAGATTTCCTGTTACGACAAGGTACAAGAAAGTGAAAAAATATTAATAGTTATGCAATTTTATTTGAATTTCCATGGATATAAAGAGTATTTCACTGTCACAAACAGAGTGGTTCCCAAAGTAATATGCTATTATTTTTTCTACTATTTATTAAAGAAGAGTTCGAAATAAATTAAAACTGCGAATTATTGCCGCCATCTATTCCTTCATATAATGGTGTTTATGCTGGTGCCTTTTTCATATTTTCAACTTTTTACTAATTTTGTTCTTTTGTGTTGATTGGTCATTGATCTTTAACAATTCTTTGATAGTTACAAGGGTTCTGATAATAATTCAATGTACCATTTTCATTTGACCGCGGTTGACATGATAGAAGAAGCTGAATATGGCGTTGACATTAAAAAATGTAAAATGATATTCCCTCTTATTAAATATATTTTCTCTTATGATCATATAAGAATCGCTATATGATTCTGTCTTTTACTTCAAAGCAATGGTGTTATTTTCTCTAGACAAAGACAAGCCCTGTGATTAGCTGACACAGCATCAAACGCTGACAATACCACACAGTACATACCTGTCCAAAGTTTAACACCAAAAGAACGAAATGGAGTTATTCTAAGCTGCGAGATGTTGAGATACGACCGAAAAGCTACAGAAAGATAGATAGCGGCTGTCGAAATATATACTTAGCAAGGCGCCTAGATGAGCCGTCGATTTGGCACTAATTCGTTAGCTTAGTGTTAAACTTTCGATAGGCCTGTACAAGTACAAACAAATTAACCTCCTTTTCATGATCGGTCATTGATCTAGTGGTTACCAATGCCAGTTCAATATTTTTAAAGTAAGGTTTTTTTGGATCACTGGCTGTAATAGTTTGCTTTTTGTATGAACAACTTAACTTGGTACGATGTCAGGTCTCTCACACTCTTTTTTGTTGCTGGGTCCTATCCGGGGACTTTGGAAGTTAGCGTTGCTCCATGCAATTTCTGGGAAACACTCGGACCCAGCTGTTCGAAACTTTATTAGCTTAATCAATGATTCAAACACATTAAAAATATCAATAAGAATTTTCATCAAATCTATATATTTATGACAATAAGCTTCAGTTTGATGATATTCTATTCACTTGCAACATCAATTTTACAACAGATTTTACATTAAACGTTTGTTTGATGACCTTTTTTTGAATTATTAATAAATATTTTTACAAAATAAATGTAAACGTTATAAGCAAGAGACGATCTTCAAAATAATACGTTAAATACCCAAATATCTTAAAATTTAAAAAAATAATAATAAGATTTGAAATTTTGCCAGATTTAAGATAAGGACAATCAATCTTTAATTAAAACTGGTATAATATGCAATCAGTTAAGGAGTAATTGTGAAACCGGAGAATGAATTAATTTCTTGGTTTAAATCCAACTTTAAAGGTACAGATGTGGGGGTGTCTACATTATGGAGTTCGATTTTATAATAACAATCATGATTGAAATGATGGAAAAGTATTATTATCAAAAACAAACATACTAATCCATATCCGAATCACAATCCAGAAGCAATGTAAAAACTTTGGAACTGACAAGTTAGGTTAGACACGTGAACTTCCACCAGGGAAGTGAGACCGGGTGCTCCGGAAGGGTAAGCACCTCCTGTTTAGCTAGCTACACCCGCCAAGTGTGTAATCAAAAGTGTGTGAAAGGAACATGGAACTATGAGACGTCAAATATATCCAAGGCAATCCTGGACACAGAGACATCAAACTTATCAACTTATTATTTAAGAAAAAACGTGACTTTAACATTATTGTTTTAAGTTAATGACACATTCAGCGGTCATGTCTCACACATCTATCACAAAGTGTGAACCTATAGCTTTTATAAGGCTTGAAACAGCACTTCGTGATGGCTTCATTTTTTTTTCAACTTTCTTTTTCTATGTAGCAATATACCTGCTTCTCTTGCTACCGGTTTAGTTGTTTCCCAATTAATACGCCGCGGTAGAGCTTGTTCCTGCAGGGATTTTGTGCAACGAAACAGGCTGCTTGCAAATAAATGGTTGACTCGGGGATAATATCTAAGCTTATCAAGGCAGGCCCCTTAAAAGTGTTAAAGCCGTCATCGCAGTATTGTTGATAAGCTTGATGTCTCTGTGTCCAGGATAGCCTTGGATGTATTTGACGTCCCATAGTTCCATGTTCCTTTCACACAATTTTGATTACACACTTGGCGTGTGTAGCTAGCTAAACAAAAGGTGCTTACCCTTCCAGAGCACCTGCCGTCACTTCCCTGGTGGAAGTTTATGTGTCTAACGTAACTTGTCAGTTCCAAAGTTTTTACTTTGTTTCTTGATTGTGATTCGGACATGAATTATTATGTTATGTTATGACGGCTATAAAACTTTTTGAGGGCCTTGATAAGCCTAGGCTTGCTATATCCCTGAGTAAACAATTTATTTGCAAGCAGTCTACTTCGTTGTACTAAGTCCCTATAGTGGGAACAAGCTCTACCATAGCGTATTAGTTGAGAAACAAATACACAACAATTGTCCGAATAATAACGCATGTAAGGAGGGAAACCGACAAGCTCGGTGAAACATTCAGTGGAATGTGTAAACATGCTTTATGCATTGTCACGTACAATCCCGGAAATCGAAATGTTCAGTGCGAACTGCTCCGTCACTCAAAAGAATGCATTGTCCACCTATGAAGGTTTATTTCACAATGTGAATGTCGTGGCATTAATTAACATCCTGGTTTGTTCAAAAGTTTAAATAACCTAAAGTAAAGTTATGCATGCTTGATTATGTTGTAGATGTGTGTATTATAGGGAATATATATATGTAGAAAAAAGTTGAACGGCGATTTTGTATGAAATAAAACCCATCAGAGATGGTTCACGTTAATTTTGAATCTGTTTTATTATGACATTGTTTTCATCTGGCTCTCGTGGGATCAAACCCAAACCGGATCTGACCAAAGACTCGAAAGTGGGTGGACTAGTGACTGTTCTCTCGCCCAGCATTCGGAATTACGAAATGAAAGTCACGGTAGGCGTGGCACGATAAAGAACCTTGCTGTATAATGCCATCAGCGCAGCGCACAGGCAAGATTTCTCCATTTTCGCCTTTAGCTGTTGATAAGTAAAATATTCTTGACTGGGATGTTAAACATTATTACTCAACTGGCTCATTTAAGGACAGGAAAGTTAATGTTGTCACCGCTTCGTCGGCGTCGGCGCTTATTTTTCAATAATCTAGTCTGTCAAATTAAAAGCCATATATAAGCAACCTGTTAACCGCTTTAAAATATCAGGAATTTATATAGGATAGCTGCAGATTACTGCAACTCAAAAAAGCTGTATATAAGCCTCTTGTTTATAGGTATGTGTACTTGACGAAATGTTTCAATTCTGCCTGGGTAACCTTTGAAGTTTTGATATGGAAAAACTTTTCCTTCCAGATCGTTGGAGTTTTCGACCTCACTTCCCTGGTTGAAGTTCACTTTTGTGTTTAACTTAACGTTTAACTTTGTTTTAGATAGTAGTTTGGATATGGACCGGTATGTTTTCATTATTAAATTCAATCGATTTAACATTTATAAAATTGATTGAAATGCACCAGAATCGGGGATATCCGACTTTTCCTACTATAAACATATATAGGAATAGAGGGGGAGGGGGTGATTTTATTGCAACAATCCAGCCTGCATGTGATTACATTCAGTTTCAATTAATACAGTTGATTTCGAAATGTAACGTATTGTAATCAAGTATTGAGAAAAATTGTATTAAAATAGTTTGCAATTTAAAAAAAGAGAAATGAAATCTACTTATCTGTAGAAAATGTGGTAACTTTTTATAATCAAAACTAATCCATGTCTGAATCACAATCCAGAAGCAAAGTAAAAACTTTGAAATTGACAAGTTAGGTTAAACAAGTGAACTTCCAACAGACAAGTGAGGCCGGGTGCTCCGGAAGGGTAAACACTTCCTGTTTAGCTAGCTACCCCGGCCACGTGTGTAATCAAACTTAAGTGAAAGAAACATGGGGCTAACCATTCCATTGATAACACCAAACAGACGAGCTATGTTGGATTCTAACAAGTCTTGTTTGAATGACACTTGGATAACAAAACAGGTCTGCATTAAGTTTATTTAAGTATTTAGGACATTGCTTTTTCCGTTATCAGCATATTTTATGCGGTTAACAAACCCGGCTTCAATGTTAGTATGTCAGGTAATGTAATTACTTGTGTGAAGCTAGGTAATTACTGATTCTGACCGTACAGACCTGTCGAAAATTTAACACTAGGCTAACCAGTAAGTGCCGAATCGGTATCGCATTTCACGCATTTCTAGATACAGTCAAACCTGTCTATAAAAGCGTCCCAAGGGAACCAGTAAAAGTGGCCTTTATAGACAGGTGGTCGTTATATACAGGTTCAAATAATATGAATAAAGGATAATTTGGATATAATTCTACTCGCCTTTATAAACAGGTGACCCGTATATAGATGTGGGCTTTAAGGTAGGTTGGACTGTAACTACATCTCGGCAGTCGGCAAATTTTCGGCAGGTGTTATCTATCTCTGGGCAAATTTTTGGCTGCAAGCTACTTATATCTCAGTCATTTGGTTGCCGAGATTCGACTCTTTTTCGTTAACTTTCGACAGGTCTGTACTGTAATTAGTCACATATATACCTGTACCAGGTGATCAATTACAGGTAGATATACGTGCAGGTGAATATCACATATTTGTGAAATCTGATATATCAATTGATGTATACTGTAAATTAAAGTGGATTATTTTTGCGGGATGAAAATTTTGCGATTTCTGAAATATGACATTTCGAGTGGGTGTTATTTTCGCGTTACCAATATAAGTGGGTGTATTTTCTATATAATATAAAATATAAACCTGTATGGTAGACATTTTGCGAGGGCAAAATATTCGCGGTAATTTCTTTAGCGCGAAATGAAATAAGCGAATTTTTCCCCAGACTAAAATTTTCCCCTTCACAGTATTTGGTTTGAATTTACGTTTCGCCAACATTTTAATTCGATATTTTGAATATAATGCAAGTTATTTGTTCAGTGTTTAAGTAGCATATAATTGTTAAGTTGTGCATCATAATTAATTCAAATTAAATTTACCAATTACATCGGTCCATGTCCAAATCACAATTTAAAGTAAAAAACAAACATACCAGTCCATGTCCAAATTACAATCCCAAAGCAAAGTAAAAACCTTGAAAATTAGTAAAATAAATTAAACACGTGAACCTCCAATAGGGATGTAGGATTAGTGCTCCGGAAGCGAAATCTAAAATTTAAGTCCAAAATCAATTCTACACGATTAATGTATACAAGAGAAAATTTAAATTCGTATATCTTGCTCGACGGTTCTTAAGAAATCGCAAGCATTTGTTAGTTTGTTAGTTACATGCACAATATAAAACAAAACAACATTTTATTTTCATATTATTCATATTAAAAGTGCCTTTTCGAAGTGGACAGTTTTGTAATCAGTATCTCAATATGTGCGACACCCTGGCTTGTTCCTTATTCGTTGTTAGTTTTGTGTTTGGCTTGTATTGTCTATTGTTCAGTTAATTTTGCCAGCTAAAAATTCAATTCTCCGGTTTTCAATGCCATCCGTTTTATATGCAACGCAAACGTGGAAGTTTTATCAAGGCATTTGAAGCTCGGCAGACGAGTGACTGCGATAATGGTTAGGCAGTATTAAATATGGATAGGCAATTTGAGGCAGATAGAAGCTGCCGTAGGCAATGCTAGATATGAATAAGCAATTGCCTATAAGCTACAGTACAGACCTGTCGAAAGTTCTGGGCTAATGAAACAGTCGAAGCTAGGCTACCGAGTGACCGATATTATAGAAAACTAGCGGCCAAAAAGCATCCGATGGATAGAAAACAGCCATGAAAATACAAAAAGCGAGGAGTCAAGTTGAACGGCGCATTCGGCAATAATTCGTTAGCTTAGTGTTAAACTTTCGACAGGTCTGTACTGTATCTGATAGCAGTAGTCAAAATTCTGTCGAGATACAGTTGACGCGAGGAGTCGAGTGTAGACAGTAATTCGGCACCAATTAGTAAGCTTAATACTAAACTTTCGCCATGTCTGTACTGTATTTTCCACCTTTCAAATGTCATTGTTTGTCGCACCCCAGTTTTACATCCTGTAAATGTCTGTTCTGTATTCTGGCAATTAACGGATTTAGGAAGGTGTCAACACTGTCGAATTGACTTGTAAATTTCTATTATGTATCCTAGCAACTGAAGAATCAGACAGGTGTCAACACTGTTTAACTTCTTTGTATAGTAAATACTCGATTAAATTGTGCTTAAGTTGTAGCCTGATAAAGCTCCCAAAGAAATCAAACAGCTGTTCTGCTACCGAGCTCCGAAACAGCGTTCACCTCCTAGCTCCGTATGTCGCAATCTAAACTCCAGAGATATGCCGAAAGGCTGTCTGCAGCGATCGTCAAACAGATACGACTGTTGGCCGCTGTTCGGAGCTTGTTCTGATATTCACTTTTATAGTATTTGCTGTTTTCACGAGGTGAACGAACTATATTTGTGTCATTATGACAGGGACTCTAATTAGCGTTATGGAAAATATTTCAATGATAATTAATTTTAATGACGCAGGTGTACCTATATTAAAGTTATTAATTATCTATGCTGTGTTACAGTATATGCCTTTCAAAAGTTTAACATTAAGTCGGCGTATAATTATTGCTATCGAATAGACATCTCATTCCAACCTCTCGTTAACTGTATGTCAGCAGCCTTTTGGAGGCTACTATTTATCTCTCGGCACTATATATCTTCGAATTCTTTCATTAGCTCAGTGTTTATATTTTGACAGGCCAGTGCCCTTTGTTATTTTTTATGCAGGTGTTTTGATATGAGCAAAGTTAAGTAGGGAAATGGTGGTCTATGACACGGTCAAGATTACGCACTTTATGATAGTCCGGTTAACTAAAAAACAAACTGAGGTGCCGTATCGGCACTAACTCGTTAGTTTAGTGTTAAACTTTTAACAGGTCTATACTGAAGCTACTTAATGTCTTAATTAAGCATGTTTTAGACACCCTCATCCATGGCTAAACACTTAAGTTAACCACGATTATAGATTAAACTGAAGTTGTCGTTTCCGAGTGGTAAGCTGATCTACTTGAATCAGTTATATATCAGGATATATTGATATGTAGCATTCTATTGGCAGCAGTGATACGGAGTTGTGACGCCGTATAAAGCTCCCGTCGATAAGAGTTCCACGGCTACTTTTGATTGCGCATTCATGAATGGAACTCTATTTTAGCTTGTTAAATACAACGAAAAAAGAGGCTGAGATCTCTTTTTTGTGATTTTGCACATAGGTTGTAAAAGTTACGAGTATGTGTGACTTCGTCAAATAGACCCTCACCATTTAAAACACTCACCTGTCAAAGGTAATACCAAGACACCAAGTTAACGAAAAGTAGTCGATGCTCAGTTGTCTTGTGGCCGAGATATGGAAAACAAGTGACCGAAAATCAACCGAGAAATAAACAGTTGCTGTCGTGGTATAGCTAATCAAAACCAAACATACTAATCCATGTCCGAATCACAATCCAGAAGCAAAGTAAAAACTTTGGAACTGACAAGTAAGGTGAGGCACGTGAACTTCCACCATGGAAGTGAAGCCGGGCGCTCCAGAAGGACAAGCACCTCCTGTTTAGTTAGCTACACCCGCCACGTGTGTAATCAAAACCGCGTGAAAGGAACATGGAACTATGGGATGTCAAATATATCCAGGGCATTCCTAGACACAGAGACATCAAACTTATTAACAATACCGTGATGACGGCCATAAACTTTTTTGAGAGGCTTGATAAGCCTAGGCTTGTAATATCCCCGAGTAAAAAATTTATTTGCAAGCAGCCTGCTTCATTGTAATAAAGGGTCGAGATAAGCCACAGATTCGGCTGTACTTTGTTGGCTTAGTGATTAACTTTCAATAGGTGTGTACTGTTTGTATATATGTTACTTGCAAACTTGGTTTACAACAATGTGACCCGTCAAATAACGTTTATTGGCTAAAACAGCACAGAGTGACAGGAATCATCACCACCATCATCAAAACCGTCTTGGGAACGATACGATGGAAGGTTTAAACTCCGCTATAAAACATCCTCCGACCTTTTTGTGAGGGACATGTTCCATTTCTTTTCTGTTGGTTTATGGCATGTTATGTATTACCTTTCAGATCCATTAATTCTGTAAATAATCAAAAACAAACATACTAATCCATTTCCGAATCACAATCCAGAAGCAAAGTAAAAACTTTGGAACTGACAAGTTAGGTTAGACACGTGAACTTCCACCTGGGAAGTGAGGTCGGGTGCTCTGGAAGGGTAAGCACCTCCTGTTTAGCTAGCTACACCCGCCACGTGTGTAATCAAAATTGTGTGAAAGGAACATGGAACTATGAGACGTCAAATATATCCAAGGCAATCCTGGACACAGAGACATCAAACTTATCAACAATACTGTGATGACGGCCATAAAACTTTTTGAGGGCCTTGATAAGCCTAGGCGTGCAATATCCCTGAGTCAACAATTTATTTGCAAGCAGCCTACTTCGTTGTACAAAGTCCCCGTAGAGGGAACAAGCTCTATCATAGCGTATTTATTGGGAAACAAATACACCATAAGCAGGAGAAGCAGGTATATTGCTGCATAAAAAAAGGAAAGTTGACAATAGAAAAATTGAAGTCATCACGTTTGTCATAAAGTTTCAAATGTAGCCTTTCCTGTGAGTCATAATTCAGGTATAATAATTTATATATTATAAATATGAAGCAGAACTTGAGGAATCAGTCGTGTCTTTTATTTCAAGCTCACTAGGATATTTATTCGCGAATATTAACTTTTAGAAATCTCTTATCAAAACCATTTTCCCGATTAATAACGTTCGTGATATGGACTATCACTGAATATTTTCAAAAATAAATATGAGACGATTAACTTTCCAGATTATTTTGTCCTTGCAAAACGCGCTAAAGTTATTTCCATCCGAATAAAAGTTGGTTTAAAGTAGTTTTGTAGCCTTATTTAGTACATTACATGATAAATTGTAGGAAATTGATTGGATATGTACATGTACTCTTTTTGTATAGTTTCCGTCTTTCCTTAGCAACCAGTATAGTACCGTTGACAGCAAGGTTCTGTTGTTTTTTACAAACGCGTACTGTACTTTTTGCACACGACACCTTGGGAACGAGAACGCATTATGGTAAACAAACATGGCGTCGAGATTCAGGATGTACACTACACAATAGAAAATGTCTTGTGTCTAAATGTCTGTCAGTAAATTTAAAGGTCACACAATGGTTAGAATGCACTATGCTTTAAAGTGTCATGTGATGTACTAAATACATTATTATGTTTTCCTTCGGGACCAGTGCTACTATAGTATTGTCTTCGCCTTTGGCTAAGGCACTATACCCCCAAGACAATACTATAGTAGCACAGGTCCCTCAGGAAAACACAATTGTAGGTTATATTGGCGACATGTACTGGTTGTCCTACGTTTTGTTTTGCAAATTATGTCATGTATTTTGGTAACCAAATAGGTTTTAGTGGTATTAACTACAGTCTGCTTCACGATTATCTCAGATGTCAAAGGTCATATCAACATAACTCCTGTACTATCAAATAACCTGACGTTGAGCTGTTAGAATTGTGTTTCTTAAACGCCATCATGACAAACCAGTACTCTTACGTGTAATAGTTGTAGAATATGTTTACTGAAAACGTCATTGTTTTTGAAACACTGCTTAATCATGACAAATTGCAACACGGTTGCTCGTAATAATTGTACCTTTTACTTTTCACAATTTTCACAGCTGGTGCTTTGATACAATTCATCATCAATGAA
This sequence comes from Anadara kagoshimensis, assembly GCA_021292105.1. Lineage (NCBI taxonomy): Eukaryota > Metazoa > Mollusca > Bivalvia > Arcoida > Arcidae > Anadara > Anadara kagoshimensis. The sequence goes on from CM037869.1 coordinate 38,365,730, forward strand.
TTAAAAAAAAGATTGTGAAAATAATAATAAAAATGAGAAAAATCACTTATCGAATTAGTTAAATTAAATGGTGGCATCGAATTCACGTAATATATATCATAGGTTTCTTGAACGCTGTTGGACCCAACCTTAAAACAATAGAATTTTGTTTCTAAAACACTATCATGTTTTTTAACCACTGTTAATCATGACAAATTCAAACAATGTTGAACGTAATAATTGTATTCCTTTTTCACTATCGACACAAGCTGGTGTTTTGATACAATTCTTTAACAATGAATTAGAGGAATGGTTGTGAGAATATTCAGGAACATCAGAGAAATACTTATTGAATAAATTAGATGTAATCATATACAAACATACTTGTCCATGTCCGAATCACAATCTAGAAGCACAGTAAAAACTTTGGAACATACAAATTAGGTTAGACCAGAGGCCGATGTTATATTTTAATGGCGGCACCGATCGAATTGACGTATCGCCGGCCACGCCCACAATGTTTCCGACACTGGCCGCCTTCACGGTACGAAAGCAGCGCCAAGGCAACTAATGACGTACTAGTGTCAGTGACGTCGTTAAACGGCACAATTCAGGCCGGGGTTTCATTCTTTTTCAGTGTAATTCAAGCATGTCAGGCCTTTGTGGGAACATTGTGGGCGTGGCCGGCGATCCGTCAAATGACGTAATATATGTCGCATAATTCTCGAGTGTTATTGGACCAAGCCTTTAAAAAATTGAATCGTGTTTCTAAAACGCCATGATGATTTTCAAACACAATTAATCATGACAGATTGCAACACTGTTGCTCGTAATAACTGCAATACTTTTCTCACTGTCGACACAATTTTCACAGCTGGTGCTTTGATACAATTTTTCATTAATGAATGAAATGGAAGGATTGTGAAAGTAATTACGAAAATTAGAGAGAGAAAAAACACTCATTGCAAGTTAAATGTAATATCTTGATGAATGGCACCGAATTGACGTAATATATATAGCATATTTCTTGATTGGTATTCGGCCCAACCTTTAAAACAATTAGAAAATGTGTTTCTAAAACGTAATGTCTTTGAAATACTGTTTAATCATAACAAATTATTTCACAAAGTGGCAGAAATCATGGTTATTGAAATCACCTTTGGTATGCTACGATAGGAGATGTAAACTCTGTTACGAAACATCCTCCAATCTGTAGTTTTGAGGGACATGTTTCAGTTCTTTTCTGTTGGTTTTCAGCATGTTTCATATCACCTTTAAGTTATCATCATCATCATCATCATCGTGGTGCTCGTCATCGCCATCATCATCATTATCAAAACCGTCATGGAAACGCTACCGTGGAAGGTTGAAACTGCTGTGAAATATCCTCCAATCTGTTTTAGAGGTATGTTCCAGTTCCTTTCTTTCAGTTGTCGGCATATTCAATTTAACCATTTCAATTTTATCTAATTCCCCATATAGTTTAGTTTGACAAGCTTATCGAAATAGGTTATATAGGCGTCATACACTGGTTGAGTTGAGATGAGTAATGGTGTTTAACGTCCCAGTCAAGAATATTTCATTTATATCGAGATGTCGCCAGCTATAGGCGAAGGTGCGGATATTTTGCTTGTGCGTTTCGCTGATGTTATTATACAGCAGCGTTCTTTTGTGTGCCAAGCCTACCGTTACACGGGACCTCGTTTATTTTAAGTTCCCATCCAAAAGAACCGTGACTTTCATTCCGTAATGCCGAGTGCTTGGCAAAAGAACAGGCACTAACCACTTTCAAGTCATGAGTCAAGACTGGGTCGGGGTTCGAACACCACGACCTCCCACTTACGGAGCGAACACTCTAGCAACTGAGCTACCACTGTCTAGTACCTGATGACCTACGTTTTCTGAACATTATGTCATGTATTTTGGTAACCGGATAGGTATTAGTGGTATAAATAAGAGTCTGTCACGCGAATGTCTCAGGTGGCCGAGACAAAAGTTATCGATTTTGCACAATATCAACATAATGCCTGTACTATAAAATCGTGTGATTTTTGCGCAACCTGACATAGAACTGTTAGAATATTTTCACTGTTGCGCGTATTAGTTGTATTGCTTTTTCACTGTCGATACTATTTTCATAGCAGTTGCTATGATGCAAGTCTTCATTCATCATCAATAAATTAAAGGAAGGACTGTAAAATAATTAAATGGCATTTATTGAGTTAAAAATGTGACGTCATAATTGGCATCATATGACATAATTCTTCAATTTTACTGAATCCATCCTTTTCAAATACTTGGCTAACAAGAGAATACCAACTCTCCATTCCATTGTTGCTTTAATATAATTCGTTCACAGACGCAAGAGATGGTCATATTCAAAGCTAGGTTTTGAAATGGTGACATCACATTGTCGTCACATATATGGCATAATTCTTGAGTCAATGACTCGTATTGAATCTGATTAAATCTGATCTTTCATATACCAGACAAACAATGGAAACACCAACTCACATTCTCAGTTTTATAACAATGAGCCATAAATGTCTATAAGTATTATTTACGTCATTTACTACTTTTTTATTTTTTTATGAAACAATGGATTCAAAAATAGTATCTGCCATTCCTACTGCATTTGAAAATGTCATTTACCATTTATTGGATGTATTGAATGATAATATTTTTAAGTAGAAGTACCTTAGGGGAACTAAGAAAAGCGTACCTTCCGGCTCTAATATTTTTCTGATTTTCTTTGAATTTTTTTGAAATTTCTCAAAAACTAAGGTATACTCCCTCATGCAAAGTATTTCCTTAGCTTAATTTGGTAAAATATATTTTGGTCCTTTGGGTAGCTTTTCAACATCTTCAAAATAATTTTGGTTTCATAATTTTGGTTCAAGCACTACTGATGAGGAATTGTATTCCGAAACGGCCGTCTAGTGCTGTAAAATTAAAACTGGTATAATATGTAATTTAATATGTTTTGATTTACACAATTTGTTTGAGCACTACTAACGAGGAATAGTATTCTTAAACGACCGTCTAGTGCTGTAAAATTAAACATGTTTAGTAATAAGTGGAACCACTATGCTGCTATCTCTGCTGGTGAATAAAACATAGTCGAAGATATCCAGGAGGCAATACCTAGTGTTGTCAGATGAACATTGTTCATCAAAATAATCCGCTTCTCCATGTTTCAAATTGCCTCTAAAAACTAAGCCATGCTTTATTGTTTTAAAGTATTGCCTTAACTGGATTTCGAAAAGGACCATTTTGGTCATTCTATTTATCTGATTTTAACAAATTTAAAATATTTTGATTTCCACAATTTTGATCCAAGCACTACTGGTGAGGAATTGTCTTCTTAAACGACCGTCTAGTGCTGAAACATTAAAACAGATTTAGTAATAATTAAAACAACTGGGCTTGTATCTCTGCTGGTGAGGGAAGCATCGTCGAAAATATCGTAAACCTAGGAGCCAATACCTAGTATTGTCAGATAAACATTGTTCATCAAAATTATCCGCTTCTCCATGTTTCAAATTGCCTCTAAAATCTAAGCCATGCTTTATCGTTTAAAGCATTGCCTTAGGTGGATTTCGAAAACTGTATTTTCGTTTTTCTATTTTTCTCATTTCACCACCTTAAAAATATTTTAATTTCCACACACAATTTTGATCCAAGCACTACTGGTGAGGAATTGTCTTCTTAAACGACCATCTAGTGCTGTAAAATTTAAACATGTTTAGTAGTAATTGCAACAACTGGGCTAGTATCACTGCTGGTAAACGAAGCATAGTAGAAAATATCGTAAACCTAGGAGACAATACCTAGTATTGTCAGATAAACATTGGTCATCAACATTATCTGCTTCTTCATGTTTCAAATTGCCCTCTAAAAACTAAGCCATGCTTTATTGTTTTCTTATTGCCTTAATTGGAATTCGAAAAGGTTCTTTTTTACCTTCTATTTTTTCTAATTTCAACAGCTTTAAAATATTCAATTTCCATAATTTTGGTCCGAGCACTTCTGATGAGGAATTGCATTCTGAAACGACCTCCTAGTGCTGTAAAATTTAAATATGTTTAGTAGTAATTGCAACAACTGGGCTAGTATCACTGCTGGTAAACGAAGCATCGTAGAAAATATCGTAAACCTAGGAGACAGTACCTAGTATTGTCAGATAAACATTGGTCATCAACATTATCTGCTTCTTCATGTTTCAAATTGCCCTAAAAAACTAAGCCATGCTTTATTGTTTTCTTATTGCCTTAATTGGAATTCGAAAAGGTTCTTTTTAACCTTCTATTTTTTTCTGATTTCAACAGCTTTAAAATATTTAATTTCCATAATTTTGGTCCGAGCACTTCTGATGAGGAATTGCATTCCAAATCGACCGTCTAGTGCTGTAAAATTAAAACAGGTTTAGAAAGAATATGATAGAAGTAACCACATTAGCTATCACCTATTAAATAGTTGCATAAATGTACCATGATATAGTCTTTGCAGCTGGAACACGACAAAACAATTAAAAGAATTAAAAAGAAACATCCCAATCTACGTTCAAATCACAATCCGTAAGTCAAAAACAAACAAACCAATCCTTGTCTAAATCACATTCCCAAAGCAAAGTAAAAAACAAACACCCCAATCCATGTCAAAATTATAATCCCAAAGCAAAGTATAAAATTTGAAACTGCAAATTAAGTTAAACAAGTGAACTTCTACAAAGGAAATGATACTCGGTGCTGTGTAAATTTATTGAGAAAAGAGTATCCATGAAAACAACGGAAATTGGGACATAATAAAAAAAACAATAATTTCACAGTAGTAATATAACCAAACAACTAGTAGTTATTTTGCCATTTAAACCGTTAAAATTAAATTTTCTTTTCGTTCAGTTTGTAAAATAATTGAATAACAAATTTTCGTAATGAGTAACACGAATAATAACGTTATGACACACATAACATCAATAGGTAATTCTTTCTTTTTCACAAATGACTTGTAAGAGGTTCTACCATGTGTAAGTCAGTGCTTAAGAACATATGATCCTTATATATGGAACCTGAGCCGTTATACAAGTAATACAAGCGACATGATACTTTGTTTATGAGAAAATTAAGAAATTTATATTAAATTTGAATAGGGCATTCATAAATGTGGAAATATAATTTCATATAAATGGGTTTCTGGAACGAATACTTTTTGGAAACGACATTTTGTTTTGCAAATTCTCTCATGCAAAAATAACAATAACAAGATGCTGTCATTTGTTAGCCATTGGTTAAGAACACGTGCACCCACACTTGTGAAACTTGAGTTAGTATACAATAAGTCAAGTTTTTTTTTGTCGAACAACGTGATACTTTGTTTATGTGAAAATCACGAGTTATATGTCATAAAGGACATTCAGAAATTTGGACATTAAATTTCTAATAAAGGATTTTCCGTAACGCACACTTCTTGAACCGACATTGTGCTTTGTTTGTAGAAGTTATTCCAGTATTAATGTGGCATAAGCTACTTTTGAATTTAAGACAAATATACGAATCAAAGGTAGTACATGAGAAAGGAAGAAAATAAACCAGGTATTAAATTTCAAATTAAATGCTAGTTTACGACTTTTTAAAATCATAAAGAAGATCAAAAAGTTATTTTAAATTATCATGGTTGTAACTCAAAAGCAAACATACCAATCCATGTCTAAATAAAAATCTTAAAGCAAAATTAATACTTTGAAACTGACACATTAAGTTTAACACGCGAACTTCTACCCGGGAAGCAAAGCGAGGGCGGGTGCTTTGGTAAACCGTAAATTTTTTTTTTTTAGACAAGTCGCGTTTAATCTGGAAGAGTTTGTGATTTATGCTATTTTTTGGCATGTAAATTTGTTGTTCAGAGTATCCATAAAAAAAAAACCCCGAAATTGGCACACTACGAAAATTAATAATTTCACATTAGCACTAAAACACACAACTAGACATTATTCTACTCTTTTAAACCTTTTAACTATCGTTTTTGTAAAATATTCCGAAACGGCCGTCTAATGCTGTAAAAAATAAAACTGGTATAATATGTTATTCAAATAACTTATTTTCAAACGAATTAATACAGCTAAAGCATACAAAAAGGGTGCGTGTCGCCCTGGACAACATGACGTCAATAGCTATTTTTTCATGCATAAATTAAAAAAGGTGCTGTCATATGGAAGTCGGTGCTTGAGAACACTTTGATTCTCTGTTTGTAACAAGAAACGCGATACTTTGTTGATGGGAAAATCATGAACTATATGTCTTAAAGGACATTAAGAAATGTGGAAATTAAATTTCTAATAAAGGATTCCTGTAACGCACACTTCTTGAAAACAAAATCTGTACTTTGTTTCGAAGAGCTATTTCAGTATAAAGGTGGATTGTAGCACAGCCAAATGAAAAAAAAATCGGGTGTAAAATTGCAAATTAATTTTATTGTACGACTTTTTGAAATCAAAAACAAAATATAAATGGTATTTTAAACTCTCTTGGTCATAATTATTTTATTTTTACTCAAATCACATTTCTGAATAAATATATTATTTTTTCCTTAACATGTAAACTCGTTAGTCAGAATATCCAGCGAAGTAAAATCACTGCGAAAACAAACACATTCATGATATTACTTTTTCCACAAACCTTTTTGGTTTTTTTGTAACTAAAAGTTATATGTTCGTCCAGTGGTCCCTATATGCGTTTTGTGTTTTCTAATCCTGCATGGTTTCTTTAACGATATTATTGTTTAGTGTTTTTGGCTATAATGGCTGATGTAGATTGTTCAGGGAGGCCCGAGAACCCCATGGTGCCTAAACATATCTGGAGGAACTACGATAAGCAGAGGCCCGAGACCCCATGGCGCCTAAACATATCTCGGTAATTAATTGCAGCTAATTGATACATGATAATATGCCGCGTGTTAGTCATTACTTAAGAGCACATGAACCTTCTGTTTGAAAGTTGAGTTGGGCAATTATACAAGCATCGCGATAGTTTGTTTTATCGTTTATGAACTACATGTCAAGGACATTTAAAAATGTGGGAAAATTAAAATTTGTAATGAAGAGTTCTAGAATTCTAGTTCTAGAATTGAATGCATATTTCTTGAAATCGACATTATGTTTTCCTAGTTCTTTCATGCAAAAATAACAAGAACAAGGTGCTGCCATATGTAAACCGTTGCCTAAGAACACATGAAATTTTGTGTGAAATTTCAGTTATACAAACAATGCGATACTTTGAAAATTATGAATGTTACAAGAGCCAGTCAGTTAGTAACCAGCCTATCCTATTTTTGATTGTCTCACACGGTCATGATTTTCATGCCTTGTTTCAATACACGTTTTTACCTTGATACAAAACTGCACGTGTAATGTCATAGGGGACATTCATAAATGTGGAAATTAAATTTGTAGGAAACGGTGTCTGAATCGTGCCTTTCTTAAAAACGACTTTGTGCTTTGCTAATTCTTTCATCTTTAAAAAATAACAGACAAACAGTGTTGCTGTGACATTGTGTAAGACAGTGCTTAAGAACACTTGAACTCTCTATGGGAAACTTGAGCTGAGCAGTTATATAAGCAACGTGATACTTTTTTTATGAGAAACTCGTGTACTATATGTCATAAAGTACATTTAGAAAAGTAGAAATTAAATTTCTAAAAAAGGAGTTTCTGGAACGAGCGCTTTTTTAAAACGACACAATGCCTTGTTTGTACAAACTATTCCAGTTTAAAGGTGGCATATGCTACTTTTAAATTATTATCAAATGATCACATTCAAAAGTAGCACATGACACAAAAGGATGAAAATAAACCAGGTGTCATCATTCAAATTAATTTAAATTTAAATTTTTTTTCCATTAACAAGACGAAAATGTTATTTCAATTTTCTTGGTCATAAATTTTTTTTTATTTTCAGACAACTCACGTTTTTACTAGATGAAAATTAAATTGAGTCTTATAAATAGAAGATTTATATTGAATTCGTGTTGAAAATATTGATAATATTGTGACATTCAAGACGTCATCACCATTTGAAACACATAAAGAATAGACCCAAAATATAACAACAGAATGTAAATCACGATGCTATTATTCATAAAAGGAACAAATTTGTATTGAGGATACCATGTTATTATCCATTAAAACAGGGCGGGATTGGTTTTTTAAATTAAAATTCTGTATTTTTAAAATGCGCCATTTTGGAATAACTTTCATGCATGCACCCGTACCAGATTCAGGTTGGGTGATCATTTGAAATTCATGAAGAATAGACCCAAAATATAACAACATTGTATAAATCCCGAAGTACGTTTGTTTTTGATGTTATTGTCCATAAAACAGAGCGGGTTTGGTTTTTTTAAATTAAAATTCGGTAACTTTAAAATGCGTCATTTTTGGATAACCGCCATGCATCCGTAATGACATGTACAAGATTCAGTTTGTAATGATCATTCGAATCACATAATGAATAAATTCAAAATATAACCACATTGTATGAATCACGATGTTATTATTCATAAAAGGTACAAATTTGAATCGTGACTATAATGTTATTGTCAATATAACAGGGTGGTGTTTTAATGGAAATTTTGAAAATTTTAATGCGTCATTTTGGAATATCCGTCATGCATACGTATGTACATATACCATATTCAGGTGGGGTAATCATTTGAATGGCATACAGAATAGACTCAAATCAAAAAGCAGTGTATATATCACGAGGCTGTTATTTATAAAAAATACAAATTTGAATTGTGGTTATCATGCTATTGTCAATAAAATAGGGTGGTGTTTTAATGGAAATTTTGAAAATGCGCTTTTTGCTATACCCGGGTAACCGACATGTACCCGTAAGTACAGCACAGGCCTGTTCTTCCAAACAGTTGTTGATGCTCGAGGTATAGATACATGGACGATGCACCACTAGTCCTACAATCCCTGCAACTACGTAACCAAATATTCTGAAAGCGGAATACAAAAGAGCATTTCTTAATGAAAAGTCCTGCATCACTGAACTGATACAGTCAAATCTATCTATAAAGGCGACCCAAGGGAACAAGTAAAAGTGGCCTTTAATGGCAGATGGTCTTTATCTACAGATTTAAATAATATGAATAAAGAACAATTGAGATACAATTCTTCTGGCTTTTATAAGCAGGTGGCCCTTATATATAGAAGTGGCCTTTAAGACAGGTTGGACTGTAGTTAGTAGCCGAAATATTGTAGTGACATACCGGTACATGCATGTTCATAGCAGTTGGCAAAAAACTGTAAAAATATAGAGAATAAGGGGATGAGATGACCATTTAGGCCACTATTCCACACAGACCAAGAATCCAACGGATTTGTACTTTGTACAAATTGATACATTTTTGTTTTGGATTCGTGATTATTCGTAGACTTTTGCCAATGTTAGATCCAATTCGTGACGCTGTACGATTCAGGTACGATAACTGAGAATACACTACGAATTTGTTACGAACGAACTGCAATTTTTGGAATCGGGAATTCGTGGCCAAAATTTTGAACAGCTCAAAACTTTTGCCACGAATTCCCGATTGCTCAAGAATCGCAAGAACTGACTACGCATTAGATTCTTGGTATGTGTGGAATAGTAGCATTATGCATTATTTCGTTATAATCTATAAATTACTGATGTCCATATATAATCTATAGTGTATTGATGCCCAGATAAAATATATAATCAACAAGTGTCCAGTTGTAACCTTTAATCATGGTATCTATTTATAATCTATAATCTACGTTCATTTATAATTCACAATTGATTATAGATTATAATTGGACATCAGTTGATTATAGATTATAACTAGACTAACTTTCAACAGACCTGTAATTAAACAAATTTAGTTCGTAATGAGCTTTTGAAAAGTACATAATAACATATTATACCAATTTTATTTTACAGCACTAGATGGTCATTTCGGAATACAATTCCTGATAAGTGGTGCTTGGACCAAAATTATGAAACCAGAATTGTTATCAATATACTGAAAAGATACCCAAAGGACCAAAATATATTTTACCAAATTTAGCTAAGGAAATACTTTGCATGAGGATGTTTACCTTAGTTTTTGAGGAATTTCAAATTTTACTAGCAAATTTAGACAATAGTGTATTTCTGACAATAATACACAATTATTGCCTACCGAGTTTGTGATATTCTCGGGGCATCAGCCATCAGCAGAGATACCGACTCGGGGGTTTAAATCACATATTATGCCACTTTTAATTTTACAGCACAAGATGACGTTTTTACGATTCCTCAATAAATAATAGACATAAAAAATGGAACAGCAGAGTAAATCACGATGCTATTATTCATAAAAGGAAAAATAGTGTACTGTGGTTTTCATATATTATTCATAAAACAAGGTGGATTCTTAATAGAATCTCAAAAGTTATGATGCGCCATTTTTAAGTAACCTACGTTATAAGTTATACAGGGCTTTGGTAGGTTACACGGCCTCATGTACCTTGTCAAAGATTAATGTAACCTGGGCCGCGTAACCTGCCAAAGCCCTGTATAACGTTTTTGTCAACCTTCAAAGCGTTACCAGTTGCATCTTTTTAACTTCCATTTTGTATTATATTAGTCGCCGTGTTTGTGTACTGTAACTAGATGCCCGCGATGTACTGTGTACTTTCCTTTTATCGCTAAACCTCGCGTACGTTTATTTACCCCGACAGATTTCCGAACATAGTTCTATGTACCCCGGCAAGTTAACCAATCGTTATGCGAGTAATTTCTTTGAGAGGTGACAAAACCGTTATAACAGTACAGACCTTCGAAAGAACGAAAAAAGTTTAAGTTAGACTCTCGAATGAATGAGATATGGATAGCTAGTGATCAAAAAGCTGTCGGGAGATAGATAACAGCTGCCGAAAAGCAAATTTAGACAATACTATCTAGGTTTCCACAAATTTAAAATTATTAGTAGCCAAATTTCCCAAATTTGTGAAAAAATAGTCCTTTTTAAAGTATTTTCCCACCAATTTGCTAAAATATGTTACTTTTTGAAAGAATTTCTCAGGAATTAGTAGCCAATGGCGATTTTGGCTACTAGGAATGGAAACATAGACTATATTTCTGACAATAATAGACAATGATTGCCTACTGATTTTGTGATACCCTCGGGGAAACGAAATATCGGCTCAGGGGTTTAAATAACATATACCACTTTTAATTTTACAGAACTAGACTATCTTTTAGGAATACAATATCTCGATAAATAATAGACTTAATATACAACAGCAGAGTAAATCACGATGCTATTATTCAGAAAAGAAAAAATAGTGTATTGTGGTTTTCATATATTATTCATAAAACAAGGTGGATTCTTGATAGACATTAAAAAATTATGAAGCGCCATTTTAGTAACCGCCATTACCGTTATAACAGTACAAACCTTCGAAAGTTTAACATTGGTTTAACGGAAAAAGGTTTAAGCTCGGCTGTCGAGTGACCGATATTAATAGAATCTGTCACCTGTTTGTGACCGCTGCCGTGTGATCTCAGTCGAGGATGATGTGATGTAACATTTATCCCAATCGAGGCTTTGCCGCGATTGGGATAAATGTTACATCACATCACCCTCGACTGAGATCACTACGTATAGGTCACAAACAGGTGACAGATACTATTTCTCGTACCATTTAAAGTGTTTATAACTGTGATACGTGCAAAACAAAACACGTACCCTCATGTGGCCTCTTGCATTCCTTTAGGCACCTAATGCATTGTACAAATCCGCCCTTTAAAAATAATCCCATCGACAACTCTTCAAATTTTTAAAATATCGACGATTTGTATTCAATGCAAATATAAAAAAACTCTGACAATGAAATATCTTGAATAAAAAGTAAAATAAAACAAAAATAAAGAAAGAAACGCTTTGTTTTGATGACGTCAAGCGCAATGATATGATACGTCATCTTGATTGTTCAATTGTCGCGTGAGGCAGTACTAGACAAACTGGACAAGACAGAAAAATCTAGCACTGGTATGCGCGTGAGATTTTTCTGTCCAATGTACGAGAAATGGATTGCTAGTGATCAAAAAGCTGTCAGGAGATAGATACCAGCTGCCGAAACGCTGTCATGATACTGTACACGTATTAAATTCCGCGTGTATTCATTTTCGCGGTATAGGAAAATAAAACATATCCGCGTAGTTAAATTTTCGCGGTTTTGAAACATGTACTATAACACAATAAGCATAAAATAATTTTCGCGCAACACGAACGACTGCGAAATAAACGAAAATTAATACACGGCGAAATTAAATACGTTTACAGTATAGCTAAGCTAACGAAGGGAAAAGGTGTACCGATTCGGTACAATCTTAAACTTTGGACAGGTCTGCACTGCAATTGACGGATCGCCGGCCACGCCCACAATGTTTCGTCAAATGGCCGGATGCTTGATTTACAAACAAAAAAGAATGAAAACTCGGCCTGGACGGCGTCATTTAATGACGTCACTGACACTAGTACGTCATTAGTTGCCGTGACGCTGCTTTGGTACCGTGATGGCGGCCAGTGTCGGAACATTGTGGGCGTGGCCGGCGATACGTCAATTAGGGCTGCGGTGACTGATTGATCACACTTTTCGTTGTTGGTTTCATCACCTTATTTGTACTCCAATGGCACCGCTATAGCAGACTGAGTGGTCATTTTTGTCGGATCTAAGTGTATAAGGACGCTAAACGTGCTTGTGGGGAAGTTTGGTGGCCAAGTGATCTAAATCTAAAACTCACAGCGCCTCTCACCGACTAGGCTTGAATCGGATTCGAGACAGGTCCTATACGTGCTGGTACAATGGATATAAGGTGTATTTCAAATCCATGCATAAAATAAATGCAATAATATCTTAAAGTAACACACACCAAGCGTTGTGAAAAGACGGGCTTGGAAATAAGCGATTTTTGTAAATCAAATATTGTAATCAACAATCAAAAACAAACATACTAATCCATGTCCGAATCACAATCCAGAAGCAAAGTAAAAACTTTAGACACGTGAACTTCAACCAGGGAAGTGAGGCCGGATAAATCATTAACTTTACCCCACTTAAAATCTGTAATATGTGCTTTACTAAAAAGGTCAGCAATTCATGAAACCATTATTTAACAGGGATTGATCTTTGTGACAATTTATCTAGTTCTAGCACTCCTTTATGAAAACACCTTATTGCTAATATATTATAAGTGTGACAAACATCACACTCATCCTCCAGAGGTGAAAACGAGGACAGGAAAATGTTGGATGTGACAATGATATCAGTACAGAACAGACATGTCAAAACTTTAACACTAAGATACCGAATTGACTTATCGCCGGCCATGCCTTTGTTGTTCCGACACTGGCCGCCATTACGGTACCAAAACGGCGTCACGGCAACTAATGACGTACTTGTGTCAGTGACGCCATTTAATGACACAATTTTGATCGCGTTTTCATATATTCTTTTTGTGTGTAACTCAAGCATGCTGAGTCTTTGTCGGAACATTGTGGGCGTGGCCGGCGATCCGTCAATTGCATGTGCAGTGCAGGTTTGTCGAAAACAGGGCTAACGAAAAAGAGCCAAAGCTGGATTGCTAAGTGGCTGAGACATGGATAGCTAGTGACCGAAGAGTTGCCGAGAGATAGAATGCAACTGCGGGAAATTGTATAGATATTACTAACGATGGACCAAAATGAACTATCCATTCACCACTATTTCGGGGTTAAACTTTCGATAGGCCTGTACATGTAGTATGGGAATCGACAGCTCAACTCGGCCCTTCATGGGCTGCACAAGCTTTTAAGCCAATATTGTCTGATGTAAATCGGAAAATGGGCGTCAGTTCAATTTTGCTAAAATCGGAATTTTTAGACATCAACGAAAATATTGGTGGAAGTTTTATTTTCGCGTCTTGATACTCTCAGAATATCGCGAAAAAATTTGAACGTGACCATTTTCAGATTTAATTTACTGTACTTTGGATGTTTGGGGGATATTGTTATCATGCTCGTCATATTCAGCATGTTCATGGACCTCGGAAACTAAGAAGTCTAAAGGGCAGGCTTATAATTCACTGCGCCTCTTGTACCAAGGATCAAATCCCACTCTGCGAGATAATATCAAAAAGTTTTCAGTTCGCTTGCTGAAGGTCGATGCTATTTGTCCGACATTTTCATTCTGCCGTAAACTTGAGCTGACCGCCTCTGTAAAACACCGACTCGACTGTATTCTTCAAAATTACATTTTTAGTTCATGAATTGAAAAATGTTGAAATAAAATAAATTAATTTTATTTACGCCTCCCTGTAAAAGCCTTTTGATTCGTGTTATTACACCTTTTTAGGTGCTATAACGCTTTTAATGTTTTTATTCGTGGGCGTAATAACTTAGTTTGAATTCGATAAACGCGTTGCCAGATATTCCTTTTATAAGGATGACAGATTTATCTCCCTTGACAAATAGATAATACAAATAAGATAAGTTGATTGGATGGTTGTTTGATCGTTGTTTTACGTCACTTTCGAGTTTAATGATTTATCTCAAACACAAGTCCATTAAATGGACGTGTCTGATTTTTGTGGAAGCATTTATAATCTGCGTTCTACTGGCGTACACTAATGACAACCTTTAGATTGCTTATATACTTGCCCGCAAATTCAAAGATAAACATTGCAACCAACTCATACCATAGTCAACAACTACAGGCATACTACAAAAAGCTGATTTTTATCTGTTAGACCGGGTTAATTAAAATCCGCTGCGGCAGTGCGCCTTGGGTTTGAGGACCCATGCCTCAACCAACCGATCACTATGCCCCCTTCCCAAAGACAAAAGAGTGGAAAAGGTACTAATACTAACTAGATTTCAGAGCAAATCAAGCGGAATTCAATATAATGAACGAGAAATATAATAAAATGTTATATCTCTGATTAAAAAAAAATCAACGGATACCAACAAAAACACCTTAAGATAAACATGAAACAAATGGATCTTTTGACTTTAAAATGGAATGGCAAAAAGTGAGGTGGCAAAGAAATCAAAGGGGTAGTATAACTACATGTACGTTTTAGTGTGTTTTAAAAAATAATCACGATCATTGAATATGTCTTAGGTGCTGTAAATATTCATACCTTGTAGAGCTTTATGTGACATGGTCTGTAGATAATATAACAAAATGAAAATGACACTAGTCAAATCTGTTGTTTCCCCGAGCCAATAACTGTCTTAAATTTTGAAATTGTGTGTTATGAAATATGATTTCTGTGTTGCTTTGGGAGTGAGCATGTGTGTACCCTAGTGCAACTTGGCTGACACTAGCACCACAGTGCAAAGCTTTAAATGCGCCGATACTTGCTATAGGTATAAATGGTTAAATGAATAAATTAGTGAATAAGTATGTGTTCTGAGGTGAAATTTTGGATTCGTACTTATGCGAGTTATGTGGCTTTGATTGATTCTATACAATATGCGTCAGACATAAACAGACCGGATCTGACCAAAGACTTTAAAGTTAGTAATGACTATTCTTTTGCCAAACACTCGACATTACAAAATGAAAGTCACGGTTCTTTCGGATTGGAGCTTAAAATAAACGAGGTACCGTGTCACGGTATGTGCGACACGATTAAGATATGTAAACATATTCAATGTTCACAACCCCAAAAGCAAAGTCAAAACTTTGAAACTTTTTAAATTACTAGTAAGTAAAAGACGTGGCGCATCCACCAGGGAAGAGACTGTGTGTTCCGGAAGAGTAATTGCCTTCTGTCCAGCTAGCTGCACCCCAACCAAAGTACATGAATCTATATTGAAAAATTAAACGGACTTGAATATTGCATGGAATTTAATTTGATAGCAGTATATATCAACAATCGCTGATTTTTGTCTTGCATAAACTTATTTTCAAAAACATTGCATACATTTGAGTAAATTTGTTTGACCAGTCAATCTCTCGTCAAGTCTGATTTTGGTTTATTGGCAAGGCTAAAATTATGCTCTGAAAGGATGGATGGCGCAGTTCCATTCACTATCAAAACCAGCGGATAAGAAATGAAAACAAGTCTGTTGTATTATTAAATGATCAATCTTTTGCAAATTCGAAACAGAAATGTTTATGAAGATAAATTTTACTTTATTTTAGAGAATGAGGCAGTGCAGGTTATTTTAGGTAATATTTTATTAAGAATGTTTAAGCGTAGATCTGGTTTTTATTGATTTTTTTATATTTTTTATGTTTTATACATGATATAACTATGTTTTAAAGATAATTATTGTTTTTCTTAACTGTACATACAGTGTCTCATAAGTCTTTTAGGCTGGATATCATAATATGTTTTAGAATGTTTATCTATATGTATAGATATGTTTTATGATATGTGACACTTAAATAAACTATTTATTATCTTATCTTATTATTAATATTGTGAATATAAAAAATTACATTCATTTTTGTGGTTTACAGGGATATAAACACGATTTTGGAAGCGGAACTTCTATTATGAATTGCTTCACAATTTTATGAGAATTGACAATTCTAGAATCTTGTTTATACCCTGTAAAGTAAAATCACCAAAAATTGAAAAATACGTGTATTTCGAAATAAAATACAAACATCCCGACAATTACACCAATACGAGCGGTAGCAATATTTAGAAAGTTTAATTTTAAAAAATGATAGCGAGTTATATTGTGTTCAGTATATACACTGCCACCAAAAATTTATACGCGCCATTATACGTCGGTAGAGATTGTTCCCACTTCATGAACTTTATATAACGAAGCAAACTGCTTTCAAAAATGTTGACTCGGGGAATAATCAAAATGTCGTCATCACATTATTGTTAATCAGTACAGTGATGTATCTGTATAGCCCTTTCATTCTCAATTTGGATTTTTCGCATGACAAGTGCAGCTACCTAGATAGGCGGTGCTTACTCTTCCGGAGTTTCCGACCCCACTTCTCTAGTGAAAGTTCGCGTGTTCAGCTTAATTTGTCAGTTTTTAACGCGTTAACTGTGCTTTTGGGATTGCGATTTGAACATTTGTGTTTACCTTCCATCTCAAATGTGAACAAGTAGAGTTATCTTTCTTTTTTCAATGACAATCGTTACACATGTTATTAGGGCATATTTTATTCAGTTTCTCTACAATTCCCGAACTCCACGTCACAGTACTGAAAACCGCGTTAACTTTACAACTTCGCTTACCGCCCCAGTAAAGCAAAACCGCGTTATAATAGCACTTTATAAATTTGGAACATCGCTTAAAGCCACAATTTGTTTAAGTCCCAAAATTTAAATCTTTAATTTTCTATAAGCCACTCAAAATTTATCAACAAACCCCTTAATAATGATAAAATTTGACCAAACAAATGTTTGCAATTAAATGAGGTGATATTTTGTTGTTTTCGGGATCTTAAATATATAAAGGAAAATATTTCAGAGCAAGAAAATGGTGTATTTATCAAGGCCCTCAAAAAGTTTTATGGCCGTCATCACAGTATTGTTGATAAGTTTGATGTCTCAGTGTCCAGGATTGCCTTGGATATATATTTGACGTCTCATAGTTCCATGTTCCTTTCACACAATTTTGATTACACACGTGACGGGTGTAGCTAGCTAAACAGGAGGTGCTTACCCTTCCGGAGCACCCGGCCTCACTTCCCTGGTGGAAGTTCACGTGTCTAACCTAACTTGTAAGTTCCAAAGTTTTTACTTTGCTTCTGGATTGTGATTGGATAAGTATGTTTGTGTTTGATTAACAAAATCCTCAATTTCGTGTAAGATTAAAAATATAAAGTTTGACTTTGAATATTGTAACGGGTATCATGCCAACTACATATAAATGGTAATTTTGAACTAGACTTAATTTTACTTTATTACTCTGATTTAAAATTGAAAGTCAATTTCTAACGTCTTCAGATACTGTAAACGAAACACTTTTAACGGAAATTAATCTTAGCGCTTTTTGGGGTCTCAGATTTCAATTTCTGCGCAAACTAGAACTGTCTCTTGAGAGCCAAATACCTCCTGACCTTGACCTTGGTTTTATGCACATAAATTAAAAAGAAAATGCGACACATCGTCTCATGTTGGTTTACACGTGTGCCAAGTTTGATCAAAATCCATCGTTAGACATGGAAGATATGGAGCAAATACGATATAAGTACGGACAACCAGACGGATAGACAGACAGGGTGTATTCCTATATACCCTCTTAACCGTCGTTTGCGGGGGGGGGGGGGTTATAAAACTCGGCTACACATTTGTATAAGCGGGTGTATACACACAAGAAGTTGTACATAAAATATTTTTATTCGTTTTTAAAGTAAAAGCGCAAAAATAAGACCATATATTGGGCAAAAATTAAGAATTTAAGAGGTTGACAATTTATTTAATGGAATTGATTTTAAAACCAAGTTTGAGCTATATATATGTTGATAAAAACGTTTATAAATCGAGCCTTGTTATAGTCCTGAGCACCTTTGATCAAGAGGAAACTTGATAACTTCATATTTGCAAACCTATATCTCCTACAGATAGGAATTTTCCACTCTAAATTTAGTTCTTGTTGCCTGTCAGTTTAGGAAGGGAAATATTTTCAATAACTCAGCTAAATACATCAAAAATTGGTGAATAAATGTTGATATATCAACTATCTACTAGTTTTATTTTATTTATTTATTTTGCTATTTAAGGTAACAGTGGCTACTAAATGAAGACCATTTGTTCAAATTTTATCCCAATCCACCCAAGGACTTTCCACACCAATTTTGGTTCAAATTATATATGTCCAGAAGTTTAGAAGAAAATTTAAGTTTACGAGTAGACTCTCTCTCTCTCTCTCTCTCTCTCTCTCTCACACACACACACACACACACACACACACACACACTCGAGTTTCTTAATGCGTTTGCTAAGCTGGCTAATTGATATTTAAATTCTCATGATTTTTACATTACATAAATAGACACTTTAAACATTTGACAGAAAAAAAAATGTACCTTAGTATGATAAAAATTAATATTTAAAAATTCGTGAGTCGTTTGCCAGTGGTCAAGTGTTTTAAAAAGTTGGCTTACAGATAAAGCGTCCCTAACCGTTTAGGTTCCCAAATCAAACTTCAAACTGAAGTTTTCTTTTTTCACCGAAGCTTGGTGTTGTATTTCTACAGACAGTCTGGCTTGATATAATTGAAAGATTTGGCATGTTACGTGAAACACCATTGCTTCGCAGAACTTAATTTGTTAAATATCAAGGCTCCGATTAATTTAATATAATAAAGACACGGACTAAGCACAATTGTTATAATGCTGTGGTCGAAAGATGATTTTTTTATTTAGGCAATCTAATCTAGTTCATTTGGCATTGGACGTAAAACAGCAACATCATTATGTCGCAGAATTTAATAATTTGTAATTCATTGTTTTAAGATTGCGAAGTCACAAATTGAGTACACTGGTCAAAAATTGATGTTTTTCTCTAGGCGGTCTGGTTCGTTATAAGTGAAAAAAATCGAGATGGAACGTAAAACAGCAATTAAATGTACTTTTCAGAACTTAATAATTTGTCCTACATCAAGGCTAATAATTCACAGTCACAGACTTAGCATAACGTGGTGAATAGATACCATACACGATAAAAGAATGTTTGTCTGGCCTCGATTTTGAATTAGAGAGATAAAGCTTATCCACGGCCTTGGAAAAGGCAAACAACGGAGTCCCATTCAGATAGAGTTCTGCGAAAAAGTCATTTGTCAGAAGTTTGTTCCACATTCTGTCCTTGACAAAATCTGATTGGTTGTTTTAACAGCCAATGAAATCAACTCAAACTTTGTTCTATATCTGAAGGGAAATTTATTCAATTATCACCTTTCAAAATGGGACGCAAATATCTTAACAAGATAACAATTCATTCCTTAAGATCTAGTGCATAATCCAGAAGTATGTTACAGTCCTGTCGAAAGTTTAACAATAAGTCAACGAATTGGTGCCGAAGCGACATCTTTTCTCGGCCCTCGCTAGCTATATCTTGCCACTGTGAATGACAGCTGTTATATTTACCTCTACAGCTTTTCGTTAACTAGCTATCACTGTCCCGGTCACTCGGTAGCGTAGCTTCCACTATTTTGTTATTTTATTTTAATTTTTATTTTTTTTGCCAAGAGTGTTAAACTTTCGACAGGTCTGTACCGTATACCTGTGGTTCAGATGTACTGTAACATCTGAGCGATAATGTGATTGAACTGAGTAATGGTGTTTATCGTCCCAGTCAATAATAGTTCTCTTTTTCGAGACGCCTCCAGCTATAGGCGCAAAAATTTTGCCTGTGTGTTGTGCTGATGGCATTATACAGCAGAGTTCTTTATCGTGCCAAGCCCACCGTGACATGGAACCTCGTTTATGTGTAAGTTCCCATCCGAAAGAATCGTGGCTTTCATTTCGTAATGCCGAGTGCTTGGCAAAAGTACAGTCACTACCCACTTATAAGCTTTAGGTTAGACCCAGCTAGGGTTCGAACCCACGACCTCCCACTTACGGAGCGAACACTCTACCAACTGAGCTACCACAGTGGTGTGATAATGTGGAAGACTGAAACACATTATGACAATGTAAAACTACTAAAACCCCGAACAGTAATAAATACAATGTGGATTCCTTTTTTTTCTTTTTGTTCCCCGTCAATAAGCTTTGTAACAACCCACTTTGAAAAAAATTACTCACTTTGAAAACTTTTTTCAAACTGCGTTGAACTTGTCCCGGATTTAACGCAATTTGAAAAAAAATCAAAGTGCGTTATTTTTTCAAAGTGGGTTGTCACAAAGCTTTTAATTTCCAATTAAAAACTTCAATCATTACTAAAATCAAATAAATTTAAAACATTACTGTGAAAAAATATTTTTTCAAAAACTTTACATAATTTTTTATGGACACATGGGGAAGCCTTATCTATATATTGTTTTATACTCAATGATTGATGATTACACATTTTAATTAACAAAATAATGTTTTAAATTCTTTGTTCTAAGAACATTTTTTTAAACAAAGAAAGAAGCACTTAAAAAACCTTCAAAATGGTTTAATTATTTATTAGTATATCTTTATAATAAAATACGTTCAAATAATATATTTATTTTAGATAATTTGATCACAGTCTACGCTTTTTAATGTTTAACATACACAAACACACGCACATACTAGCTACCGGTATTCGTTTAAAAGTGAATCAATCAAATACAATGCATGTTAAACTAAATCAGAAGATAAATAACAATTAAACTGTTTAAAATGGCGTTCATACTCAATAAACTGAATAATGCGTCTTTGATTCAGTGCAAATCCACTGAACGGACATGCTTTTGATTTTTTATGAAATAATACATTAAAAAAAGCACATGACAAGACTGTAACAAAGAACAATTATTATCTATAACTATTACTTTAAGAAATATACAAACAAATGCTTTTATTTGATGTAGGGCGTACAAATAGGAAAACTCATAACTTTAACTAGAACTGTCTTGAGAGCCAAATACCCACTCCCGCCTCCAACATTTAAAGTTTTTCTGCTTTCTGATATGGCCTTAGTTCAAGGTCATGACACACCTTTGGACCATAAGATTATTAATTTGAATTGTCACTAGAGTCGTCCAGAGCATTGATGAGATATGGTCCGGACACGATTTTACACAGACAGACATGGTGATTCCTTTATACCCCACCTGAAACTAGTTTGCAGGGGGTATGAATATGACACGTTCGATTTAATAGCCCATTGTATATGCACAGGTCATTTGATTATTGATATCGATTCAAAACAGTTTAACGAAATGCTGTGAAAAGAGAGCAAGAGGAACTTGACTGACCCCCAGTATAAAGTATTCTCTTTTTTATTTTAAAGTGTAAATACACTTTATTTGCATTAAGAAGAAGTACATCACAAATATCACTTAAAGTTAAAAAACAAACATGTCGGTCCATCTTTAAGCAGAGTATAAACTTTGAAAAAATTGGAAAATTAGGTGAAAACCGTGAACTTCCAACATAGAAGTGAGGTGAGGCTTGGTGCTACGGAAGGGTCAATGCTCCTGCCTTCACTCTTAAAGTATTATTCTCAAAATAAAAAATACGACTTCCAAAATTAAAATCATATGAAAAATAGCATTTACAATAAAAATGAGGACTGAGATAATGATATATGATCCTCTCATAATATTTGAAGTTATTACTGCTCCGATAAGGTTAACTGCGTTTGAGCTGGGAGCCTTGATTGGGCGGCTTCGGCATCTTCTACTGCATTCTTTTTTTCACAACAGCATTCGCAGCATTTCCCTAATAGAATCCCTATTCCTCCAACAATTAGAAAAAACACCACTAGCCCTGCCATTCCTGCCACAACGTAGCCAAATATTCTGAAAACGTAATACAAAAGAGAATTTATTAATGAGAACTCCTGCATCACTGGACTGATACAGTCAAACCTGTCCATAAAGGCCACCTAAGGGAACCATTAAAAGTGGCCTTTATACTGGTAAACAGGTTCAAAAGATATAATTAAAAAGCAATTGGGATAAAATTCTACTGGGCTTTATAAGAAGATGACCCTTATGTAGAGGTGACTTTTAAGGCAGGTTGGACTGTATCGGTCAAGGGACTGTAAATAAGAGTATCTAAATAGTCTTGTAAAACAAATAATGGGTAACAATATTGTAAAGTACCATTAAGTCTGAACAATTTTTGTTTATTTGCACCTTTTGACGGTTTCCATGGCAACGGTAATCATTTTGAAATTTGAAACCAGAAATACACATAGTTTGTACCAATCAGATAAAGTATTGTAAGTTTTGACTATTTTTTTTATCAAAAACAATCACACTAATCCATGTTCTAATCACAATCCAGAAGCAAAGTAAAAACTGAAAAGTTAGGGTAGATACTCGAAATTCCACCAGGGAAGGTGCTCGAAAAGGGTAACCATCATCTAGCTACAACCGTCACGTGTGTAATTAAAACTGTGTGAAAGGAACATGGACCTATGGGACGTCAGATACATCCAGAGCAATATTTGGCTTTCGGTAGTCAATGATAAAACTGTTAAGAAAAACTCGTGCCTTTTCGGTGTTGTTATATCTAATAGATCCTAAACAATCAAAATTGCGCCTATACTAGTATTTGACAACCATAAAATATAGTACTGAAGCAGAATCAAATAAAATCTAAAAACTCTTAAAATGGTTCCTATTTTATAAATAATTAAATGAAGATACCACTCACAATCCAGAAGCAAAGTGAAAACTTTGGAACTGACAAGTTAGGTTAGACACGCGAACTTTC
The DNA here is from genome assembly GCA_021292105.1 of Anadara kagoshimensis. Lineage (NCBI taxonomy): Eukaryota > Metazoa > Mollusca > Bivalvia > Arcoida > Arcidae > Anadara > Anadara kagoshimensis. The sequence goes on from CM037869.1 coordinate 38,389,098, forward strand.
ACCTGGAAAGTGTGGCCGAGTACTCAAAAAGGGTAAGCGCCTACTGTTTAGCTAGCTACAACCGCCAGTTGTGTATTAAAAAATGTGTGAAAGGAACATGGAACTATGGGACGTCAAATTCATCCAGAGCAATCCTGGATACAGACATCAAATTTCTCAACAATACTTTGATGACCAGGGTTTCTACATTTTATCGGTTTTCATGGTTTCCATTTTAAAATGTGTAACCTCGAATGCTCATGCTCATCTACTCACGATGGTAGCAACCATAGGTCTGTAATGTGTTATTAAGTTTGCAGATTTTATAGTGCCGTCCAGATTAACTTTTTCAATCACACTGAAGATGACTAGCATTATTAGTTTTTTGTACTTACATTGCGTCATCTTCTGACGTAGGTATATCTGGGATACTGAACCCTTTGCGTGCGACTGTTATACCTGAAATAAGTGAGTAGTGTGGCGTAATGACATTTACACTCCAGTCAAGATACTTTCATTGATATCGAGACGGCAAGTTCAGGAATGGGGAACAGGAAAGAAAGGAGAAAACCACCAACCAGGCGAATTGATAATTTTTGTAACACGAGAATTCAGTCCTGCTTTGGGTTCGAACTTGGGAGATGTGCTGTTTAAGACCATTATACCACCATTGAAGCTTGCCAGCTGAAGGTTTGTGCATATGGTTGACTCCAGCTGTTCCAGTTTCCTCCGCCACCTCATAACTGGACGCCTCAAAATACGTGTAAGTAAAATATGAATTTGATTTTGGCGTAAAACATCATTACTCTCATCAGACCCGTTATTCGTACTTCAGTTATATTTTGTCAATATACATGCCAATATATAATAAAAAAAACTGACATACTAATCCATGTCTGAATCACAATCCCGAAACCAATTGAAAAACCTTTGAATTGACAAGTTATGTTAGACACGTGAACTTCCACCAGGAAAGTGAAAAAATGCATTAAAATTTGACCACACAGCAATTTTTTAAAATTCCCCATTTTGTCCATAAAATATCATCATGTCCATTATCACAAACAAGCGACAATATACTGTAAGTTTGCGATCGAGAAAGAGAAAAATTACAACATTTTTAAACATTCAATCAGAATAAGACCAAAAGTCTTAAAAGTAACGATAAACCCTTACCTTTGAAAGTTTTGAAAAAAATATTTGAAACTATTTAAAACATGAAAATATATACAAAAATTAGAAAACGTTTATCAAATTTTCTTAAAATGCACTTACTTATGCACTTTAAAGCTGTTTATTGTAATTGAAAAAAAAAAATTTAATCAGAAAATATCTCACAGTGCATAACATACTAGTACCTGGTGATATCACCGCTAGAAAGAAAAATAATGACGAAATTGTCATCGAAACCATAATGCTGAAATTCTGAAAAAGAAGATATTATTTAAAATAAATCACTGTTTTCTTATATGTGCATGTGTTTGACAGCAGACTGAATATAAACTTCGTAGGATAGCGGTCGTGGGTTATAACCCCGACTGGGGTCGGACCAAGATTTGCTATGCCGCATATTAAAGTACTAGGCATTTAGATATGTAAGTCAAGCGGTCCTTCGGATGAGACCTTAAAAACCGATGTTCCATATCACGACAGGCGTGAGACATTAAAGAACATACTTGAGCATTACCCTAACTGCACGGTAAAGTACAAATGTCTGCCACTTCGTCTATAGCTGGTTACGTCTCGATATAAGTGAATGATTTTTGTCTGGGATGTATAATGTTATTCAATCTATCACTCTGTGTGTGTGTGTGTGATATACATTTGAATTTGTCGCCTTGCTCTGTTAAAATTGGGTTAACATTTATTTTTTCATACAGGTATATGTAAGTCATGCATATGCATTGTATTCACTATTCGTTTAAATATGCAGTAGCTAAGAGTTATACGGAATGCCATAACCAAGGATAATTTAATTGCATTCACCTAATATTTCATTAAGTCAAAATAAACTACAAAGAAACTGATACAAAAAATATTATTTAAATGAAAATTAAAATAACATGTACCATGCATCTCCAAAAAATGATTTTAAATACAGTACTAGTCGACACCACAATGGTTCCAGATATCGTTATAACACAGCATTTCTCAATGTTTATCAATTCTATTTCCCATGATGTTCTTGTTATTGAACGGAATAGTGTAAGCTGTCGGAGTTATAATATCCGATAGCAAATGGGAAGTGGTTTTTCTATACCTAGAAGGAAAGTTCACCACGCGCCTTTACGAGGGCTCTCTCTCAATTCTATTACCAGTTGTGGCTTTTAGCTCGTTGACACATACCTTGATAGATATCACTACACGCTTTTACGGGGCGTGCTCTCAATTCTTGAACCAGTTCTGGCTTTTAGCTCGTTCACACATACCTGGATGGATAGCCCACCACACACCCTTGCGGGTGCGTGCCCCTAATTCTTATATTGTTTCTGTCTTTAAGCTCGTTGACACATATCTTTCCCATTGCTCAGTTAGTGCTTATTGCATGCACTTTTGGCAGGACAGGTTACAATTTATATAATTTACCAAAATGTAATCTTTTAGTAGTCAATGACAAAGGGTCTTAGAATTTAAAATATACTATATTTGACACGTTTCGGTATAATACGCCATACTGTAGGAACCACTCTGTTTGTGACAGTGAAATACTCTTTATATCCATAGAAAATCAAATAAAAATTTTTACAGATTGATATTTTTCACTTACTTGTACTTAGTCGTAACAGGGAATCTGTATGCGCATCCGCGCCCAGAACATATCTGCACAGGGTAAAACGTTGGCGCTCTGGGGATTTAACATTTCAAAAAACCAGGCAAATGGCGGATTTTGTGGCGCATATGACGTAAAACGTCACCAAGGACATCACTTCCGGTGTATAATTTGCTATTTTCCACATGTAAAAACCAAATAACGCCAACATTTTCCTTTCTACAGACATACTTTATGAAAATCGCGGATGTGCATACAGATTTCCTGTTACGACTAGGTAAAAGTAAGTGAAAAATATCAATCTTTATACAAATTTATTTGATTTTTTATGAATATAAAGAGTATTTTACTGTCACAAACAGAGTGGTTTCTACAGTAGTCGAGAATCTTGCATTTTATATCGATACGTCACCTGCTATAGATGAAGTTACAGAAAATTACCGTTAAAGAGTATTCCTTGAATATACTGTATAAACATAATAAATGTTCGTAGTATGAGCGAAAAAATTCCAAAAAAAAAAAAATAGTTAAGTCCATTTTTTGTATTGTTTTTCAAAATTAGAGCAAAATCAAACAGATGTATGCTAGAACTAATTAATTGACGGGATGGTGATTTAATTAATTCAGTCAAAAATAAACAAGAGCATTGTTACTCATATGTGTAATATTTCACATTTGCTTTGATGTATTTTTAACAAGACTTATACCAGTGTTAATTTACCAGCACTAATCAGCCATTTCGGAATATAATTCCCCATCAGTAGTGCATTGGCCAAAATTGTAAAACCATTTTTTTTTATATATCCAAAGGACTAAAACGTATTTAACCAAACCGAGTTAAGGAAATAATTTGCATGAGGGGGTATACCTTCCGCAAGTTAAAAAAAATGAAAATAATAAAATAAAACCAAACATACCAGTTAATGTTAAAATTACAATCCCAAAAAACAAAGTGAAAGTTTTGAAAACTTGCAAGTTAAGGTAAACGCGTGAACTTCCACCAAGGAAATTACCCAAATAAAGTAAGACGGTATATTTGGTAAGTTCTGTGAAGTTACATTTATTATTTTGCGATAATAAAAAGAATTAATTTATGAATATCTGTATTCTCTTTGACATTTCACACGTATAATATATATATATAGAAGATATTAAAAACGATAAAAGCTATTGTATTTTTTATTACCCCCTTTTTGATAAAATATATGGTTTTGTTTTATATACAGTATAGACCTGTCGAAAGTTTAACAGAAAGTCAACCGAATTTATGCCAAGTCGGCATATCATCTCGGTCCCTCGTTAGCCATATCTCGACAGTTACAAACTATCTCTTGAGCAGCTCTTTGGCTACTAGCTGTCCATATTTCGGCCAATCGACTGTCGAGCTTCGACTCCTTTTCGTCAGCTCAATGTTAAACTTTCGACAGGTCTGTATTGTATTTATGTCAAGGAACTTTGATCCAAGGGTATAAATTAAATTATTTGACTGGCATCAAAGCATGTAAAATGCAAACAAAACGGTGAAATATACAAGGAAGTAAAATTAAAATAAGTCAAGTATTATATAACACTATTTTAAACACAAATCCAGTGTTCAATCCAAAAATGAAGTTGTTGGTGTCATCCTTGCCCAGGCTTTGTTAAACAGGGGCCATGTTTAAAGATATAACGCAAGTATTATAAAACACAATTTTAAACACAAAACCAGTGTTCAATCCAAAAATGAAGTTGTAGGCCTGGGATTACCTTGGTCTAGGCTTTATGGAACAGGGGCCATGTTTCGAAATTGATGCAATCAGAATAAAGATTAAATATAATTAAGGAAGATGTATGATTGAATATCAGAACTCAAAGTAAAAATATGGACTTTAGGTAGAAAATTACCATTTCGGGAACAATGGCACAATTGCTTCTAATTTGAAAACGACTAGTTGAGGCCAGGTTCTCCGGATGTGTAAACACCTTCTCTTTAGTAAGCTACACAAGTCACGCATGAAATCAAAATTAAGAATGAAAGGAACATTGAATTATTGAACGTCAAAAATACACAGGTTTATTTTGGATACAAAGACGTCATACTTAACAACAATATATTTTGGCGACGGCCATTAAAAGTTTTGAGGGCCTTGTTATGCTTTGACTTACAATATTCAAGAGTCATTATCTTATTTTTAAGCAGCTTAGTTCTTTGTATAAAAGTTCCAGTGGTAAAAACAAGCTCTGTCATAGCGCATTGACTGACAGAATAAAGATCATTTGTAACGTAAGAACCCATTCAAGGTACGGGATCTTATGATCAATGGGTCCAGTATTTTTTTCTTTTTATTTTATAAACTTCTTTTGGTACTTGTTCTTGACTGCACTGTCTGTTGCAAAGTACAAAGCCTACTTTATTTTAAAGTTAACATGTATTCATTAACAAAAGTATTTTATGGTGCATAATTACACGAACATGCCCAAGGTAGAAGAAGAAATCGGTAACTGAAAAACATGTGCTAGGCAAAAAATTTCGTCACAAGTAAACTATAGAAACAACCAAATTTGGAAAAAAGGCATGCATATGTCGGGGCCACTGATTTTACTTTTCATGCGAACTAGATTTGTAAATGCCGAGTGACGTTATACATTTGGTAGTTATACATGCAAGTCCTATTTTATCATGCAATGAACAACAGCTAGTGGTTCACGAAGACAAATATTTCCGAATTAAAAATACAAATAATCCGTATTTTCCAACATTTTTCATTTTCTACATGAATATTACCAAAACACACACATTTACGACAAATTTAATATTAAAATAAAATAAAAGTTTGTTTCTAAAGCCTGGTTTTTAAACTTTTTTCAAAATGTTCTTAATTGTTAATAACTTTTAAAAATACTTATATACAAAACATAAAATTATGAAAAAATTAATCATAATAATTAATTATAATATATAATTACTATTATTTTTAAATAAATTAGAAGTTTATGTCGGACTATGAAGATAAGTTTTATATGTGGCATGTGAATGCATTTAATATGACTGTGATATATGACCACTTATGTAAATCCAATAAATTATCAATAAAATCAATAAAGCTACATGTTTTAAAAATAGAAACATATGCAACTCTTAAAGAATAATGTCTCTGTATCCAAAATTGCCCTGGATATATTTGACGTCCTATAGTCCAGTGTTATTGTTATTCCGAACTTTGATTACACACGTGACGGATGTAGCTATAGCTAGCTAAACAAGAGGTTTAGGTTTCAATCCGACACTTGCCGACCTTAGTTTGACCAGCTTTACTTTGTCAGTCTTCTTGACAAAGATTAGTGATATTCTCAAGAAAACTGTTTCAAAAACAATGACTTCTGGTATCGATATAGGTGAAAAGAATCGAAAAGAAGCGTAAAAACCATAAATTCACTCAATTTTGTATCCAACATCAAGATCATTATTATACAGTCCAACCTGCCATAAAGGCCACCTCTATATTGGGGCCACTTGTACCTAAATGGTTCTTTATTCATATTATTTGAACCTCTATATATAGGCCACCTGTCCATAAGTCAACTTTTACTGGTTCCCTTGGGTGGCCTTTATAGACGAGTTTGACTGTATTTTTCATATATATGCTAAATAGATACCAATGTCTGTTTGTTTTCTGTTTAAACTTAAGATAAAGCTTATTCATGTCTTTGTATATATAAACAATGGAAATCCACCCAGATAGAGTTCTTTGAATAATCTATCATAGACATAAAGTTAATTGTGCATTTTTGTCTTTGACAAAATCTAATTGGTTGTTTAAAAAACCAATGAAATGAAATTAAATTGGAGCGAATTCTTGTTTTGTATAATTAATTCCATGATGACCTTTTACAGTCAGCCAAATAATACCTGGGTAGTCGCAACATGTATTATCAATGAAAAAGTAAAGATACCAATCCATGTTCAAATCGCAAATCTGAATATGAAAGTAAATTCTCTGAAAAACTTCCACGGGAGAGGTGAAGCCGGGAGCTCCAGAAAAGTAAGCATCCAGTCTATCTAACTAACCCACAGTGTTTGAAATCATATTGAGAATCAAAAAAATCTCAAACTATGAGACGCCTTATATCCGGGAAAACTTTGGATACAAAGAAATCGTTTTTATCAACAATATTGTGACTGCCATTCAGCTTTTAAGGGCCTTGAAAAGCATGGACTTGAAATATTACGGAGTCAACAATTTGTTGCCCTGGATATATTTGACGTCTCAAAGTTTCATGTTCCTTTCACACAATTTTGATTACACATGTGGCGGGTAAAGCTAGCTAAGCAGGAGGTGCTTTCCCTTCCGGAGCACCCGGCCTCACTTCCCTGGTGGAAGTTCACGTGTCTAACCTACCTTGTCAGTTCCAAAGTTTTTACTTTGCTTCTAGATTATGATTCGGACATGGATTAGTATGTTTGTTTTTGATTGTATAAGGTCATGAGTGCATGGAAATATGTTCACATTTGGACATGGATTAGTATGTTTGTTTTTTAAATTCATCCATTTTTCCTGCAATCCACTTTTGTATCCCCTGCAAAATCCAATATATATGAACATTGATAAAACCAATGGTATAATGTTCTTCATCTGTGTAGCTGAGTTTCCTTATAAATAAAAATTTGTAATCAAAATACCCATTCATTTATATAGATAAGGTGGACGTTAAAACGAGTGTGTAACAAGTGTTAAAATAAGATACGCACAAAAAGGCAGAAATATTTTGACATGGTTAAAGCATCCGACCTTACTTCCCTGGTGGAAGTTCACGTGTTTAACCTAACCTCAGTTTCAAAGTTTTCTTTGGTTCTGGATTTTGATTTGAACAAGGATTAGTATAATTGTTTTTATTATTAATTAAGGCAGCGGCAATAAAAGGTGCGTCCCAATTAAGGAAACAAAACTTCAATCCATATATAAATTTGCTTTACTATCACATGGAAATGTTGTAAATTTATCCTTGTGATTTTTTTCAATTATGATACAAGTACTAATTTATTAAATTTATTAACCATTGTTATGTCTGTTTATACTAATGTTTGCATGTGGCGGGTATAGGTAACAAAAGAGGCGCTTAGCGTTTCCGAGCAGCCTGCCTCACTTATCTCATGGAAAATGGCGTATACATTTCCCAGTTTCCTAAGTACGTACTCTTTTTGAGAATGTGATTTCAACATGAATAAGGCGTTTGTGTTTTACTTTTACTAAAATATTTGCATTCATTGTAAATAAAATGATTTAGTAAAATGTAATTTGTAAATATACACGAAGTTATATTAATAAGGTAATGACGCAAAACGTTTTACATATCCAATTCCACTCATGTTATTCTTCATTTCACTTCTTTATCGAATTTGTTAAACAATATGGTGTACTGAATCGGGTTAAGCGGATTGGTTTGCCGTTCTTTGACTGATGTCCACAACTGCATTCTTACTCTTACAACATTTGTCGTTTTCACAGAGGTAGGTTATATCAGCACATAAACCACCTAAGGCTACGACTCCTACAATTCCAGCAACAACGTAACCAAATATGCTGAAAAAATCACAAAAATCATAAATAAATACCTTACAGATTTACAAGAGAGAGAGAGAGAGAGAGAGAGAGAGAGATACTATCGGAAAATGAAAACGCATTATTAGACCTCTATAACTACACTGTGTACTGCATTCCTTCTCTAAGATTCATAACTCATTTTGAAATACATTTCAAATTCAATCTGAACGACATAATAAAATAAATGCAGAAACAAATCCGAGTATAATATCGTGATATAATATTACAGAAAAAGTGTGGAAAACCATGAGATAGTCAATATTTTCCTGTGTCTTAAATGCACTTATGTGTTTGTTAAGTGCTTGTTTTTATTATGTACATCTATCATTTAACATTTTGTTCATGGTAATATTCAAGTACATGTAATCAAAAACAAATATACTAATCGATGTCCGAATCACAATTCAGAAGCAAAGTAAAAACTTTGGAACTGACAAGTTAGGTTAGACACGTGAACTTCCACCAGGGAAGTAAGGCCAGGTGCTCCTGAAGAGTAAGCACCTTCTGTAATTCACAAATAACTTTTACCTTCTATTAAAGAGAAGAATCTCAGATAAGGGAATAAAAATATTTGTCTTTCCTGGTGGGTTGAAGTTTACGTGTTTTAACTTATTATGACAGTGATTTGAAAGCTTATTAGAATGTTTGTTATTCATTTAATAAAAATTTATTTGCCTCTTTTTTGTCAATGTTATATTATAACACTTCAGCAAAATGTTTTTATTACAAATTGTTACATGACAAATATTCAAGTCCAATTACAATAAAAAACAACATACTAATCCATGTCCGAATTACAATCCCAAAGCAAAACTGACAAGTTAGGTTGGATACGTGGACTGCCGCCAGGGAAGGAGACCGGGTGTTCCGGAAGGGTAAGTATCTCCTTCTTAGCTAGCTTCACATATGTTGCATATCATTACACACGTGACGGGTGTAAGTAGTTTGATTGGCTGTTATTACCCATCAGGATCACTTTCATGGTGGGAGTTTACGTGTTTTACCTAAATTGACAATTTTTACTTTGGTTTAAAGATTCGGATTTAAACATAGACCAGGTATGTTTGTGTTTGTAATAAAATACACAATGTAGTAATGACATCATACATTCCACCCTCTTCTGTCACAGGAATTCGAATCTTCGCATCTGCTACATCTACAATGCCAATTAAACTTTAAACGTTTCACAATAATTACAGTAATCTAAATAAAGATTTGTTTGCAAAATAATATATATATAAATTTCATTGATTTAATTTATTTTTGTAAGTGCCAACACACAAAACCAAAAATGATTGTTCGTCCATGAAAGCTACTTTTGTGATTCGAGGAAGAGGAAATAGGGTCCGTTACAACTGTTTGCAAATATTTTAGATCACCATCTATAAATTAGCAGTCAGTTTAATTTCAATAAAAACAATTTGCAATGATGGTTATAATAAAAATCTAAATAATAGTAATTTCTTGCAGACTACAACATGAAAAAACTAATGTTGATTGGTAAATGTATGAGAGGAAAAGACATTTTACTGCCATGTGTCATTTTCGAATCAAAAGATAACTCAAGTTATAGAGGCACATGTGTCACACGCTTCGCTCGAAAATTGAAGAAAATTCGTTAAAAAGTGAAATCTAAATGGCATGTACTTAGAAATTTGTATAATCACCAAATAGTAAAGAATGGAACAATAAAGATGACAAGTGACGAATTTATTTGGAACATGTTTTGGAGTTGAAATGATAAAAGCGACAATTTTCTCGCTTAAGCAGCATATATTTGGACTTTCAAAAAACTTGAGAAAGAAATTATAGAGAAACTTGAAAAAGAAATTATAAATTTTGCTAAAACTTTCTGAGTGCCAACTGGCTATCTAACTAAGATTTTTGGGATCGTACCTAAAATGCCAAAAATGTATTTTTCATCCCAAATTTCTGTTTGACAGTTGTTTAAACCTTTCGTGCACAGTTACTGTTCATCGTACGTGAGAGTCGTCAATTAACCGAAAAAAGTTTAAGATATTTTTATATGTTGTACAGAAAATCCACAGTCAGTGTTCAAAGTCGACCTTCACATCAAAATTTTAAAAATCCGCGACTAAGCGCGTGCAGTCTAAATGAAATTTTTCAATATCAAATTTCTGCATTAAACAGCTAGTGTTCAAACATCATTTCAGTTATCAACTTGAAAGTTGGTCAAAGTATATTTCAAGGTATTCAAATCACCAGTATTTTTATGTACAAAATTTATAGTAAATGTTTACACTCAATTCCACACAAAAGTGCGCTGAGAAGCGCGTGCAAAATCATTGGATTTCTATTTCTGCATATCATTATAATTATCCAGTCAGCGTTTGGTATCTCAAGATGCCTTCCGTTTCAGAAGCCATGTTTGATGACACTGGCGGTAGGAATGTGGCGTTATTGTAAGTTATTATTGATTTATTGATTTATCTGCCGTAGGTAACTTAATATAATAACACATTATGAACAAAATACAAAGCCTTTTGACTGAAAAAGAATTGATTTGCACTGTAGAAATAAAACCTTTTATGATTTGTTACAACGTACGAGTCTAAACATGTCAACTGGCAAAGAAATAGATATATGTAGCTATTTGGCCACTAGCTGTTCACATCTCGGTATCACGGGGGCATTTGGCTGTTTAAAGGTCGGACCCTCGGTAGTTATAGCACTAATTAGTTAGGTCAGTGCTCTAGATTGCTCCATTCTTTTCTACAAAAACCCTTAAGATATCGCCATACTAGTATAATTCTTACCTTGACATAACATCACTATTGCAAGCCCAAAAAACAAAGATTTGTACATTGCTACCATTTTCTAAAAGAAAAAAATTAATATGGCAAATTTTTCTAATATACTACTATCTGCACCATTATGTTTTGACAGTTAATTTTGCAAATAAACTTCAATGTCATATCTTGTTTATTTTTTCATGAAATACAGAAAATATAACCTAATCATATGTTTATATTTAAAGTAAATCAAATACGAGTTGTTCAGTAATTTCTGAAAACGCCAAAAACCCTTTGCCTAAATCTTACAATAAATTAAAAAAATAAATAGGTTAATTAACAGAAAAGTTGCCACTTTCAAAGTTTTTACTTTGCTTTGGGATTGTGATTTGGACATAAATGGATAATTTGTTTATCATACGATAGTATTAGCTTTTTAATTCAATCCATGTACATTTAGACATTAGATAAAATCCACCATACCCTAAATAGTGTTATCACCGTAAACGCACTCAAACAATATCATATCTCACTGTGTCAAGTTCAATTCGGTCAAACCTCGAATTACATAACTATGTGTTTGAAATAGAACATATAATATATTTTAGGTGATTTAAAAGCTCAATTATGAAAGCTATAATGGGTCCTTTTTAACAGTTAATTTGTCTATGAACTATATTGATACGGCGTTGCCGAGAAACTTCGGTCTCCGGAGAGAATCACGAGACTGATTAAGCTATTTTTGGACGAATGGGTGAATTATTTACCGTTTTTACAATATACACGAAGGCTTTAAATTTTATTGTTGCATCAATGATATAATTATAGAGATAAAACCAATAAATTAATGTATTATATAGCAATATATGCTTCGCATAGAAAGTATACCATAAACCCCCAAGGTATTAGCGTGCAATAAATGTCGTTATTTGCACGCTAACTTTGTTCCAGTCCGAGATTTCCCGAATCAATTTTTTCATACTGCACGCTTTGTCACATGACGGTGTCGTTTATGACGTCATACGATTGCTGTCGACGTCATCACTGTATTGTTGTCATATTGCACTAGTTCCTATATCAATTTACAAGAACTCATGAAATATTTATGGTTTGTACAACAAAATGGTATTTTAGATGAAATACTTGACGGGAGTGAACGAAATTTATTTTGCTATATAATAAAATGGTTATTGAACTGATATTGTAAAATATTTTTCCTCGTTGACTCGACATTTGCACTCGCAAGCCCGTGCAAATGTCGAGTCAACTCGGGACAATATCAGTTCAATAACCCTATATTATTGACAAAAAGCACACCTTAAACTAAATAAACATTACAAATTGCGAATTCTCAGACCACAAAACATGAATAAGCCGAATGGGTGTAATCATACAACTCAAACCAAATAGTGAAATTTTAGTTACAGACAATATATGAATAGTCGGTGACAGGATTGCCAATAGGAAAGAATGATCTTGCGAGACAGGTTCAGGTTTAAATATGGCGACATACTATGTTTCCATTCCTGGTAGCCAAAATCGCCATTGGCTACTAATTTCTGAGGAATTCTTTCAAAAAGTAACCTATTTTAGCAAATTTGTGGAAAAATACTTTAAAAAGGACTATATTTTCACAATGCTGGTTTTTGTGTACTTTCAAATTTTGAAAAGCAATTGTATACATACTGATCTATGTAAAAAAGCATTGTAAAAATTGGAAAGCAGACACTGACCACTGCCCAAGGAAATCGAGGACGGTGCTTTGGAGGTAGCTACGCCCGCTACGTGTTAAATCGAAATTGAGAATGAAGGAACATTGAACGTCGGATCTCAAATATATCCAGGGCGACCCTAGACACAGAGACACCATACTTATCTACAATAGTAGAAGACGACTATAAAGTATTTAAGAGTCTGGTTATCCTAGGCTTGCAATATCTCTCGGAAAACAATCATTTTAATTTCTTTTTTCTACACCATGTAGTAGACAACATAGATCTAAGGACATATAACATACTAATCTATGTCTAATATATGTTCAAATTACAATTGCGAGGCAAAGTAAGTTTTTGAAACAGACAAACACGTGAACTTCCACCTGAGAAGTGAGACCGGGTATTCCAGAAGGGTTAGCAATTCCCGTTAAGCTAGCTACACCCGCCTTGACAGTTGTGTGTAATCAAAACTGAGAGGGCCAGGAACAATTGAAGAAATTATACCTTGTTTGAGTTCGAGTGTATTTAATCAGTTATTGATTGAGAGGAATAGTAAATTGATTCCATTGCGAAGAAGTTAATGTAAATTTTCTATTGTTGATTCGTATATTATAGTATAAATTGAATACACACAAACAGAATGTAATTTTTTTATAAAAATATTGTCAATAATATATCTGTGAATTAGTATAAAAAACAAACATACTAATCCATGTCCAAATCACAATGCAGAAGCAAAGTAAAAATTTTGGAACTGACATATTAGGTAAGACACATGAACGTTTACAAGGGAAGTAAAGCCGGGTGCACCGGAAGGGTAAGCAAACCTTGTCTAGCTAATTTATCATGTCGTAGGCATATGAAGGAAATGGAACATCAGTTTTTTGAATAAGGATAGAAATTTGGCTTGGTAGGACTGCTGACCAATCAAAACAATACATGACGTAATACCATATTCTGTGACGTAAACGGATACTGAAAACTTACGTCATCAGAGGTTATGACCCTAAACTGTAATCGTTAGAAATTAAATCAAGAATGCTAACGGAAATAAAAAGTTCACCCAAAAAAGACAATTGCAATTATATAAAATATAATTAAATGCCAGATTGAAATGTTTATCGTAACAATATTTACAATTCCTTTAGCCTATACTTACACTAAATATTTACTCCACTTATGTGTAAAGTCATTGGTCCCAATATATGTTTGTCCTCTCTATGCGATTTCTAACATGGAACGGTATGATTGTACTTTTTTAATCGCACCAAGAGTTGTTCCAAGTGCATATACATTGTTTTCAATAACCTATTTCTTCTGCTTTAATGTCCGAAGAAATTAGCAATTTTTGGGTACAACAGCGGTTGGCGTGATTAAACAAACAATTACAACTTTACCGTTCTATGTTTAAACCACAATTCCAAATAAAATGAAATTCTTGATGAAAAAATTGAAAACTGGCGAATTAAGTGAAACGTGTTGTATTAGGTTCCCATAGTTAATACAAGTTCTCTAGTCTGAGATTTAATTTTTTTGCCGACAGTCTTCTCTCGGAGAATAAACAAGGTTCTGCATAAGTCTAAACAAGTATCAAGCAAAAGGGAAAAGGTTTCTACATTAAGTCCATACACTTGTAAATAACCAATATAACAAGGAACATGAAGAACAAGAAGCATATCAATAATAAACTAAGATAATCAGGCAGAACTATATAAGAACATAGGTTATTAAACGCAATATTTTGGACAGCACTGTATTCTTACTTTACAACAAGTACAACATAATCGCACCTTTAAAAGCAATCTCAGCTAAAACAAACCCCAACTTTGGAGTTATATAACGATATATATTCTGATTATTATTATTTCTTTCCAACTGATACCGTAGTGGTATTATATTGATAGTATTTCATACCTCATAGAATAATATAAATAATTTTGAAAATTATAGAACATGTATAACTAAAGAGACGAATAAGAAATTGATATACAACAGGCGGGAAAAGCCAAGTTGCAAAGTTATATATTATACGTATGGTGCATTGTTCAATCTTGACTTTACTTCAATTTAAAAAATAAAAATAAAAAAAAATAAAAACAGCTAATTTAAAAAAGGTCAAAAATAAAAAAAATAAAAATAATTCAATGAACCCAAACTAAAGTAAAAATTGATAGTCTATCCCTGTCCGTCCACTCGAATAACTAAAATCGTAGCCAATGCAAATTGAATTTCAGTGCAACTCGGCAACAAATGCTATATTGTAATAATTTTAAAAATGTTTTCTTACCAGTTCTCTATCAAACAGAAATTGTCTGTTATTATATGTGCAAATTCATATAAATGCGCACCAACTTTAATCTTGTCTTAAAAAGTATCTGCCAAGTCAATAAATATGTCATTTATAATAAAAACAAACATACAAATGCATGCTCAAACAATAAAAAACACTTAACATTATTTATTGATATTGTCATGTAGTAATATTTCAATACTTATAGGATTGCCCTTGATATATTTGACATCTCATAGTTCCATGTTCCTTTCACACAATTTTGATTGCACACGTGGCGAGTGTAGCTAGCTAAACAGGAGGCGCTTACCCTTCCGGAGCACCCGGCCTAACTTCTCTGGTGGAGGTTCACGTGTTTAACCTAACTTGTCAGTTCCAAAGTTTTTACTTTGCTTCTGGATTGTGATCCGGACATGGATTAGTATGTTTGTTTTTGGTTATATTTGAAGTATGATAACACGTGGCGGATGTAGGTAGCTAAACAGATGCTTACTATTCTGAAGCACATGGCTTTTTTTCCTGGTGTAAAAATTCAAGTAATTTGTTTAAACTTTGCTTAAGAATAGTCATTTTGACATGGATGGATTTATTATTATTTTCATAAATAAACGTCTATCTGTCCCAAAAACAGTTTTTCGAAATTTCCCGCTCTTAGATTTAAAAAATTGAATTCCTATATCGTGTGGACCTTTAAATAGTTTGACCTAACGGTCAAGTATGTCTTCTTTTGGACTCAACTTTGATTGGATTTGATATAATTATTACCCTTTGATATTTTATATTGCATATGACACTCTATGCAACTGACTTACATGAAGGTTTTAATGGCCCGAGTAAATATCCTCTGTTTTTTCTTACCGTTTTAATGATTAGTTTGTTTTGTTTTGATTTTTTTAACTATTTTTCTTTATACTTTGAGATTGAATTAAATGAGCGGCTATAATCTTTTTCATTATGTTTCACTTTCAGACATGCTTTTCAGCCAATCAGTTTTATCAAAAGAATTGTTTTAATTCAAATCCAGGTATAAGATTTGGTACTGGGTAATATATAAATCAAACATGTCCAAATCACAACCCCAAAGCAAAATAAAACCTTTGAAAACTAGCAAAATTGCTAATAAAACTTGTTCGAACCCTGTATAATACAATTTCTCTTGATGTGTTTAAATTAAGGAAAAAATGATAGTCGGGAATTGCAATAATTGTAGATTAGTGATAATTGATAGCAGCGACTAAAAGTTGGTTTACAGTTGAATTTTGATCCATTCTTATGTTAAGCGATTCAAATTAAATCAAAAACAAACATACTAATCCATGTTCGAATGACAATGCAGAAGCAAATTAAAAACTTTGGAACTGACAACTTAGGTTAGACACGTGAAATTCAACCAGGGAAGTGAGGCCGGATGCTCCGGAAGGATAAGTACCTCCTGTTTAGCTAGCTACACCCGCCACGTGTGTAATCAAAATTGTGTGAAAGGAACATGGAACTATGAAATGTCAAATATATCCAGGGCAATCTGGGACACAGAGACATCAAACGTATCAACAATACTGTGATGACAGCCATAAACTTTTTGAGGGCCTTGATAAGCCTAGGCTTGCAATATCATTGAGTCAACAATTGATTTGCAAGCAGCCTACTTCGTTGTACAAAATCCCCGTAGTGGGAACACATTTATGAATATATATAAATTTTGCAATTTTAAGAAAAAAAACCTTCATAGCAAAATATACATAAAATGTTAAACAATACTTACAAAACGTATTTATTTAATTATTTATTATAAGATTACAAAATATAAAACTAATATCACAGATAATTTAATTATATCACAGACTTTGCTCCTAACAATGTTTAAACAAGAGAGAGAAAGAGAATATTCTAGGAAAATCTATACAAAAATGTAGTTTATCCATAGTTCATTCATGATCCAGAATAATCTAAAACCATATAAAAATCAAGAATTTTACGCTTATAATACCAAACGGAAGCAGTCTCCCTTAATTTGAAGTCCACGTTCAAAACATCAAAATATGCATTTCCCAACCTGTGTTAGTATAGAGTACTACTTTATCTTTTCTGTTTTGCTTACAATTCAAGCTTCAAGTATCTACCAGTATATGTTTTGTTACAATAATAATAAATACTGTCAAACGTATAGACGTCTAGATGAAATGTATATACGTTTTGACGATTTATAGTGAAAACCTTAAAGAACATATCTCTAATCAAACCAGAAATTGTTATTTAGGTTACTTATATAATTTTACCTAATTATTCTATTGATATCAGAAAATATGTAACAGGTAACTATCCATCCATTCTTATAGTATACAAATACGCCAGCATGAAAGTAAAAAATACAAAACAATTACAAATACACATGGGCCAAAAATCGACAGATGAGGATTTATAACCTCTTATCAAGTTCATTCAGAATAACCTTTCAAACTAGGTTAAGCGATTCGGAGGCGGAATCGTTGTTCGGGCGGCTTCTGAGTCACTCACAGCATTACTTTTTCCACAACAGTGCGCGACGCAAATCGAGAACAAAAACACTATTCCCATCATAATAAGTATCAATACAACAAGCCCTACAATACCTGCAACGACATAGCCGAATATTCTGTAAATGAAATACAAAAAAAAAAAAATACAATGAACATGAATCAAATTAACAAAAATAACAAATACTTTACTATAATTGTATAATGATACTTCAAAGTCGAGATTAGATGGTCTTACCTTATCTAACTGCGGGTTTCACTTAATTTGCCAATTGCTACTTTCCCTTTGGAATTTTGAATTGACTATTGACTGGGATTATGTTTATGATCGAACCCAACGAACTTTGATTTATTTCGCTTGTCATACTGAAGTTGTAACACAGAAACAACAAGATCTGTACTTCTTCCCTTTATACCATTAGCCTAAAACGATATCTTATTAAATGGGCTCATGTACCTGCTTCTCCTGCTTATGGTGTATTTGTTTCTCAATTAATACGCTAAGGTACAGCTTGTTCCCACTACAGGGACTTTGTAAAACGAAGCGGGCTGCTTGCAAAAAAAATTGTTGACCCACGGATATTGCAAGCCTAGGCTTATCAAGGCCCTCAAAAATTTTTATGGCCGTCATTCAGTATTGTTGATAAATTTGATGTCTCTGTATCCAGGATTGCCCTGGATATATTTGACGTCCCATAGTTCCATGTTCCTTTTACACAATTTTGATTACACACGTGGCGGGTGTAGCTAGCTAAACAGGAGGGGCTTACCCTTCCTGAGCATCCGGCCTCACTTCCCTAGTGGAAGTTAACGTTTCTAACCTAGCTTGTCAGTTCAAGTTTTTGCTTTGCTTCTAGATTATGATTCGGACATGGATTAGTCTATTTGTTTTTGATTTGAAAGTACTGTTTCCTGCACACTACAAACGCACGTAAACAACGAAACTAGAACAAGCTAAAAGACGCCTAGTAGTCTACTCAGTATTTTTCAGCCTCATTAACTTACATTGCGCCTTCTTTTGACGTAGGTATATCGGGTATACTAAATCCTCTACGTGCAACTGCAACATCTAAAATAACAAAATACGCCCGTCACTATGTGAGCTGGGGAAGGAAAATATGTAAAGAGTATGATAAAATAATAATAATAATAATAATAATAATAGGAGGAATATACAAGTTATAAGTTTGCTTTTTATTGAAGGAAATATTAATTGCTGCTACAGTCCAGTCATATATTATATACTTTCAGTATTCAAAGCGACCATTTGAATTTCCAATCAAGAAAAAACGTACACAGCATCCTCATATCCTCATTAGTAACAAACCTCCAAAGTTTTAAAGCATTTTTTCAAAAACTGCAAAAGTAGTTCCAGACAGACGGATAGACAGGTAAAAGGTATACCATAATACGTCCAGCCTATTGACGGGCAAATAAAAATGATTTAGTATTCTTATAAAACGCACACTTACCTGAAACTGCTCATATGAGGAAATCCAAAATTATACTATCATTCTATCAATCGGGATTTTCGGTTAATTGAATATATATATATAATATATATATATATATATATATATATATATATATATATATATATATATATATATCGATTCTTAGTAGCTATTGATGCAATAGTTGATTCTTATTGAATGTTGAAAACAAACATACTAACCCATGTCAGAATCACAATCCAGAAGCAAAGTAAAAACTTTGAAACTGACAAGTTAGGTTAGACACGTGAATTTCCACCAGGGAAGTGAGGCTGGGTGCTCCGGAAGGTAAGCACCGCCTGTTTAGCTAGCTACACACGCCACTTGTGTAATTTCAAATTCTGGCTGTCTTCTGTTTTTACTTTCACAATTATACCAAAAGAGAGAAGACTTCAAAATAGGTTTTGAAATATTTATTAAAATATTTATTTTATCATACAGTTTCAGACTCAGGTTCATATTTGTACCATTGTAAAAAAAGCATGTCCAAATAAAATTTAGAATTTTAAAACAAACAACTTTAAATGCGTGAATTTCCATCAGGAAATTGATGCCAGGTGTTCCTATTTTACTATCTACATCCACCACGTGTGAAATGTTAAGAATTAAAGGAACATTGTAATAAGTGACGGTATTTTGTTATTTTGCTTTTTACCTTTCCGGAGCACCCGGCCTCACTTCCCTGGTGGAAGTTCACGTGTATAACCTAACTTGTCAGTTCCAAAGTTTTTACTTTGCTTTTGGATTGTGATTCGAATATTGATTAGTATGTTTGGTTTTGATTACCATTGCCAAAACATCAATTTGGAACTGTCTAGAAATAAGTTTCGGCACTGTCAACGCAGTTTTAAAATTACATTTGACAGCAAGAGTGTTAAAATACAATAGAAATTAATTGACTCAGATTGATTTCGCTTTCAGCTACCTCTAGGAAGATACTGTACCTGTTGATATCGCCGCAAGAAGATAATATAACGCTGTAATGTGCAATGAAACCATTATCCTGAAACACAAGACGATACGATTTTAATTAATCCGGAGTTTGTTTCGTACACAATTTTCCAAAATGTTGAAGTCAAAATGTATTGAATACTTTTAGATTAAATATTAAACCAGTGTTAATTTCACAGTACTTTATACCGCCGTTTCCGAATACAATTCCTCATCAATAGTGCTTGCCCCAAAAAAAGTGCAACTACATTAGGACATGCAGTTGTATCAAAAACAAACATACTTACAAGCAGCCTACTTCGTTGTACAAAGTCCCCTTAGTGGGAACAAGCTCTACCATAGCGTATTAATTGAGAAACAAATACACCATAAGCAGGAGAAGCAGGTATATTGCTGCATAAAAAAGGAAGTTGACAATAGAACAATTGAAGTCATCACGTTTGTCATAAAGTTTCAAATGTAGCTTTTCTTGTGCGTCATAATTCAGGTATAAGTCTAAATATGAAGCAGAACTTGAGGAATCAGTTGTGTCTTTTATTTCAAGCTCACTAGGATAGATGACATTTACAAATTTACAAATTTAGGATTGTTAAGAGACAGAACGTCATCTATGTATCTGTATGTTGAGTTGAATGATTTGGCGACAGTTTTCTCTTCAGATTTAACAAGGTTCTGCATAAATTCTGCTTCGTAAGAATAAAGAAACAAATCAGCAAGGAATGGTGCACAGTTTGTACCCATTGGTATACCGATTGTTTGCTGAAAAACTATATTAACAAACACAACAAATATGTTATCTATCAAAAACTCCAACATTTTGTTGATGGTATCTTCAGTATATTTTTGTTTGGAATCCGTATGATGCTTGACAAAATAACCAGAATCCATGTTCAGCACCAGATATTTGTATCTTGGCTTACCGTTTTTGTAGAAGAAAGACAAGTGAATAATTTCTTTAAGACGTTCTTTCAATTTAGAATGAGGGATTGTGGTGTATAGTGTAGAAAAATCAAATGTTTTTATACTTTTTACATGAGATAAAGTATTAGAAGCAAGATGTTCAAGTAATTCTTTAGAATTTTTGAGAATCCACATTTGGTTGATTCCAGATGTAGAATATACTTTTTCTGAATAAGACTGAAGACCATCTTTGACGATTGTCAAAATTTGTGTTAGAGTTACCGATAATGATTTAGTAGTACATTTAGATGAGCCTGCTATATATCTTTCCTTGTATGGATTTTTATGGAGTTTAGGAATCCAATACAAGTAAGGAAGATCAAGATCTTCCTCTTTAAGATTGATACCGAAAGACTCGAGAACTCCCCTATGGTTGGAAAGAACTTCATCTTTGGTAAAATTAGTTCTAGAATATGCAGGTTTTTTGTTGTTTTTTTTAAGGGGTTGAAGAGATATAGAAATGACCGATATATATTTATTTAAATTAAGATTAGGATATACTTTGAATAAGGAAATATACCTTAGTTTTTAACATTTTCAGATTCTACCTATGCTAAACACGCGATCTCGAGAAAATAGCTGATCCGAGTGCGGCTTTTTGTTTCTTTGTTTCTGACAAAACAGGTAAATTCATAAAATTTCCCAAAATACAATTGAGGTGTTTTCTTTATCAATCTATTTGGCTTTTATTAGATCTTAAATGAACGAATAAAAACAGATTTGTGCTCGAGAAATGCAAAAAATGTAAATTGCTAATTTATGTAGTCGGACATGGCCTAAAATAATACCTAAACATGTTGAACGCTTCGTTGGATAGTTTTCAAATGTTTACTATGCTTTTTGATTGGAATTGGTGATTTGACAGGAGCTTATTAAATCTTGACAGAAGGGTGTCGCCAAATCATTCAACTCTACATAGAAATGATTGATATCTTATCTCCTATTAATCCTTAATTTCTAGACTATATGAGTACCCTTCCTTAGCTAACCTGAGATGACAGAAACGACTGGGTAACCAATCAAGTTCTACTTCGTATTGATAGGATCAGATGAGGACAAGAATGTAAAAATGATAGAGGAAGATGAAATGAAAAGAGACACAATGCATGTAAACAAGAGCGTAGAAAAAAATTGTCGATATATATATATATATATATAATATATATATATTTAGTTCAAATAATAAAAAAGTCTTGCACAAGGTAAGTATATAATCCAAAAAATTAAAAGACTTCACTAGAATTTAAAAAAATATGTATCACTTCAATTTACTCAACTAGTTTCATTGACATTCATCAGGAGTATGTTTACTCAACTAGTTTCATTGACATTCATCAGGAGTATGTTTACTCAACTAGTTTCATTGACATTCATCAGGAGTATGTTTACTCAACTAGTTTCATTGACATTCATCAGGAGTATGTTTACTCAACTAGTTTCATTGACATTCATCAGGAGTACAAGAGATACTCCTGATGAATGTCAATGAAACTAGTTAAGTAAAATGAAGTGATACATATTTTTTTAAATTCTAGTGAAGTCTTTTAATTTTTTGGATATATATATATATATATATATATATATATATATATATATATATATACAATTAATTACAATTATTTGTATAACAACTTCAATAAAAATTGATTATATTTTATCACTTATTCAGTGAGGAATACCGATGTGGTCTAACAAAATGATCGTGAATTACTTACCGCAAATTTAATTATTGTTTTTTTCATAACATTTATAACGAAAATGGGTAAAATTTCTTATATTAAGTCTTAAATTAAACCCGTTTTTATCGGAGGCGCATCTGAATTCAGATTTTATTTTAATTGTATCAATAATATTTGATAATTCTAGGGATTCATCTTGATTTTTTAGTAAGGCACATTTCTGATTATTGGGAGGTCTTGTTCCAATAATTATTAAATGAGTATAGCTGAAGCTTTTTAGAGAATATTTACTTCAGTATTTCAAAAATACAACAATACAATCATTTAAAGAAAGGTTGTTAAAATTTAAGATTTTCAAAAAATATAGAAAAGACTTAGCTTTTAAAATGATATCATTAAAGCTTTAGATATGATATTATGAACGACACAAATAGTAAAATACAAGATTTTTATTTCTATATCATAGCAATGTAACTAAATTTGTTAACTTACTAAAGATACAAAATATTTAAAACCCCGATTTTTTTATTTAAAAATAAGTAATGAAAAAATGTTTAAATGTATAAGGTAGGACATTTTAAAAATGTTACTATTAATAACCCCGTTTTATTGCTGCAGCACTAGACGATCGTTTCGAAATGCAATTTCACTTCAGTAGTGCTTGGACCAAACTTTATGCTGAAGTGAGAAAAATAGGTAAAGCAATGTTCCTAAATACCCCTCCATGGAACGAAAATTTGCATTTTTAATTATTTCTTATATTATTGCTTTCGTGTGAAAAGTAAAATAGGAAAAACATTTTAAGAGAACGAGATACTGAAAGCAATACTTTCTGAAAGTTCTCATTAAAATTGGACCAGATACCTTTTTCGACTCGGTGCATAGAAGGATCGGTTGACGCCAAATTTATATTTGAATCTATATTGATGTTTATTGACTAAAGGCCTCAGGCCCATATCGCAATAAGGTACAATCAATGGCGGTATATAAATGACAAAATGTGAATAATACATAATATTTTCACACTAAATACATATTTCTAAATGACAGTATTTGTAGACCTTTTTCTTAATGCATAATATATATACATGCTTAAATTGTGTTATGTTTTTTTTGAAGACATAATAATAATAAATTTCTGATAAAAAGAATTTTTTAAATATTTTAGAGAAATGTATCTATGTCGTATAATATTGAAAGCATTGCAAATAATTTACAAAATGGTTCTCGTCTTCTATTTATTTTAAATGACAAAACCTGCGTAATCTATACTCCCTTTTTATACCCCTATGCCTACCTTTTCAATTGCCAAATTAGACGAACCTACCCTAAAAAGTGCTGATGCATGTCTAAATTAACTTATTTGAATTTTATCAATATAAACTTCTAGTTCTAATATTTGAATCTGTTGTACTAATGCTTTGCAAGTCGAATCTTATTAACAAAGAAAACCAAGAACAAGTTATGTTTCAATCTCGACAATATTATGTTGCGAATATTTTTGAAATTTCATTGAATATTCAAAAGCGATGATGAGTATCATTTTGGAATAACAATAAAACTTGACCTTTTTTTATCTCTCTCCCCCCCCCCGAAAAAAAGCATGACCTAATATGGATTTGGTAAAATTAATTTCTGTTCTATTTTTCCTATTTCAACATCTGAAAAGTATTTAAATTTTCAGTTTTTGTCCAACACTACTGATGTATGACAACTTATTTCCGAAACAACCGATTAGTAATAAAAATCAATTATTTCGTACCGTTTTGTTTATTTTTTTATCATTGAATAAAGAATAAAAAGTTTATAATGAGTAAAAGATTGAATAAACATTACAATTTTGAGAATTGCACATAAAAAATAAAATGCCTTACCAGTTTTTAACAGCAATGCAACCAGTTGAATGTGAAATAACAGGTCTAACAAAGTTGCACATTTATCTTAATCGATATATATATATACTTGTGTATTGGATATGTTAAGTGTCATACATGTATTTCTTTAATAAAATGAATAAGATTTTTTAAGAAAATTCACTTCCTTTTTAGAGACTTTTTTTTTCTATTAATACATCGATTAGCCCACTTGTAGTGGTATAATTAATATTTATACATAAAGTGTTCTTCGAAAAATGAAACTGTCAATAAAACATTTGGAATTCGTCGAAAAATACTGAAAATATTTTTTATAAGAATCTGTACTTCTACGGAGTCCAGAATTGTCTACATTTAACTAATTGTTTGAAGGATATAACTTTAACCACGATTTAAAAGGAAAAAAGCGTGTTATATACTAAATTGTTTTCGCTAAGATCATGGCCATATACTCTTTTGACAATTTTTATCCATTTTTGGGGAATTTCTTTTAAAAAAAGTTACAGTTCCTTCTTAATTTGTTTTCGTACTTTCCCCGATAGAGATGTCTGAACAAATACAGTGCAAAAAACTATATCTTACCATTACTAAACAAATATTTAAACAAATTTTGTTGTTTATGAATAGTATAAAAATATTTGGTGGAACAAATCAATTTTTGAATAAATTGTGTTTTTCATTGTTTTTCCGAACAAAGAATTTTGTTCCAGATAAATGATCGTAAAATGCATATCAACAAATTTTAAAAAGCTAAAGTAGAATTTAGATTTACAGTTAAACCTCGATTCATTGCCACCATTTGTTCAGTCAAATTTTGACGTTATAAAGGGGTTTGGCGATACATTTGGCGAGGCAGATAAAAAAAAACATAAACAAAATGGATTTTGGGACTTCAAAATAGTGTAGCAATAAGCAAGGTGATAAAATTATCGAGGGGCACGATTATGAGGTTTTACTGTATATTAATTTGATAATGTCAAGTAATGTTATCTACCCTATTTTCTCCGTTCTTTGGATGAGGTCATTTGTCTTTTTTAGTTTTAAAAAACTTGAACATTACTATACTTAAAAACTACATTTCATAAACATACTTTTTCATAGTTGATTGGGATAATAATAATTGTAAATTCATTAACAATAACTACCAGTGTTGCATATTTAGAAATCGCATTCAAGGGGAATTCCAGCGAGACTGGAATATCAGAAGCACACATCCATAATTGATTTGAACATGAATGGGTATGTTTGCGGATAAATATATTGAGGTTAAATGACCGCCATCACATTATTGTTAAAAAATATGCATAGCGTCTCATTACCCTGGGTTTATTTCACGTCGTATAGTTCCGTGTTCCTTTCACGTAGTGGTTGTAGCTAAACTAGAAACGTCGATCCTTCCGAAGCACCCCTCCTCACTTCAATGGAGAATTTTATTTTTTTTTT
Organism: Anadara kagoshimensis; assembly: GCA_021292105.1. NCBI lineage: Eukaryota > Metazoa > Mollusca > Bivalvia > Arcoida > Arcidae > Anadara > Anadara kagoshimensis. The sequence continues at coordinate 38,415,100 of CM037869.1, forward strand.
AGTTTTCGAACTATGGTATGGTACGATTGTTTTTGATGACATATCGCAAGTTGCAGGTAATATCATAAGAAATATTTCTGAGTAAAAATATAAGCAAAAAATCTGGTTTCCCTTCTTACAGAGCTAGTAACAAAGAATGAAAATAATGTTAAAAACGCTATCACATACGAAAGGGAGAAACAAAAAACAAAACTTGGAAACACCTTATCCTTGCTTATATGCTTATTGTAAAAAGTGGACCACATAACAAACATGGTGAGGATTCTTCAAGCTAAGTTGGTTTGGCTGGATTTTATCCCATGACCGTTACTGATGCTTAGTCCATATTGTTTATATCTACTTTATACTCTTATCAATTATTTGTATCCTAAAGTATCAAACATAATTTAGAAAATTATCAAAATAATGACATCGTGAGGTCTCGAAGCAAACATAAAAGGTCACAATTTGGTACGTTATTTATAGTCTTGTCTTTTTAATCTCCTTCATGTTTTATATCGCGGAACCGCCAGTTAGCAAATTTTATCTGGGGCTAATACTTAATATGACACAACATAGATTGTTATGAACGTTCAGATCAACATAACTTGAATCATATATATGTTACTTAATCAAAAACAAACATACTAATCTATGTCTGAATCACAATCCAGACGCAAAGTTAAAACTTTGGATCTGACAAATCAGGTAAGACACTTGAACTTTCACCAGAGAACTATTTTCATAGAATACATATCTATAGTATTACCCCTAATCATCATCAGCTCCTATTGTTAAAGGATCACTACTCCAGTGAGGCGATAACGTAGCTTTTCAGACAATTATATTGTTATTTCATGTACAATGTGTAATTCATTATTTTAGCAAAGCTTGCATAAAATATCCATTATTATGATTGAAAAATATAGAAACAGTAGTTCCATAACCACGTTATTAATGAGACCATGAAACAAGCACTGACTAATTAAACAACCTTCAAAATCATTTTATGTATTGGCGTTATTTCCTGCATAGTGATTTAGCCACTCTGTTCATTACTCTAGACATTGTAGAATTGTTGATGCCCCAGAGTCGATAATACTAGTAATCTGGATGAAATCCGCAGTGGCAAGAACTCTCAAAACCACCAGGACCTACATGACATAATAATACCCCAATATTAAAAACATATCTAGATCTAATAGTACATAGCGTAATTAGCTGTGAATTGGTTTAAATGAAAGAAATTGTCAAGAAAGAAACAAAAGTATAGTATGGTGAAACTTCATGGTATTACGAAGAGCCAATATTCAGTAACGTTGATGTCAGTGATGAACCAATGGTTGGGGGTACATCATAAAAAGTACAGTAGAAAAAATACATCAAGTGAAAACCAGCAAGGTTTCACTAAACAATTTCTGCCAATATCCAACCAAAAAAACGGTATACACTGTATTACTATTATATCAACACCTAAAATCATACTAATTTCGAGTGTTAAATACATTTAATAAGAACTTTACAAAATACACAAAAAATATTTCTTATATAACATTTCGCCCGAAATTTGCCGCGGAAATATCTAGCATCATTTTACTTTATTTATTATATTTTATAATATATCACATCATAAATTCATTTTATTTATTGTTATTTGGATATTTAAACTAGTGACTACAAGGGTTAAATGTGATATGACATTGGTTCAATATCATGCCACATCTAAGGACCATAAAGGTTTTATATGTGAACTTTCATGACAGTCGTCAAAAGCAGCAATTAGATCTGACCCCGACAAGATTTTCAAACATACTTTTTCCACCCCGCGACCTTGATGATATGACGTTGTTTCAAGGTCATGACACACCTTTGGACCATGAGGATTATTCATGTGAAGTTTCATAACACCCGTCCAATGCAGCAATTGGATATGACCTGGACACGATTTTCAAACATACTTTTCCCACCTCGGGACCTTGATGATATGACGTTGTTTTAAGGTCATGACACATCTTTGGACCATGAGGATAATTCATGTGAAGTTTAATGACATCCGTCCAATGAAGCTATGACGTATGGCCCGTGCACGATTTTAAAACATGACAGACATTTAGACCATGATGAATATTCATATGACATTTTATGACAGTCTAAAGCAGCTATGAGATATGGCCCAGACACGATTTTACACGGACAGACAGACAGACGAACAGACATGGTGATTCCTATATATCCCCTTAACTAGTTTGTTAGGGGTATAAAAAGCGTTTCATGATAAAATAAATAACGATGAAACAAATTCGGTTTTATGGTTTTCTTCGAAATTAAAGCTCAGAAACTGTCACAAAAATGGTGATTTGGAAATCACTTTTGTCGAAATCAATGTGTTATCTGGCAGAGAGTTTGTCGAAATCAATATGTTATCTGGCAGAGAGTTATGCTTTATTCCGAAACGGCCATCTAGTGCTGCAAAATTAAAACTGGTAAAATATGTAATTTAAACCCCTGAGCCGATATCTCTGCTGGTGGCTGGTGCCCCGAGGATATCACAAACTCAGTGGGCAATACTTTCGTATTATTGTCAGAAATATAATATAATATAATTGTCTAAATTTCCTTAAATTTAAAATTTTCTCAAAAACTAAGGTATTCTCCCTCATGCAAAGTACTTCCTTAATCTTAATTTGGTAAAATACATTTTGGTCATTTGGGTAGCTTTTCAAGATCTTCAAAACAATTTTGGTTTCATAATTTTGGTCAAAGCACTACTGATGGGGAATTGTATTTCGAAACGACCGTCTAGTGCTGTAAAATTAAAACTGGTATAATATGTAATTATAACCATAGAAAATTCAATAAACTTGAATAATGTTTAATATTGTTTCTATGTACTATGTCGTGACTGAAAATCCATATGCGCATCCGTTATTGTCATAAACTATGTCTGTAGAAAGAAAAAATGCCGGTGCTATGGGGATTTTACATGGCCAAAATGGCGATGTTTACCAGAAGTAACGTCGTTTGGTAACATTTTCCATCATATGCGAAACAAGCTCCGCCATTTGCTTGTTTTTCAACATGGTAAATCCCAAAGGTTTTATATTATACGTTTATCACAGATGTACATGCAGATACCCTGCTACGACTAAGTACGGGTAAGTAAAAAGTATCAAATTGAATATTTATTCAAGTTTTTTTTATGGAAATCAAGAGCAATTCACTGTCACAAACAATGATTCAGACGATAGATATTTTTAACATAATTCGATTATGATATGTATACAATCGACTGGCGATAATTTGTAACACGGCACGGTAAATACAGATTTTTCTAGATTAGATTTTTTACGTTTCCCCGTAAGTATCACGAATTCAGGACTGGAGATGAGCTGGGGTCGAGTAGCCCATGACTACCAAAAATCAGCTTGGGTCCCCTAATGTTTGCACATTTGAGTTATTTATTACTATAACAACTTCTGTTCTGCAGTAAGCTGGGCCCTTAACTTAAAACACTTCAGCTTCGTCCCTGCGATTTGTTTTGGGAATTCGCTGCTTTGCGACGTAAATACATTTATTTATCCGAACATCCGTTACAAACTTTAAGTCGTGTTAATCATGTGATACAGCAGCAAATCACATTAAATAATGGTTGTAAGCATGTACTATGTAAGAAATATCCTAAATGTTTGTACAGAACGTTTTCGAAAACGTTTACGTTTAAAGTTTCAAGAAGAAAGTAGTTTTTATTCCGAAAAACGGTACCCTGGGAGTTTCCATATCTAATAGGAATAAATGTTTTGCACAAACGATGGGGAAATGATATTCTGTTCATAGTAAGACATAAAGCTCAATTATGACGTCTACAAAATGCCTCATTTGAAGCTGTATAACAAACGTTATGACTTCTTTTTTCAACATTCCTTTCTATGCAGCAATATACCTGCTTATAGTGTATTTGTTTCTTAATTTTTTCGCTATGGTCGAGCTTTTTCCGATTAAACTTTATAGAAGGAAGCAGCCTGCTTGCAAATAAATTGTTAATAATTGATAATGCAAGCCTAAGCTTACTATGGCTCTTAAAAAGTTTTATGGTCGTCATCATAGTATTGCTGATTAGTTTGATGTTTGTCCAGGTTTGCCCTTTATAAATTGCTCTGGATATATTTGACGTCCCATAGTTTCATTTTGCTTTCACTCAATGTTAATAATATACGTGATGGGTGTAGCTAAACAGGAGGTGTTTATCATTCCGGAGCACGCGGCCTCACTCCCCTGGTGGAAGTTCACGTGTCAGTTGTAAGGTTTTTACTTTGCTCCTGGACTGTGATTCGGACATGGATTAGTATGTTTGTTTTTGATGCCCCGTTATAAATTATTTTTATTCTGTTGCTTATCTATATATTTTTGATTCATTGTAAAAATCGGTTTCCCGTTAGAAAATAGACCGGACGGTTATCAAAACAAACTTTTTGTCTATGATTGCCAAATTGGAACAGCTTTTGTTCCGTCAATGGTTGATTAAATACGGTTTCACATACAAAGTCAAGTATATTTCATAGATATCGGGACATGGTAGAATGTATCAGAAGGTCTTATGGCTTTTATGTCTTAATACCGGATGTTTGGTGAAAACAATAGACTTCGATACATTAATTCATGTCTGGTTCATGTCCGCCTCGGGTTCGAACCCAGATCTCTAAAGCAATCGCTCTACTAACCGAGCTATCGTAGTAGACATTTCTAACATTTGGTCGGAGTAGGACTCAGAGTTAGAGTTGGACTTAAAGGGGGTTATCTCAAAATTCTGTTTGTCTTAAGAACATTTCACGCCTATAATTCTACTGATTTTTATTGCAAAACCTTTTGATAAACTGGTAAATGGCGAGTCAGTGTGATATATTCTAGGTGACAGAAAGCTTTGAGAAGACATTGATATTAAAACCTTAAATGTCATATAATATCATATGCTGAGGTGACATCGAAAACATATAACAACCTATAAAACAAGTCAATGCATGCTTATAACTTGACTTGTACATGTAGCGAAGTACTTCCGTTTTAGGAGTACATGAGAAAAATTAGAATGGAACAATCAAACACACTTATCGATGTTCAATTTGTAATCCAACAAACAAAGTTAAAACTGAAAACTGGCAAATCCAGTAAAGAAGGTGAATCTCCACCAGGATCCGGGTGCTCCGAAAATGTAGTGCATCCTGTTTATTTAGCTACACCCGCCATGTGTGAAATCAAAACCGAAAACAAAATTAATTTAAAACGAAACTAAAGGCAATTGTGAACCAACAAAAATTTTATTTGTACCATAATTTAATTTTAAGCAGAATCGTCAGAGCATTCAATATTTTCGGAAGCTTTTTATTTAGAAATATTGCGTAGCCTTAATGATTACTCCTCACAAAATCTCTTTGCTTGTTTCGATTTCTCTTAGGTAGTTCCGACTTGCTGTCGCTGTTGTTGGTATTCAAGTTTAATGCATTAGGTATTCTATCTCATCCTTGGGAACAGTGTGTTCACACGCGTCCCTATTTTTCTTTTCTTTCAATATTGTTCGAAGTTGATATTACAGCAATTGCAAATGAAATTGACGTTATGCGCAATATAATGTGTGACACTTAGGCGAAAAATGTGCAACGACCATCAGATAATTAATGGAAAAGCGTGTGGGGCAACAGACCATAATAATATTATCATTACTTTTGTATTTTGCAATTCCATTGGGCTTATCTAAATTATACAAATGTCACAATGTATAATTTAACTCAAAAGGTTTAAGTTGAAGACATCGATTTCGAATTTATTGTCAGATCCACAAATAATTCGTAACAATAAAATGTATTATTATATAGCAATATATGCCTCGCATAGAAATCAAACGATAAATCCCGAGGTGTTAGCGTGCAATATATACCGACATTTGCACGCTGACTTTGTTCCAGTCCGAGGTTTACCGAATCAATTTTTTCATACTGCACGCTTTGTCACATGACGCTGTGCGTAGAAATATAGGCGTGAAATGTTAAGACATAAAGAATTTTGATATTACCCCCTTTGAAGTACAACTCTATCTCCGAGTCCTACTTCGACCAAAGATTAGAAATGTCTAGTAGTGTTTGTTCGGTAAATGGATAAATCAAACATAAACATACCGAAACAAAATCCATGCCCGAAACCCCAAAGCAATGTAAAACTGAAAACTGACAAAAAAGTATACAAGTGAGTATCCGCCATGAAAGTGAGGCCGGATGAGCACCTATCTAGCTTTTTTACAACCGCTATATGTGAAATCAAGATAAATAAATAAAGCTTGAAAGTAACATGGTACTATGATATGTTAAATATATCCAAGGTTATGATACAGAAATAATTAAGTATAGATTTAAAAGGACATGGTGCTATAATATGTTAAATATATCCAAGCTTATGGTACAGAAATTAAGTATAGATTGAAAAGGACATGGTAATATGATATGTCGAATATATTGAAGTTTTGGATACAGAGACATCATATACTCCAATTATGTTGATTTGTAGAACAGAGGTGTAGTTACCTAAGCAAGGGGTGCATACTTCCGGGGCATCCGGCTTCCTTCCTATGATATGTTAAATATCTCCAACATAATGATACAGAAATAATTGAAGATTGAAAAAGACATGGTACTATGTGTGTTAAATATATCCAAGCTTGTGGTACAGAAATAATTAAATATAGATTAGAAGGACATGGTACTATGATATGTCGAATATATTGAAGTTTTGGATACTGAGACATCATATTCTCCAATGTACTTTTTATGTTGATTTGTAGAACAAAGGTGTTCGCCAATACAACGGAAATCAAGACACCAATATGGTGCCCTTCCGGAGCACCCGGTCTCACTTTCCTTGTGGAAGTTTACGTGTCTAACCTAACAGTTCCAAAGTTATTACTTTGCTTCTAGATTGTGATTCGGACATGGATTAGTATGTTTGTTTTTTATTTATACATGCGGCAAACTGCTTACTTCTAAGATATTGATGCAAGAATATTGCAAGTCTAAAATTATCAAGTCCCTCAAAAAGATTTACGGCTCTCATCACAATATTTGTTGATAAGTATGATGCCTCTGTATCCATAAATATACTTGATATATTTGACGTTTCATTCATTCCCAGTTTTGACTACGGCGGGTGTAGTTACCTAAACAGGGGGTGCATACTTCCGGAGCATCCGGCTTATTTCCCTGATAAGCCACGTGTTAAACCTAATTTACCAGCTTCAAAGTTTTGACTTTGCGTTGAGATTGTGAAATGGTATGTTTGTTTGTTGACTAAATATACTAAGTATTTATTGATATCCAAATCAGTGATTGTTAAACCTAATTTGCCAGTTATTAAGTTTTGGCTTTGCTTTGAGATTATGGTTTTGTCGTGGATTGGTATGTTTGTTTTTTACTTAAAAGACTAAGTATTTTATGTAATTTATGATATGCAAAAAAAAGTGAGATTGTTAAACCTAATTTGCTAGTTTCAAATTTTTAATTTTGCTCTGAGATTGTGGTTCGGGCGTGGATTGGTATGTTTGTTTTTAACTAAATATACTAAGTATTTAATGGTATGCTAAAAAAGTAAGATTGTTAAACCTAATTTGCTAGTTTCAAATTTTTAATTTTGCTCTGAGATTGTGGTTCGGGCGTGGATTGGTATGTTTGTTTTTAACTAAATATACTAAGTATTTAATGGTATGCTAAAAAAGTAAGATTGTTAAACCTAATTTGCCAGTTTCAAAGTTTTAATTTTGCTCAGAGATTGTGTTTCAGGCGTGGATTGGTATGTTTGTTTTTAACTAAATATACTAAGTATTTAATGATATGCTAAAAAGTAAGATTATTAAACCTAATTCGCCAGCTTCAAAGTTTTAATTTTGCTTTGAGATTGTGGTTTGAAAATGAGGATTGGTATGTTTGTTTTCGACTAAATATACTAAGTATATAATGATATGCTAAAAAAAGTGAGATTGTTAAACCTAATTTGCCTGTTTCAAAGTTTTAATTTGGCTCTGAGATTGTGGTTTGGGCGTGGATTGGTATGTTTGTTTTTGACTAAATATACTAAGTATTTTATGATATACAAATAAAAGTGAGATAAATCATTTTTCATAAATGTTTATTTTTCATAATAATGATAATCAAATTTTTAATTGTTCAGTATACAAACATGGTCAGAGTTTTGAAACATGAAGAGAGTCATGTTGTCATCATGAATAATATACACAACGATCTGCACAAAAAAAACACATTGAATAGCAATATACATTGTAATCTAATATTTGAATTATAAATGATAGATGAAACAATTTAGGTGTTGCAATTGGTAAACTATTTTTTTCACTAGTGTGACAATTTGACATAATAATATTATACAAATTGGTGTATATTTGAAAATTTAGAGATTATACATGTAAGCTATAATGGCGTTGGGTATAAATCAAGGATAAACATAATAAATGAACTAAGAAATGTATGAAGATAAATAGGATATTTTACGTCTTTGCTTGGTATAGTTATCAAGTTTCTATTTTAAAGCAAATTCGATTGCACTTATAGATAAAGGGTAACACTTATACAATCGGTAAACTAATAGGACTGAGAAAATTAAATTTCACATTCGTCGGACATTTATGATATATACATGCATGTAAAAAATATACAGTATAGACCAGTCGAAAGATCTACACTAAGTTTATTCATAAAGACCAGCGCTTCTCGGCCATCCTTTACAGTACAGACCTGTCGAAAATTTAACCCTTTGTTAGCAAAAGGCAAACGACAATCGACTTTTGATTGGTCAAAATTGTTTATCCAATGGCCGAAGAAACTGGGAAATAGACGATAGCTACCGAGATACATACAGGTAACGAGGGGTCAATGGCCGAAAAAACTGGGAAATAGACGATAGCTACCGAGATACATATAGGTAACGAGGAGTCAAGAAGAATTGCTGATTTGTCACAAAACTGTAATCAAAGTGTTAAACTTTCTACAGTCCTGTACCGTATATCTCGTCAGCTTTTTGGCAGCTGCTATGAATCTCTTAGCAACTTTTTTGCCATATCTTGCCGATTCTTGTTTGTAAGCTACAGTACAGACAAGTCGAAAGTTTAACACTAAGCTTACGTTAAGGAGTCGTAATTCGGATGCTGAGTGGCAAACATGTGGATAGCTAGTGGCCAAAATGGTGTCGAAAGAGAAAGATAACAAGGGGCCAATCTGAGCTGACGATTTTGTACTAGGCTAATTCGTTATATAGCTCAGTGTAAACTTTCGACACGTCTGTACTGTAAGGCTACTTACTTATCCGATAAGCTTTTTAGCATAACAGTTTCTATGATAGGTCGGGCAGGTTGGAAGAAAATTCGTTATATAGGACTGGATATTGGTTTCTATAGTTGAACATTCACCAAGAAAAGTCAAATCCATTGTGTTGTCTTGTATCCAGTGATCAATCCATTTAATGTCACAGTTACATTCGACTTTGGTACCCGTAAAGTCTATCAGTGCACGATCCTGTTTGATTCCCCCAACAGCGCATGGTATCTCTGTCAAATTTGTATTCCCGATATACAGCGCTCTAAGTCTAAATAAATACGCAAACACGTCTCTATTCAAATATAAAATTGGATTGTCGTTAAGCCAGAGCACTTCTAAATTATCCAGACCACTTAAATCATTTCTCTCCAAACTGTGGATATTGTTTCCCGAGAGATCAAGAAACCGCAAAGACGACATTGCATGCAAGGAACCGGGGATTCGCGATATGTTGGAGTTTCTCATCGATAAGGAGGTTACGGATTTTATATTTTTCGCCGATTGGTCGCTGACAAATTCTAAATCATTTCCTGAAACGTCGAGGTTTTTAAGTTTTTCAAAATACAAAAGGCTTTCCGGGAGAGTATGAGCATTGTCGTCCTGTAAGGAAACATTTGCCAAATAAGGCAAAAGTCCAGAAATTGCAGGAATACGAAGACCAACATCACCAACTTTGGTGTTGTGATCAAAGTTCAATGTGTCGAGAAACGTCAGTCTGCCTATTGCTAGAGGAATGGATACTAAGTTGGTTTTTTGAATCACAAGTTGTCTCAACGTTCCTTCGAAACCATAAAAAGCCCTTTCAGGAAGAATATAAAACGACCCTTCACTAACATTTAGTTTTTTCAACATTTGCAAATGTTTCAGATGCTCAGGCCACGTGGACAATCTTGGATGCCCAATAGTCAATTCCTCAAGTGTGTCCCCGAGTGACCTGAAGACTTCCTCAGTAAATTGTGATTCAGGAATCGGATTACCGGAAATGTCTAAAGATTGTAAAACCTCCAAATCGGATATGATTTCGGAAGGAATTACAGTCAATCCGTTATTCGCCAAGTTGAGAACTTTGACGTTCTTCTTCAATGTGTCAGTGAGAAAAGCCTTCGTGTTTGTAACGCTAATTGTCAATTTATTATTGGGAATACTCAATTCTGTGATGTTAAGATTATGAAACGTGTTATCATTAAGTGTTATAGTACTGAAGCTAATCTCAAGAGTCTTGTATTTTGTGTTTGGGTTGAATGGCCTGATCTGGCTTAGTCCTCTGCATAGAACCTTTTCATCCACACATCCACAGGATCCAGCCGAACCACTAATCGCCCATGGCGGTGTACATGTATGTCCAATGTTTAAACTTGCAGCGTGTGTTCCAATAGCAATGTTCCCAACTAGTAACACCAGGAATATCTAAAATTGATAAAAAATGCCTTTTCACAGCATAACATATCCATCCACTTACCAAATTAAAGAGGCTGCGGTGGCCTAATGAATAAGACGTCAGTCTACAAATCCAGGGTCTCGTACCGCTGTGAGTTCAAGTCCCGCTCAGACCACATATAGAGAAACTGAATTTTCCTTGCCGTTAGCCTTTGCTGATTCACCCGGTGTCAGTAAAATGTGACTGGGTGAGTGTTACGCTTGTTTGCGGCGTACGGACTAAGTTAACTAGCACCTTAAAGTGGCCCTAAGTGCGCGTTGGTACAAGGCAGACCATAAAACCCACTCGTCCTTCACATGCATACACGAACTTGTTAATAGATTAATCAACAGGGATTAATAAAGTAATTTTCGTCGCGAATAGCTAAAACAATTGCTGTTGCGACGTTTAGCAACATTCAGCAGCATATCAATTTAAGAATCAAACACATGTGTTAAAAAAGCAAACATTCTTTTGAGATATTTGTGGAGTTTTTAAATAAATAAATATTCATATCTCTGGGATTATTCAAGCTCTTATGCTAGGTATATCAGTGGTTGCAAAATATTCAAAAACAAACATACTAATCCATGTCCGAATCCAGATGCAAAGTAAAGACTTTGAAACTGACAAGTTAGGTTAGACACGTGAACTTCCACCAGGGAAGTGAGACCGGGTGCTCCGGTAGAGTAAGCAAAATAAGCTGTAAACAAAATCTGCCGTGTCCACACAACTGACTATCAGTTGTGCCAGTATGTTCAGTGCACGTACACAGTCGGGGTTTTAAAAACACTGGTTTACCGATCGTATTTCATGTTTCAATGTCCTCCATATGAGTTAAATAATCTTAACTGGTGTAAACACAATTCTATCCACTACACTTATCATAATTAGTATTACCTTTATGTCCATGACTTAAATCTTCTAGATTTAACGTACTTCCTAAAAATAAAAAAAATAAAAAATGAAAGAGGAAAGATAAATAATATTACATTTTTTTTAAATGAATGATAAAAGCAAAGCCGAACAAGCGGGATCTGACTATCACATTACTTGGAACACTGTTTTAAAACACCATCTTTGGAATGACAATGTAGTACTGTATAAAAACAACAACAACAAAAAAAACACTGAAAAATATTCGCGATATTAACGGGGACACTTTTTACCGCGATTATATCTGTTTGGGGAAAGTTTCGTATTTCCTGGAACATTTTTTCGTGAAAAATTCTTACCGTGAAATAGTTTAATAAGATCACACCTCAAATCTTTTCTAGGTATTATTATTGGTTGATCGAACCGATTTACACCCCCTATTGTTTTTACCCATTGGCTTATGAATGCGCCAATTTAAAAAAGGTGTATTTTACCAAACAAAAACCCTTTTATGTATATATGTTGGATGTCGCTAATTTGTCTATAATATTTCATGATTATCATTGCTTATGACTTTGTCGCGGTGGACTATACATACATGTATTCATATTTAAAAAGAAGTCTTTTAACCAATAAAACCCTTCCATGTATATGAAATATACAATATATGTTGGATGTCGCTAATGTGTTTATATTTCATGAGTATCATTCTTAATGATTTGTCGCGGTGGACCATAGATATTCACATTTAAAAATAAGTATTTTAACCAATAATTGAAAAAGCAATCCCTAAAACGGCATTGCTTTGCGAAAAAAAAACACTTGGTGAGAATTGATAAAATCAAAATAGAGTGGTAGGTACAGGTATCAGTTATATTGCAATTTAAGGGGCGCTGAAAATTTTGCTTGTGATCGGTATATATTTTTCAAAACAAATGCGTTATAATTAGTTACTTCCGGAGCACCCGACATCACTTTCTTTTAGAAACAACCGTGTTTTACCTATTTTAGTAGCTTCCACTTTCCTTTCGGGTGATTTGAACATGGATGGGTATGTTTGTGGTCGATCTAGTAATTTTTCTCACATGCAAGGGTTGTTTCTAGCTAGACAGGCAGTGGGCAAATCTCCAGAGCATGTAGGACTCACTTCCCTGATGGGAGTTCAAATGGTTAACTTAATTATCAAGCTGGCTACATCTGCCACTGCGTTATCTCAGTTGGTAGAGTGTTCGCTCTGTATGTGGGAGGTCGTGGGTTCGATCCCCGGCCGGGTCTGACCCAAGACTTGAAAGTGGGTAGTGACTGTTCTTTCGCCAAGCACTCGGCATTACGAAATGAAAATTACGGTTCTTTCGGATGGGAACTTAAAATAAACGAGGTCCCGTGTCACGGTGGGCTTAGCACGTTAAAGAACCCTGCTGTATAATGCCATCAGAGCAACGCACAGGCAAAATTTTTGCACCTTCGCCTATAGCTGGCGACGTCTCGATATAAATGAAATATTCTTGACTGGGACGTTAAACACCTTTACTCAACTCAACTCTGCCATGCGTGGAATGTTTGATTTTGAGTATGAAGCTTATAAATGTATATGTACTCTGACATACATACATTTTAAAATATTTAATTAAACAAATTTGATTCCTAATTCCGAGAACTGTCTTAAACATTTATATGTGACTTAGACTTACCTGATAAACTGTATACCTTCATACAATGGTATCTTGTATGTTAGTTTTATTATATTACAATCTCTCTTATACCGGGAAGTTTAAAAAATTGACTTGCGACCGGGTACATCTCAGACAAGATGTTTACACAGCCTTTGAAAACTTTATCATTAATCTTGAAGAAAAAGATAAACTTTACGACAACGTAAATATTCAGGTGTTTATTGTAGCGTTTTATCACATCTAATGACACCGAGTTGTCTCTTTTGAGATAACTAACTTGGGATTTGAATTGTAAACAAATTAATTTTAACAACTTTAGACATTTGATGCAAACATGACTTACAGCCATTAACCTCCGTAAAAAAACACGTAAGCGTCTTTAAAAAGTTTTTGATTACGGCAACCAAGTCGTCAAAAGCGAACGCTGACACATCACTGTTAATTATGTAAAAACAGTGGCCATTCATTTTTAGATATACCAAAAGTTTTGAAGCAAAGTAAAAACTTTGGAACTGACAAGATAGGTTATACACGTGAACTTTTACCAGGGAAGTGAGGCCGGGTGCTCCGGAAGGGTAAGCACCTCCTGTTTAGCTAGCTACACCCGCCACGTGTGTAATCAAAATTGTGTGAAAGTAACATGGAACTATGAAACGTCAAAAATATCCAGGGCAATCCTGGACACAGAGACATCAAACTTGTCAACAATACTGGGATGACGGCCATAAAACTTTTTGAGGGCCTTGATAAGCCCAGGCTTGCAATATCCCTGAGTCAACAATTTAATTGCAAGCAGCCTACTTCGTTGTACAAAGTCCCCGTAGTGGGAACAAGTTATTAATTGGGAAACAAATACACCATAAACATATAATTTTAACAGTTCATAATTTTTTAACAATATTTTTTTATTTCCTAAGTGGTTAAAATATTGATCTTATAGTCCCATATTATGTTTATTCTCAATTTTTACTTCAAACGTGGCGCATGCGGCTAGCTTAAGTGGAGGTGTGTAATACCGGCATTACATCAATAAAAAAAAAATTTACGCGTTTTACTCAATTTGCCAACTTTAAAGTTTTTACTTTGATTTCGACATGAATTTGTAGGTTTCTTTTTATCAAGTAAGAAAACGGATATTTTTAAAACGGTTACAAATTTAAGTGTTTCTGTAAAATTTTAAAATGACAATAAATTAATGTATAATACTGACGTACCAAATACAAATACGTTAACTAAGCCGAATACTTCAAATTGTGTGGCAAACAGTGTCCAAATTACACAAGCATCGCTCGGACCAAAACCGACAATACTTTATAAAATTAACCATAGCAAAGCTCACGAGGTAACAAACTAATCTCGTGCTTAATCTTATTTTACATTGCACAGTTGGTAGTGAGCTCTATCCGTATGTTAGATAACAGGATTTGACGGAAACTTTAGCACACATATATGTTGTCTCCTATGTTGCAAACTACACGCAGAATGAAGAAAAAAAGTCAAAAGTCCTTTAAACGATGTCTTGAGTCATAGTAGACGTGTCATCAAACTAAAAGCACTCCCTCATATTGCCTTGAGAGTAATCAACTTCAACTTTCAACTTCGTATTATTGTCAGAAATATACTATAATTGTCTAAATTTCCTGCAAGTTAAAAATTGAAATTTCTCAAAAACTAAGGTATACTCCCTCATGCAAAGTATTTCCTTAGCTTATTTGGTAAAATATATTTTGGTCCTTTGGGTAGCTATTCAACATCTTCAAAATAATTTCGGTTGCATAAATTTGGTCCAAGCACTACTGATGAGGAATTGTATTCCGAAACGGCCGTCTAGTGCTGTAAAATTAAAACTGGTATAATATGTAATTATGTTTAGCTCTTGTCGACACGATATAAGTTAAATATGTTTGACTTCAACATAAAACAAACTCAATATTGATTTTATCAAAAGCGGCATATAAAATTACAGACATATGATTGTCAAAATAATCATAAACATTGCAGATAGATGCAATGTTTGTCAATTTCATTCGAGTAGTTTTGCAAAGAAAAGTACTGAATAGCTGCTTTTATTCATTTGGATTTTATTTCGCTATATTTACGGCGCCAAATTAAATACAAAGTAAATAGACTTTATTAAACGTAGACTGAGAATCCGTACAGAAAATTGTTAACACTGGCAACTGCACCGTGAAAGTTTATACCCGTAAATAAGTTCCAGTGTCTGAACCGTAAAATTGATTCCCCGCAGAATTGAACGACACAGTATATAAATATCGTAGGACCGAAACGTTGAATTTAAATATCTTAAATGTCTTACAATGCGATAGCGTATTAGTAATTTTCATCGTACGCATTTGAAGTTTCATACATTCAGACAGACACTGGACACTATCGCTTTACCCGTTACTCTTAACTCAATCTGCCGACGGGTATTTTTCAATGTCATTTTTAGCGAGCTTAAAATAAAAGATACGACTGATTCCCCAAATGTATTTGTTTTCCAATTTATATGCTATAGTAGAGCTTGTTCCCGCTATTGGAATCATAAACAATTAACCAAACTGCTTACAATAATTTGTTGATCTAGGTATATTGCAAGACTAGGCTCCAAAGTTTTTACTTTGCTTCTGGATTGTGTTTTGGACATGGATTAGTATGTTTGTTTTTGATTAATTAGAAATTCCAAAACTCGTAGCGTTTAATGATAAAATCTTTCGCGGGGAAACTTTATACAACGGAATGACTTGGTTACAATTAAGTTCACTCAAGAATACCGCAAACATAAGCCTATCATGGCCTTCAAAAAGTAATAGCGTAATCACAATATTGTTGACCAGTGTGATGTCGCTGAAACCAAAATTTTTTTTTTTTTTCAAAATTATCCTGGACTTTTCATAGGTCCATGTCCCTCGGCTTGCTTTAACAGGTAGTGGGTGTATTCACCGGCTTTAGCAGGAAGTGGGGTAACCCAGCCTCACTGCTCAATTTAATATGCCATTTTTAATTTGCTTTTGGAATTGTAATTTTAGCATAGATCGGTGTATGTTTGTGGCTGATTACCAAACAAAAAACACAATAAAAATAACACAATCCAGTCATATGAATCGTTTTGGATTTTAACAAAAATAAGTGAAATACGTTTTCACCACGAGAGACGTGGCAAAAAATACAGGTTACAACTCATCTAACCAGTTAGGTGAATTTAAACCAAACATACCAATATATGGCTAATGCTTAATCCGAAAACAAAATACAAACTTGGAATCTTGCAAATTAAGTAATTAAACACGTAAACCTCCACCAAGGAAGTGAGGCAGGTTGAAACAAGATGAACATTTCTTTAACAATTTTGGCTGATTAGCCTGCAGCGCATGCAATGGATGACAGTGCCTCGCCTTCGAGATTCGAACCCCACTCGGGACAGATTCTAGTATTAGAATGTTTGTCAATTCGAAAGCCGGTGGTTTCCTTCGGTTTCTCCATCGTTCTTGAACTGATCTCCGTGGTGATATAAGTAAAAGATTCCTGACCGGGGCGTAAAACCCCATTACTCTACTCCCTTCAATTCTTAAACACGAAACTTTTTTTCGTGTCACGGAAAACTTGTTTTATATTTGTTGAATAGATAAACATCTTGGCTTTTTTGTACATCAACAAATTGACATTATTTTATTTTGCCTTCCTTTGATCAAATTGACTTAGTGTGCCGGGGGTTGGGCAGTGTGCCGAGGGTTGGTGGTTTTTCGGGGTCATTTGGTCTCATCCACCTCCATAATGACGTTTACTCAAAAGTCAAGATTATTTCACGTATAACGAGTTAGTTATTTCTTATATAGTAGACCAGAGAAAACCATTGCACTTCGTAAGGAAAACATTAGGGTTTGTGATCCATATGTCGGATTGACTTTTAGACATCAACATCAAACTATTTTTTTTACATTTAGTAGGTCATATTACAGGCATTTTTGCATGGAAGCTTACGTTATTGACTAAAATTGTCAGTTTTCATTTTACTTTTGCAGTGATTTGCATTTAGATTGGCATGTTTGAGTACACTATTAGACGTCACCTAAACTCACAAAGAAAAAAAGCTTTCTGACCAAATGGATATCATTTGTCATGCTGACCTTAATTCAAAATGTAACGTATATGTGGAATATATTTGATCTTTGAAAGTCCTGCTTAACCAAAGTTAATATAGGACATTTGTATTAAATCTAAATTTGGGACACTGTGGTTGTTGTTAAGCCGTTTATTCTGCACAACGACTTTATGTTTGAAAATAAGAATACTCTTCTGTTCTGAATAAGAATTTACTCCATATATTTAAACGGCCAATCTTCTTTGTCTGCAGTGTTTGACGAGAAAATTTTGATCCAATTTAAAATGAATCTCAATTCTAAATTTTGATTTAACACTTTTATGGTAAAGACAGTTGAACAGGAGGTGTTGCTTACCCTTCCGGAGTATCCGGTCGGATTTCCCTTGCGCAATTTGCCAGTTTCAAAGTGTAAATTTTGCTTTGAAATTGTGATTCGGACATGGGTTTGTCTGTTTTATTTTATTTCAGACTATCAAAGATATCTATCATGAGTTTGTTTAGGCTTTCTTCAGAGAAAGTAAGAACTCAAATATCTTAAGATATACAATGGTACAGACACAAATGAATAATTAATTTACTTATTAGTTTAAAATGGTAAATGTATTTTTTTAAAATCGTAAATTTTAGTTTTTATACAAAATGGCAAGATAGATATTTTGAGTTCTTGCTTTTTCTAAAATAGCCTAAAACAATTGATGTGTTTTTCTCCACAATTTCCTTTTTCTATTTCGTGCAAAAATTTAGGAACAACAATGGTTCCCAAAATAGTACAAAACAATTAAAGTTAATGATTATAATAATTTTAATAATTCGTAATCAGATACTAAAAGCAAACTAGGAATTTTGTTGTTCTTTCGTACAATTAAAATTGCTACATTGTCAAGTAATGCTAAACATCAGGTACGTACTTTAGATTTTGCAAATCAAATAATGACAACAGGAAATTAAAACATTGATATACAAGTATATATTTATGAAAAGAAATTCATCATAAAATAAAAAGATGTTGATATTAAAAGCTGAAGATTTTCTAGAGATCGACGGCTGTCTCTTGATTTTATAAATTTTGCACGATTATTTGAGCCACCGTTTATGGGCATAACGGTAAAGTGTTTTGAATATAATCGTTAATGGATGAAACTATGGTTTCACATTCTCCTCTGATGTCAAGAGTTTTGTGGTGAGAAGTCTTCCAGGTCAGTAGCCATTTTAGTTCACATGTACATTCGATTTGATCACCGGTAAGATCTAACGTTATGTCGTAGCGCTCAAATCTCGGATTGCAGTTGGAATCTGTTTTATCTCCGTGTTGCGTAGATCAATAACGTTTAGGCTGGAATGTAAACCGGAAAAGGCGTACGGAGAAACATACAGGATAGGATTAAAACTGACGTTCAACATCTGTAAGTTTGTTAGATTTGCTAAGTCATTTTGTTCAATTCCATGAATCGTGTTATTTGACATGTCAAGTTTCTGCATTGACGTCATAAACTGTAGCGCTCCAGGTATTCGATTAATACCAGAGTTCCTCAAGCTAAGAAAGGTAACTCTTGATACGGTCTTTGCCGACAGATCACTTACGAAATTCAACGCGTTGGCATCTAAATTTAGATTTTTCAGATGGTCAAATTTCCCCAATATCAACGGGAACACGTTAATTCCGTCATCGCGCAATGATGCGTTTTGTAGGAAAGGTAAAAGTCCGGTTACCAGAGGTACGTTCATACCTGCATCCCCAACTTGTTTATTGTGGTCAAAGTGCAATGTGTCCAGAAAATTGAGAGTAACTACAGCTAAAGGTACAGAGACTAAATTAGTATTTTGGATGGTCAATTTCCGTAAAGTACCCTCGAATCCATAAAATGCTCGTTGTGGTATGGTATTAAAAGCTGCGCCGTCGACCTCCAAAACTTTCAGCATCTGCAAATGTTTCATAGTGGCAGGCCATTTTGATAATTCTATTTTATTACCAAAATGAAATTCCAATAATGTTTTTCCTATGTGTCGCATTACTTCTTCATCATACGAATCAAAATCCATCGGGTTATCGACAACATTTAGCCTTTCTATCTTCGTAAGGTCTAGTAAGGCGTTTGGAAGTTTAGACAAGTAATTCTGTGCTAGGTTTAAAGTTTTTAGTTTATCTTTCAAAGGTTCAAACGCATGGTCGTTCATGTATGAATTGCGGAGATTATTACCATGTAAATCTAGTTGTTCAACATCTAAGCCGTTAAAGGAATTATTATTCAGAGATGTAATAGTACTGCCTGTTATTTCTACTCTGAAATAACGTCGTGTTCCGACAAATGACGGTAACCCAACTAGTTGTGAACAGTGCACTATGTCATCGATACAGCTACATCGCCCGGAACCAGTATGTCCTGGTGGGGTACATGTACTCGCCGCCCGTTTCATTGGATGCCCAGTTACCCCTATAACATCCATCGTAAGGAGGACCGCCAGCAGAAGAAACTGTGAATAATAGAACAAAGTAATTTGTACATCAAAGCATGTACTTATCGTCAAGAACAGGCAATATGTTTATACAGGAAAAATTACAAGTCCAACAATGAATTCAAAACTTGAATTTTTGGAAGATTCTTTATCTTTACCCAAGATTTAGTTCAATGTTTTCAAAATTCAATGAAAACTTAAAATGTAGCTGAAATATATGTACTTAACAATTGATTAGCAAACTAAACCACGATGCTACAAATAAACGTACACACGTGTATAAAACACGTTTTCATCACGAAAGATACGGGAATAAAAATGAATACTCATTATTTCAGCCGGGTCTAATTGATAGACAACGACAGACAAAAAAAAAAAACCAAGCTTCAACTTTTGGTAAAGAAAACGAACGAAAAAATCTTGAAGTAAATTTAATTTATTAAGTGAAACAATTCAAAATCAATAATAAAATAAATTCATAAAGATAGATATATGAAAAACAATAAACACGAGTTGAATGGAAAAATCCAAGATTATTTTGCATGTAACGAAGCGGAACCATTTTTGGGATTGATAGTTGAGACTACAATTTACTAAGAAGACTGAAAATTTCAAAGAATCATTTGAATCATTTTGAATCAAAATGAGATTCAAATCTAGGTGAAAGATGGCTTTTTGACCCGTAAATCCGTATAACATTTGGGAAAATACATTATATAAAAGTCCTCAAAGAGTTTTATGGCCGCCATAATTTGATAAGCATGATGTCTCTACATCGAAAAAAGCATAAGATATATTTGACGTGTCATAGTTATATGTTTTTTCTTTCTCAATTTTGATTAACCACGTAACGAGTGTAGCCAGCTAAAAAAGATGCTTTCCATTCCGGAGAAACTGCTCTCACTTGTGGAAGTTCACATGATTATCTTACTTTTTAGTGAAAAAACAATTCTAGGATCTTTTAAATAACATAAGGTTAATTATTAAATGGTGTTGCTTAACCTTCCGGACCACCCGACTTTACCTTTCTGGTGGAAGTTCACGTGATTAACTTTTAACTTTGAGTAGTATGTTTGTATTATAATATGTTATTGTGAAAAACTAGAAACATAAGTTAAACAGTTACAATACCTGAAACATGGTCGAACACTTTCTTGTAACAACCTACAAAAAAAGAAAAATAATTATCTTTGACATTATAACGAACAATAATCGAGATATCTTATAGCTCATAAAAGGCATTTTAAGATCTATTTTTTAAGATATTGAAAATTAAAAGAAATTAAAGGACCCAGAGTTTATTTCACTAAATATATTTTTCGCCAAGTGACAAAAAATAATTTTTAAAAAAATCAGGCAAATAAGACACAATTAATTTTTAATTTTGTCGCTGTTTTTCTAAATTAAATACCTAATAGGAAATTCTGAAAAAATGATAACTGTAATTTTTCTTCTTCATGTTAATTTTACTTTTTTTAAAAATTTAAAATCAAATAAAATCTCTCCTTACCTTGATTAATAAATATCTTGTTCCCTCTGATATGTTAAGATAGAACTGTTATCGTAATATATTCATCGTATGTGGTAAGTTTAAATTTTTATGACATGCGCAATATTACTGTAATGATTCTGATGAATAAACATATACACTGCCATGGCAACCTTGGTGTTTAGTGTTATACATGCAGACCTAGTGTGAATTCAGAATCAAAGGTACATTTTTGAATAACGATGGTTGATGATCGTTAGACCGAAAGAATTATTTAGATTGATTTTTTTTCTAATTAAAAAATAAACGTACTTATTAATTTTCAGATTCATTATATTTTGATAAAATACTTTTCTTGCTCTTTATATTAATCTTTTTCTCAGAAGAAAAACATAGTATTGTTGTTAGATAATCATTGTTTATAAAAATTCATGCTTACTGAATCCTCAAATAACTAATTACTAGTATAATTAATCGTTCAAAGAATAAGTTAGCTATAGTTAATTGTTCAAAAAGTTTTCTTAGGTAGATTTGGAAACATAAATTTTGGTTCTTCAGGTTTTTTTTTCATTTCAACACCTAAAATTGTTTGGATTTTCACAATTTCGGTCCGAGCACTAATGATAATGAATTGTATTCCGAAATGGTCATTAAGTGTTGCAAAATTAAAAAAAAGATTTTATTGATAATTTTTAACAAACACAGACATGCACAAAAATATCTTTTTAAACACTATTTAGATTTACTTGCAATATTAACCAAAATTGTGGAAATTTTAAGGTTTAGAAATCACAAAAACAATGTAAATTATATGGTTATGAGCATACATAAGTTTATCAGAGATAACTTGTAATATTAGAGGCCGCAGTTGCCTAATGGATAAGACGTCAGTCCAGGGTCACTCATCGCTGTAAGTTCGAGTCCCGCTCAGACCACACGTAAGGAAGTGAATTTTCCTTGCCATTGGCCTTTACTAGTTTACATGGTATCAGTGAAATGGATTGGGGAGTGGTACGCTTTTCTGCGGCGTACTGACGTGAGCTAGCACCTTAAAGTCGCCCGGAGTACGCCCTAGTACAAAGCAGAACATTCAACACACTCGCACGTCACATGCATACTCGAAATTGTTCATAGATTAATCCATAGAGATTAATAAAAAGTCCTCGTCGCGAATAGCTGAAAAATTGCTGATGCGACGTTAAGACGTTAAGCAACATTCAACCACCCATCCACCAAAATTTCATCCAGGAGTCAATCAGTTAATAAGAACAAATATTATCTGTTTGCTCATCGCAATTTTACTACTTATATATATTTTTTTAAATATTAAATTTAAGACCATTATTATATTGCATTATAACTTAATTGTTTTAATTTGAAACCCTAGACGGCCGTTTTGCAATAATATAATTCATCAGCAATGTGTGTGAACCAATTATTTAAATTTTTACAAACAAACCTTTAACGTATTCGAAAAAAGTTATCGTCTTTTTTCAACATAATAAACGTTATGAAATCTTCAATACCTATATATAATTAAAAAATTCAGAATAACCCTTGCAAGAAAAATATATTTGAGACAAAAAATATCACACATACACCATACACGTACAGTCAAATCGTCTATAAAGGACACTTTTACCTGTTCTCTTCGGTGACTTTTATTGACAGGTTTGACTGAACGTGGTCGGTAGCCTTTATATAAAGGTTAAATATATGAATAAAGAACAATTAAAATTGTGATACGATTCTACTGTCTTTTTTAAGCAGGCGGCCCTGATACAGACATGGGCTTTAAGGCAGGTTATAATGTGCATTCGTAAACCACGTGAACGTAGAATAGAAAAAAATGATGAAACGGGATGTGTTAGACAATGCGCGTCTGGTAAAGAAAATCTCCAATGTTTACACAGTGAATACTGCTGTTGTTGTGATATCCCTGAGATAAAAAGATCTATTTACAACAGAATATTTACGGTATTAAACTGAGATAAGGTTATCAATTCTTCATAACGATCTCGGACACCGTCAGTCACTCATTCCTGCTTCTTTGCATACACAAGGAAAATGGTGCTGAAACTGGTATGTAACTTATTGTTGTTAAATTTTCATTCATTTGTATATTTCATAATAAGTGTTTAATTAAGTTATTTGTTTAAGAATTTTAGTCCGTTTTCAGTATTTTTCTCTGAGTTTTCTTAATATCCGATAAAGCATAAGTGAAAGGCATGGTGGACTAAAAGTGTTTACTCTCCGTCAAGATTTTTTCGCCTATGTTGAGGCGACGGTTCAACGATTATAAAAAAAACACCGATCGCCCGCAAGCGAATTGACCAATTTTCTCGCACTGGTTTTGCCCGAGTACGATTGTTCCAAGGCGATAGGAGATTGATCTGCAAGAGCTCCTCAGACAACTTGGCTACCGAAGCCCATCATAAGAAAGAGAATTAATATATACGATGGTTTTGCATACATTATATGTTGATCATAGTGTTTAAAAGTTAGTTTGTTTGTGGAGGATGACCTTTTCTAGGTGGATTTATTCTACCAATCAAGCAATGGCGACATCTTCTAAAACTGAAATGAAATAACTGTGATGGCTAAGCCTTTTCTTCTATCCCATTCATGTAATTTTTTATCTCTTGTGCGATCACATGCTTTTTCAGTCCTAATGTGTTTAACGTTTTTCACTATTTTTGCGTTTTCTGATGTTATCTTTTTAAATTGTCTTAATCTGCAGAAAAATAACTTCTACATATTATTTTTTGCAGATATTATGCATCTATCTTATTGGTCTTGCCAATTATACAAAGGCAGAGAACTGTAATCCAATTACACTTTCGGGTACATTATGCAGTTGTACAGCTAACGTAATTTCCTGTGAAAACCGAGGTCTTCATGCTGTTCCAACTTTTCCCCAACCGGTATCTGCTGATATATTGAATTTGATGAGGAATGATATACATAATCTTACAACAGACATCTTCAAGAATGTAAGGGTTAAAATAATAAACCTTAGCGGAAACAAAATAAACAAAATACAAAGTGGGGCATTCAATAACGTAAAAGATAATTTGATTGAACTTATTCTGAAAGATAATGCATTAACGAAACTTCCTGAAGAAATTTCTAACCTGGGTAAGATACAGTCGTTAGATGTCCGCGGAAATCCGATTGAGGACCCAAATTTTACAGATTCAGTGATGTATCAAATCGGAGATTCCATCACCGATTTCAAGTTCGGCAGTGCTGAACTTGATAAATGGCCACAAAGTTTAAGCCATTTTCAAGAGTTAAACTCGTTAATGTTGGATACAACTTCGTCTAGCATGCAAGTAATACCAGCCGAAGCTTTCCATTCGTTTGAAACCACCCTTACCCAGATGACAATTCAGAATACTGAGCTACTAGTGGTTCCCATCGGCGTCAGTACCCTACGTAACCTTAAAACTTTCCATTTTGATCACAACCACAAGGTTGGTGATAAAGGCGTGCTACTACAGTCATTTGTTAATCAACACTCAAGTCTTCAAACACTTTCCCTCATTGATGATAGGTTAACAAAATTTCCAAGAGTTCTAAGATACCTGTCAAGCTTAAAGAATCTGACAATGGACCAGAATACACTTGCCTTTGTAAATGACGAGGCAATCGGATTACTTGGCAATGTAAAAATTCTCTCCCTGAAGAACTGTTCTCTTGACAGGGTACCCGGAGCGTTATCCAATCTAGTAGGACTGACAAATCTTGATTTGTCGGACAACAAGATTGCAAGCATAGAGAGGAATGATATGGAACAACTGACTCTTTTGGAGAAAATTTATTTTAATAATAATCCACTGACATATGTATCCAACGAGACCTTTAGAGATTTACACTCCCTGGAAACCCTGGACTTGTCAAATACCAAAATTACACTTGTCCCTGAAGCCATACGTAATGTATATCGTTATCGAAACCACTGTTTGATAAACCTCATCATCTTGGAAAACAAGTTGGACTGTATGTGTGAACTGGTATGGCTCAAGGAACTTAAAACATCATGTCCAGCAATGAACATAAAAGGCAATTGTGACACGATTCATGTGAACCTAGAACAGTATATTCACGATTTTGTTCCACGATGTCCCGCATGGATGCTGAAGCAGAATCAGGCCATTTACCCGTATTATTTACCAGGCAGAAAGCGGAGATCCATGAGAGCATTTTACAAGAAATGAAATACTAGACTGTAATCCATGTTGCCAGTTGATTCAAAAAAAGAAAACAAAAACATCAATGTTTCAATTTCATAAATGTAATGGAGTTTTTGTATTGAGTTGTCTTGGATTTTTAACAAAAAATAGTAATAATAATGATTTTGATATCATTAATAAAACCTTTATATTATATTTTGCTGTTTTGTTTACTTTACTTTACTTAATATACAAGTGTTCTTTTACAGCACTAGACTACCATTTCGCAACACAATTTCTCATCAGTAGTACTTAGACCAAAATTGTGAAACCAAAATTTATTTAAGTGTCCAAAAGACCAAAATACATATTGAACCAAATTAAGCTTAGCAAATACTGCTTGAATGAAGTTTTCTTAGATCTTAACTAGCATCAAATGTAGACAATAGTATTTCATACTATACCAGTGTTCATTTTACAGCACCAGACGGCCGTTTCGGAATACTATTTCTAGTTAAGTAGTGCTTCGACCATAGAATATTGGATGACTTCTACTGTGAAAGTTTAAGATCAATCGATTTTTTTATCTTTTCTTTTTTGATATTACTCCATTGTTGTGTCGGATTCTTGATAACGAAAGTTTTTGTTTTTCAACATCATACGTTTTTGAAGAATACGGAAGAATATAAACGTCGATTTTAGTTTTGTTTTTCAAATCCTACCGTTTGTTCTTTTAGTCATTCATAACGTGATCTAATCTGCACCTGAAAATGTACTTTCCAACAGGAACACGACACAACACAAGTAATTGAGAGTCAAACAAGACAAGCACAAAAATCCCAATTTCAGACAGGTTCTCGAATACATGTCCAGTGACTTGACTACAGCAATATTTTTGGATCTTAACAATATTTATAGGTGTCAGTATTTTCCCAACATTTTATTTACAGTTAGAATTTACAAATTCAGTCAACCATGTCAAGATTTAAACGCGCATACTTATCCACAAGGAACTTGTTACTCAAAAATTAAGAGTTGCGACACGTGGGATGGATAAGTGTTGAAAGCCCACGCCAAGATTTCACTTCTGACAAGGTGGTCAATTTTGTGACCGTACAGTAACCGGAGCTGTCTAGATAAAAGATGCTAAATTTACCATTTGGGATTTGCCTTTATTAAATTAAGGCTAGTCGAACCTAGCCGGGACTATGACCATTCGTCAACTTAGCCTAGGCCTCACAACATCAGCATCAAATGAAAAAACGCATTTATGGGCTATCAATATATCCAAGTTAAGAGTCGACATTTATTTGTAAGCAGTTAGCTTTGTTTCTGTCATGGGAACAAGCTCTGCTATAGCGTATTGGCTGTGAAACAACTACACCTAAAGCAGGAGAAGCAGGTATGTTGTTGCAAAGAAAAGGAAAAAAATTCAATAGAATATCAAAAACAAATATACTGGTTAATGTCCGAATCACAATCCAGAAGCAAAGTAAAAACTTTTAAACTGACTAGTTAGGTTAAACCAAAGAAGTGAGACCGGGTGCTCCGGAAGGGTTAGCACCTCCTGTTTAGCTAGATACACTCGCCACGCGTGTAATCAAAATTGAGTGAAAAGAAGATGTAACTATTGGATGTCAAATATATCCAGGACAATCCTAGGTTATTACGTTTGTCATATAGCTTCACATTTGGTCTCGTGACATTCTATCTACAAATAATTCTAAATTTGAAAATTATGTGCATGCCATTTATTTCAGTGAGCTTGAAATAAAAGTATTATAAAAAACAAATAACACCGATTCTTCAAGTTCTACTTGTTTATTCTTATACCTTAATTATGACACTAACAAAAGGTCACAATTGAAGCTGTTTGGCAAACGCCATGACTATTCTATGCAGCAATTTACTTGTTTATCGTTTATTTGTTTCATAATTAATATACCTTGTTCCCATTATGGGAAACATATGAAACGACACCAGCTGCTGACGCCGAGATATTGCAGGCCTGGGCTTATCAAGACTCTCAAAACGTTTAATTGTCGTTATTACAAATTTGTTAAAAAAAAATAGTGTGTCTCTGTATCCAAAATTACTCTGGATATGTCTGACGTCCCGTAGTTCCATTTTCCTTACATCATTTCCAGTTTCGATTACAGGCGTGGCGGGTGTAGCTAGACAAACAGGAGGTGATGACCCTTCCGGAACACCAGACCTCAATTCCCAAGTGTTTAACCTTATTTGTCAGGTTCAATGTTTTTACTTTGCTGTGCGATTTGGTTTGGACATAGATTGGTATTGGATTTTTATTATAACTGGAAACAATATGTTTGCAATATTAATAATATTAATTGCTGTATATATAATTATCTCCTTTTATACTATTCATACACATAGACCATCTGTTCTCTTGTACAAATATTTGTGAATGAAAATATATTAAGCGCTTGTCATTTTTTTATCCAACACTTCATATGGGATTTCGACGTTACTTCTGAATCTGTAAAATATGGTGATAAAATATCAGATTTTCGGCGATTGTCACTTGATAATGCATTTAATAAAATTAGATGTTATTCTTAGGAAAGCATTTTTTAGTTTCAAAATTTTTTTTTTGCTTTTGTATTGTGCTTTGGAAATGGATTAGTATGTTTCTTTTTATTACCATTTTTACAGACAAAGTGTATTCTTGAATGAAATTATTAAAACTAGATTGCGGCAGGATTAATATAATATAACGATATTTGAATATTTCAAGAGTGGTAGTATAGTATTATATTTTACGTTAGATCGTTGTGTGTGTGTGTGGTGTGTGTGTGTGTGTGTGTGTGGCACGTTAGTTCGTTAAAAATCTCTTTTATTTTTTTCTAATTTCAAAAGATAGTTAAATGAATAATATCAAACTAAAGGTGCGTGTAAATTCAAAGGTGAATAGACAAGATAAAACGTGACATTTGGCGTGTTCGTTCCATCATTGCAATCACTTCTCTGTTCCCAATAGCGTACATCCGCTGACCTCTTAATAAAGTAAACCAATACAACATGAAAATTATTGTGTTGTTTCAATGAGTGTAAGCAAACCTTATTTGATAAGAAGCAGCAAGTTCTCGGAAAAACTTTGTTACATAAAGGAAGTTAGAGAGTTTAATCAGTCCATGCCCGATTAAATGAAATTTAACACCTCAATTAAGCTAGATCGTTTATTCAAGTTTGTTCAATGAACTTCAACCTATTAAGAATTACTCGTTATACCAATTCGGGCAACATGGTGATATATTTATATTAGCGATATGCACTGTACAAATTGTTGTTCACTTGCAATGCGAAAAAAGTGTAAATGGTTTTAATGGTAATTTTCTGCAGAATAGATGTTTTCAAAAAGTTTATGAAATAGAAAAATGAAAAATACTAGCATCATATTACCGGTATTTTATATAAAAAAAACTGACAGATCTCTTAATTATATCAAATATTTTTTCAAATATTCGGCATTTGTTCTAATTTTGAATCGTCCACTTATCAAAAACAAACGTATCAATCCCTGCCAATTCCAACACCCAAAGCCAAGTAAACACGTGAACTACATCAGGGAAGTGAGGCCAGGTGCTCCATAAGGGTAAGAATATCCTGTTTAGCTAGGTTAAATCTATATTAAATAACTCAAAGCCTTCTTGCCGTCAACTGAAAGTCACGTATATCAAGTGATTGTGTATCGATTCTTCTGAAATGTATCTGTGCTTCCAGCAGGTTATTAATCCGATAAATTTGAGCTATAAATTCAATTTTATTATTGCAGTACACGAAATGTCTATTGTGGTAACTTAGTACTTAACCTGTTCTAATTTTGCGGCAGTAAACGACAGTTTCGGAATCAAATTCCCTATTAGTAGTGCTTGAACCAAAAATGTGGATATTCAATTTCATTTAAGATGTTAAATTCTTAGATTAAGATGTAACAATTTGAGTTTTACCAAATGCATAAATGCACTTTGCGCCAAATTGAAGACTTTATTATGGCGGTCGAAATAAATACCTCTAATCAAACCAGATATGATGAAAGTTTTCTCTTATGCATGTGGAACCCTTTTTACTAAATTCACTTTTACAGAACACTTTCTCAAAAACATTTTTTCTTTCTGTCATTTATTAAATTCCTCTCTCTCTCTCTCTCTCTCTCTCTCTCTCTCTCTCTCTCTCTCATTAGTAGCTATTTGACAAGTGATAAAAGTTGTTACTGGTGTTTATGGAACCCTTTTGCTCAATTCACTTTTTCAGAACACTTTCTCAAAAACTTTTTTTCTTTGTCATTTATTAAATCTCTCTCTCTCTCTCTCTCTCTCTCTCTCTCTCTCTCTCTCTCTCTCTCTCTCTCTATTACTAGCTATTTGACAAGTGATAAAAGTTGTTACTGGTGTTTATGGAACCCTTTTTGCTCAATTTACTTTTTCAGAACACTTTCTCAAAAACCTTTTTTCTTTCTGTCATTTATTAAATCTCTCTCTCTCTCTCTCTCTCTCTCTCTCTCTCTCTTCTCTCTCTCTCTCTCATTAGTAGCTATTAGACAAGTAATAAAAGTTGTTACTGATGTTTATGGAACCCTTTTTGCTCAATTACTTTTTCAGAACACTTTCTCAAAAACCTTTTTTCTTTCTGTCATTTATTAAATCTCTCTCTCTCTCTCTCTCTCTCTCTCTCTCTCTCATTAGTAGCTATTTGACAAGTGATAAAATTTGTTACTGGTGTTTATGGAACCCTTTTTGCTCAATTTACTTTTTCAGAACACTTTCTCAAAAACCTTTTTTCTTTCTTTCTCCTCTCTCTTTTTCTCTCTCTCCTCTCCTCTCCTCTCCTTCTCTCATTAGTAGCTATTGGACAAGTGATAAAAGTTGTTACTGATGTTTATGGAATCCTTTTCGCTCAATTCACTTTTTCAGAACACTTTCTTAAAACGTTTTATTTCTCTGTCATTTATTAAATCTCTCTCTCTCTCTCTCTCTCTCTCTCTCTCTCATTAGTAGCTATTGGATAAGTGATAGAAGTTGTTACTGATGTTTATGGAATCCTTTTTGCTCAATTCACGTTTTCAGAACGTTTTCTTACGACCTTTTCTTTCTCTGTCATTTAGTTACTCTCCTCTCTCTCTCTCTCTCTCTTTCTCTCTCTCATTAGTATCTATCGTGGATTCAAGTCTGAAACTTCAGAAACCTTATCGGAATTTAATATCGTGACACTACCATTGTTAAATAAAATTAGATTATCTTGTACATGTTTTATTAGTGCAGATTTTACGTTCGGTCAAGTACACAAACAAGATAGAACGCAATTCAATTATGCAATATAAATGACACAAAGATACATCTAGAAGAAAGGTTATCTGTCATTTTGAAAATTTCACAAGACATTTTACCCCTAGAGTTTATATTCCTGTCATAAAGGTCAGCCGTTCTAGTTTAGACAGGTGCAATTAAGTACTCCTCTTGGTCCTCAAAACGAATTCCTGAGTAGAATGATGATAAAATGCACGAAAATACCGCGACTTTTATTAGGATAGATAAGGATATGTCCTTCAAGGTTAGTTCCTTGTTTGGGATGTAGGTGTCTGACCTACATAGATATCTTTACTTCGACAACATTTGTTTGTTAATCCTGTGGTTTTCGGAGAATCTCTCGAGTTCGTGGAAGTTTAAAATTAGGACCTTATTAAACATGAATTCGTGGAAGGACCGAATAATGTCTTTGAACACGTGTTACATCCATGACAAATTATTTTGAAACTTACAACACCGTTATCTTTTCTTTAGGCTTAAAGAAATAAAATAAAAATAGAACTGACATTTATTTAACAGTCTAAATTTTAATTTTATAAATTTTCAAATAAACTATGAACTGTGCAACAAAACAAAACAAAACACTAAAAGTTAAAAGGTCAACGAAAAAAGCTACCACAAAGACAAATATATAAACATAATTTGACCACCAATTATTAAATGCAATACTTTTATCCATACCATCAGCAATTATAAATAGTTATAAACTTTATCACATCACTCTCTGATAGAGCATCAGTTGAACGTAATTTTGACATTTTTATTATTATTGTCAATTGTTTGACCATATATATATTTGCATTTCGTCTTCAACTGTGTTTGTCATTCTATTGAAATAAAAACTCATTTTCATGTTTTTGTATTAATATGAGTAGTTAATTAAAGCATGAACGGCGATTATCAAACCACTTTTAATTAAGTTGAAACCGGCAAAATAGGCATGCCAATGTCCACAAGAGAAGTGATGTGGGGTACTCAGGAATGTTAAGTACCTGCTTTCTAGCTAGCTAAACCCATCACTTGTAAATTCGCAATTTAAAATGAAAGAAACTATCAGACCTGGAATATATCCAGGATAATTTAAGAAACAAAGACGGTCATAAAAATTTTCAGGGCCTTTATAAGTTATAGTTTGCAACATGCCCGAAGCAACAATCCCTAAGAAACTGTTGTTGAACATAATATGAGATTGTATCGAGTAGAAATCGGTCAAAATCTCCACGTCAACATTTTCAGTATTGTGAAGTAACAGTTATAAGAACGACGTCATCATTATACCGCGATTATTGCCGTGAAAACGGGTACCTGTGCACCTTTATCAACAACACAGTGCTCAACATGGAGACATATATTCTATACAACAAGCAAATGAATATTACATTTATACCGCATGTGACTGAAAAATTGTAGTTGACTTAAGGTCCCTACATTGTTAGGATTTCCGATAATTTTTTGTAATTTAAAGTAGTTTTAAGCGCATTTACAATTAAGCGATACTTTAATAACTTCGTCATAAATGACATCATAACTTTGGTATTTGTCAGAATTTTTAGGTAAAATTTTGTTAAAAGATAGAGAATGATTTTTTATATATTTTAAAGACAAAAAATATTTTTGTGACAATTTGAGATTTCAACCAATTTCTACTTGATACAATCACATATGTTGTTTTCTATAGTCAAAATACATGTATATCACATTATCTGGTGATGTACGTCGACTCAATTATATTGATAACTATGAAATCTGGCAAAGTTAAACTCGTGGAATTCCACAAGAACATTGAGTCCGGGTGTTTTGCATGGATAAGCAGCTGCTATTTAATTACCTACATCAACCATTTCAAGATTAAAACACAAAGATTACATTTTTACAAACCGCTGTGAATTGACATTGTGATTGTTGCTTCAATGATGGCAGCTTCATGCATTAGGATCATATTTAAAAAATAACACAAAAGTGATTCATTGTAAAGCGTCATGTTACTGTCAATAATATTAAACTTAAACCGGGACGCCACCAGTTATAAGTGAAAATGGAAAATCTTGCTATATGTATGTTGTTCGCAAAATGCAATTTGTAATGTCGAGAGTTCTTTAGAGTGAATCGCCTACCGTGACACAAAGCATAGGTTTTTAATGTATATGCATTTACTTGTATTTATAAATGTCGTGGCTTTACACAAAATAACCCACGGAAATCGTCATCAATCTCCAAAGTTGGTATTGTAAAGCTGGAGATTTTCGACATAGATAACTATTCTATCAATCAAAATTTAACATACCAATACATATCTAAATCAAAATCCAAAAGTAATCAAAAACAAACATACTAATCCATATCCAAATCATTATCCAGAAGCAAAGTAAAAACTTTGGAACTGACAGGTTAGGTTATACACGTGAACTTTCACCAGGGAAGTGAGACCGGATGCTCCGGAAGGGTAAGCACCTCCTGTTTAGCTAGCTTCACCCGCCACGTGTGTAATCAAATTTTGTGTGAAAGGAACATGGAACTATGAGACGTCAAAAATATCAAGGGCAAACCTGGACACAGAGACATCAAGCTTGTCAACAATACTGAGGTGACGGCCATATAACTTTTTGAGGGCCTTGATAACCGTTGTCCCAGTAGTGGGAACAAGCTCTACCATAGCAAAGTATATAAAAACTTTGAAAATAGAGAATTGTTGTAACCACATGTACTTCAACCAAGGAAGCGCGGCCGGAACTCAGAAAGCATAAGCACCTCCTTTTTAGCTAGTTAAGTTATTAACCGTAGTTGTATAAATGCCGTTCATTCTAAAACTATTCACATAGAAACAAAAACAAATGTTCAATTTAATTTACTTCTCTTATTCCATATACATTCATGAATTGATTAGCCAATAATAGGAATTGTTGTTGAAGAATTATAATCTGGACAATGAACCACAAAATTGTCAAGATAATGTCTGATATTTGAGAATATTGTAGCACAGTTTCCAAGTATCTGACCATTTCTTAAGGGCGTTTTATCAACTCGAATCTTGAACTGCACTAGATCACATGTACATTCAATATTGTCGTTCTCTAAGTTGAGGTATTTCAGATTCAGAACGTTCTTAAGCGCATTCGGTATGGTTTGTATGCGAGTATTGGAGAGGTCGATGGATGTAAGATTAAAAAGGTTTGATAATGCACTGTCAGAAACATATTGAAGATTTTTATTTCCAGCAAGAGACAGAGTTTGCAGGCTGTGGAGATTCTGCAGGTCATTTCTGTCAAAACTTTTGATGTTGTTGTAGGACAAATCAAGTAATTGTAGATGTTGAAGGTTTTCCGTTCCGTCCGGTTATAGCTCCGGGAATTCTGTCCAGGGAACAGTTGACAAGTCTCAGATTATGTATTTTGCTGTTGTTGATAAACTTAACAGCTTCATCGCTGATAACAAGTAGCTTATTATCATCCAAACTCAGATCGTTCAACTCGACCAAAGGTTCAAGTACAAATGGGAATCTATTTAAATTGTTATCTCTAAGGCTTAGTGTACGAAGCTTGAAAGTCCCACAAACGATTGCTCTATAATGCCATTATCGCCAGCGTTAATGTTGTGATCAAAATGGAATTCAACCAGTCTTGGAAGATGAGATAATCCGAGCGGTACGGTCGTCATTTGAGTGTTTTGTATTGTCAAATTTGTAAGCGTGGTTTCAAAAGAATGAAATGAATTTTGTGGAAGGTAAAAAATAAATGCTCCATCTAATTCTAAGTTAGTCAAACGTGGAAAATGGCTAATTCCCGAGGGCCATTTTTGAAGAGCCGTTAAGTGACCGAAAGAAAACTTTTTAAGTGTATCACCAATCGCTCTAGTAACCAAATCCGAAAAACCGCTTGCAGGGATGGGATTGTCTCTGACATCCAATGAAGAAAGAACATTCAAATAGCGGAAAGCAGTCGGCAATGATGCTAGCGTATTATGACTGATGTCAAGACCTTCTAATTTGTCCTCCAAGCCTCTAAATGCATGGTCGTCAATATAAAATATACTGTTGTTGCTGATCAAAATCTCTTTTACAAAGAAATTTGCTAAGGCGTCTGATGATATTATTGAAATTTGGTTGTTGCTTAGGTCCAGCTTATCATAGTTATATAATTTAAAAGATTGTGGAACAATGGTCAGTCCTTGACCATTGCAGTTTATCTCCTTGTTGGCACAATGGCAGCTTGCTGGGCATTGAGCAGATGTACTTGCTAACAAAAGTGTCAGGAAAATTAGTAAGCTTGACAACTGCAAGAGAAAAAAAATACAAATTGCTTATGAACAACCCCAAAGTCTATCTAAATTCAGTTTTCTATGTTTCTTACGTGAAACAGAAATGTGTACCTGATGATATTTAAAACAAACACGACAAAAAGAAGTTATTGAAAGAAACAGCAATATGTTACATGGAAACACCAGACACATATATACTATATAAGAAAAAACACTCACAGGGAAGAAATATTCGCCACTTTCACGGCGATTTTTGAACTGCGCATATGGCAAAATCATGGTCAGTTTGTTAATTTGCATGGCGGCCATATTGGATTCATGATATGGTTAAAATACAAATGACGTTATATAGACCAGTGATGATAAATTGGTCCTGTACAAGTTTTCTCACAAGTAGAAAAAAATTTGCTGATACATACTTTGACTGTACATCACCTGATATTGTTTGGGTGGAACAACATAAATTTACTTAATTAAAAAACCGGCCTTTCCAAATTAAAAATCCGAAGCGTGTTATAATTGAGTTCTCATTATAAAACATGTTAATTTAATTCAAAATCTACATTTTGCGAATTCGAAGCACAATTTTAATTCTAATACTAAAGATCTTACTCGATTTGCTGATGACGCAAGTGACCACGGAAATTCTTCAACTAGAATATAATGTCCTTCTCCCGTGAAGACTTGACAATTTTCGGCCCGGGTAAGTTAAAAAATGGATAATTTGCGTGACCGGCATCACGTTTGAATGGCGGCGCGTTCAAAACTTTGCTCATGAATATTAATGAATCACGGTCACGTGATTGTTAGCTCATGAATAAATTGATCACCATTGTGTCATATGGAATATGTCCTCTCGGAAAACTTTCTTATTTTTCCTTGTATACTTTTCCTACAGTCAAAACCGTTTAATTTCTCACCGCAAAATAGTTTAGAAGATCAAATCCGCGAATGTTTTCTACCGCTAGAGTTTTTTCTTGTAAAGTAAAGAGACAAATTCCAACTTATTTAGGTATAAGTATGTATAGCAATATATATAAATATAAGAACAAATAACACTGAATTTTAAATCAACACATGTTGAATTTTATTGCAAAATTGTCATCTAATGCTTTAAAATTTAAACATGTTTAGTAATAAATAAATGATAATGAATTACAGTAGTATTTTTTCTTGATGACAGAATTTTGTATTATGCATGGTTTGAATTAACACCCCACGTAACCAATGTATAAATGTATATTTTAACATCAAATGTCAAACTAACTTTTTGACTACTGTTTCGAGTCATGTGACAACAAAAACAAAACAAAAAAGTACAGATATTAATTTTTACGATATCTCTTATGAATGTCACGTGGACGTTTCTGTATATGTAAAATACAGGTAGCTCATTACCTAGAACATAAATATATTCTATTTCAAAACTTATTTCAATTTTTTATTTCTTACTTACCATATTGAAAATATAATTTTCGTTCTTTCTCCACTTACTGTCCTACTAACAATTCACCTATAACTACCAAGAAGAAAAGATAAGTGATAGTCAAAGTCATTTATAAGAACCTGTAATGTATATACATGTTACAATATGATGAAAAATGTGTTTAACATAAATCGGGGTATATAAACCATCAATATCTCAACGAAAAATTTATTCAAATAGGTCAATGGAAATATGTGTTTAACATTGTAAATTGTCATTAACCTCGTCAATTAATCTTCAGTGTTTTAAATAAACTACGTTCAATTAGGCTGACGAAAACTGGTTTACATTATAAATTGTCCTCGACCGAAAAAACATTATCTTCAAAGTTTTAACAAATATTATATGTACAGTTTATAAAAAATCGAAGTTTCAAAGTTCAAAATATCAATAAATCAAAATCTCTGACATCTTTATCTTCATTGCTTTTAAAAATGTATTTTAGTTTGATAGAATTGACGTATCGCCAGCCACGCCCACAATGTTCTCTCAAAATGGCCGGATGCTTGATTTACACACAAAAAGAATGAAAACTCGGCCTGAATAGCGACATTTAATGACGTCACTGACACTAGTACGTCATTAGTTGCCGTGACGCTGCTTTGGTACTGTGATGGCGGCCAGTGTCGGAACATTGTGGGCGTGGTCTGCAAAACGTCAATTATATTAACTAATGATCATTCCAGTATTAAAAAAACGATTTATTAATAAAAGAAAAACATACTAATCCATGTCCAAATTAAATTTTGAAGCAAAGTAAAACATTGAAACTAACAATTAGGTCAAACACGTGAACTTATACCAGGAAAGTGAGGTTAGATGCTTCGGAAAGGTAAGCACCAATATTCTCAGTAACATTTGTTACTGATTTCTGTGACACTTTAATTATGTATTAGCGGTTGTAGGTAGCTACAGAGGAGTATTTAACCTTCTGGGTTCAGAAATGAACCGGTTTGTTTCATAATTAAGAAATTGAATTTTATCGAAGGTTTTTTTATCAGGAGTAAAATATTTTAATATTCTGCTCATGACAACAGATATGCACGTATCAGTAACATGAAACATATTCAAATGATAAATTGTATTAAATTTGTATTGATTTTCAATTGAAATGGTAAATTATATAAATTTTGGTAATATGTTTTCCATACATTATTCAAATGATTTCTATTGAGTTACTAGAAAATTCACTCTAAATTCATTTTGCGGTAGCTTAGTTGGTAGAGTGTTCGCTCCGCAAGTGGGAAGCCGTGGGTTCAAACGGGTCTGACCTAAGCTTGAAAGTGGATAGTGACTGTTCTTTCGCCAAGCATTCGGCATTACAAAGTGAAAGTCACGGTTTTTTGGGATAGGAACTTAAAATAAACGAGGTTCCGTGTCACCATAGGCTTGGCACGTTAAAGAACCTGGCTGTATATTGCCATCAGCACGAAATTTCTGCACCTTTGCCTATAGCTGACGACGTCTCGATATAAATGAAATATTCTTCACTGAAAGGTTAAACATCATTACTCAACTCAACTCTCTGTGGGTTACTAGGAAGTCCGCTCTAAATACAGCTTGATAAATTCTTTCTTCTCGGAATAATTTCTTATTTTCCTTTGTATACTTTCCCTACACTCAGCTTTTAGCGGGATTATTCTGATGCCCAATCAATAAAACACGCCTAAGAGGAGTAGATTTAAAAATTTGTCAATCAATCTTCAAATCAATATGTGTCTATATATTTCATTTATCTCTTAAAGTTAAACATATAGGTTATTTGAAGTTCTGATTGACGCTTATCTTTTACTTGTTACCTGTGTCGTGTGTTAACTCAACAGCACTTTTAGTGAAAGGAAAGAACCACAGACACGATGGTAAGTAATATATACGAATAAATCTATTTTAACACATTAAATGAGAGAGGTGTTAATAGTATTTATATTTTGTACGTAAAATTAGATAAATACCATGATACACAAAATTGACTGTAAATTATTATTTAAAGATAAATCAAAATTCGGTGTCTCTCCTTTGTTTTTAGATATTTTAATATTCTTTATATATTATACGTAAAATCAGTTTGTAAATATCATCAGACACAAAATTGACTTTAAATTGTTATTTGAAATGTATCAAATTCGGTATCTCTCCATTGTATAAGTAAATATAGGAATAAATCTATTTTAACACATTAAATGAGAGGTGTTTATTTATATTTTATACGTAAAACCAATTAGTAATATCATGATACACAAAATTGACTGTCAATTGTTATTTTGTAATGTATCAAAATAATATCAAAATCTGCTGACTGTCCATTGTTGTTGGTAATTTAACACTTAAGTTTAGCCTCTGAGGCCACCTGTGCAGCTGTACGATCCACAATACAGGAGATTCAAAAACTTTTAATGTAATATACAGCTTAACTCTGTCTTCACGTGTATTTTTTCTACCAAATTGAACGTTTTGTTTTTTATTTACCAGTTTGACCCAAAGTAAAACAATTAAATGCAAATAAATTCGATTGTAAATAAAAAATTATTTAATGTTTTTATTTATTTTATTTATTCACTTTATTTTCTTAATTTATTAATTTATGTTTTTATTTATTTGTTTGCTTTTTAGAAATTAAGAAAATATCAATAAATAATAATAATGATTATAATAAAATTCACTCAATCAAAAATAAACAAACTCATTTCATTCCTCAACTAGGGAAAAACAAAACGATACAAATGATGTCTTAATTTCAACTTTAATATAAATATGATGTATAATTTCTAAGGGAAGATGAATTGAAACATAAATCAAATTATTGTTAAGATCTAATAATATGTCATCCTATTGGCTTAGAAACCGATAAACATATGCAAAAAATAAATAAATATTAAAAATTAAAACTTGACACCGGGAAAAAATCAATACCCAAATTGCTATTGACCGGAGATTTGATGTTAATTATTATAGTTAAGGCCTTTTAAGTGGGTGTATATTTTCCGACGTTGACTGGAAAAATAAATATTGACTCGGGTGATATTATTCAACAAAAGATACAGTAAACTTAAAACATTATTATATAACGTAAATATTACTAGATTTGTTTTAACTTTGCACAACACTGCCGTTTCAGAACAAGTATTATCTGGGGGTTTTTTGGTAGGAGAATCATCTGTTAAACTGGCCACACCGGTAACATGTTAAAAATTCGGATAAATAGCCAAAATTGTCCAAGCGTTATTACAATTGTTGAACGTAGATTTTAATAAAGTTTGGAAAAGATTGTACATTTCAGATGATGTAATTTATGATACTTACACTTTCAAAATTGTGTTTATGCCCCGTAATCCATAATAAATTGAAAGTTATTTCTTATATTTACGATATTTACCGTTCATATTCTTGCTTAGAATTTACAGAATATCAATTGTTTATTTTGAAATAAATACTGCTTTTTATTCATTTCCACTGGTTTTGTGAGTGAAAGAACGGAGACATTCATCATTTAAAAGCAATCGAGCTTGGCGAGAGATTGACAAGGCAATCTAATTTGTGGTTTTCAATAAGTTTATGTAAAACTGAAAACCATTGATTTTAAATAATTTATTAAATAAAACAAATTTAAGTTTTAGAGAGTATATTATAAAAAACACCCGACTTTTTATTTTATTTGTCTAAACGTATAGTTTAAACAATACTTACAAGACATTAATTAAAGAAACTCAGAAAGGAAATCTTGTTTTTTTAGTTTCTTTTGAAATTTACTATATGAAAAATAACAGTATCGTCTATGCGTGTGACAATAATATCTTACCGTCATTGAATAGACTATATAATGTGTGAAATTAAACAAGAGTTAACAGTAGGGTAAACATGTAACTTGTGTGATCTTAAACTACAGATTCAGTGTTTCTAGGTTTAATATTAGCGCGGCCATTTCTTACCTTTTGAGGGGGTACCCGTAGGGTAGGAATCTCCAAACCCCTCGGAAGAAGATGATTATATATTAATACACCCTACAATAAATGTTCTAAATTGCACATGTGGTGAGTGCAGCTTGCTAAACAGGGGGTGCTTACCTTCCGCAGCAACCGGCCACACTTCCCTGGTGCAAAATCTTTTCTTTGCTTCTGGATTTTGATTCGACATGGGTTAGTATGTTCGTTTTTATGATTACATAGCATCTTGAAGTTGTTCTTTAAATTTCAACGTTTAATCGTGTAAAGAATTTGTTTTTACTGGTGTTGTTTTGTTCGATTTTCAAAAAAATGATGATGATGCGCTTATGATATTGAACAGAGTGTTGTTATTTAAAAGAACATTGCAAAATTTAACTACATTTGTTTTTTTTTCCTTTTCAGATGTTTCCTGTACTATTTACCATTTCAATTCTATTAGCGAGCTCGTATGCCCAGTGTCCATCAATTTGCCAGTGCGCCAACAAGGAAATAAACTGCAATGGTCTAAGACTGTCCAGTGTTCCATCAACTTTACAACTATTTAATTTTGATAAGCTGGATTTAAATAATAACAACCTTACAATCATAGGACCAGATGCTTTTGCACCGTTTGGTGTTAAAGAAATTTTACTCAGCAACAACTATATAACTTATATCGACATCAATGCCTTTAGAGGACTAGAAGACACAATTGAAAAGCTTGATATTAGCAATAATCAGCTAACGTCGTTACCATCTGCGCTTAGCCACTTAAATACATTGAATTCCCTAGACGTTAGCGGTAATCCTATTCCTGCCAGCGGTTTTACAGATCCAATCATGAGGGCGATTGGCAATACGCTAACAAAATTTGTCTTCGGACATCAACATGTTCTCACAAGATGGCCTACAAGTACAAGCCATTTTCCACGTTTGACTGACTTAGAATTAAATGGAGCGAGCATCAATTACCTTCCACAAAATTCCTTCCATTCTTTTGAAAGCACGCTTACAAATTTGACAATAAAAAACACGAAAATGGCGACCGTACCGCTCGGTTTATCTCGCCTTCCAAGACTGGTTGAATTCCATTTTGATCACAACCACGAATCTGGCGATTATGGTATCATAGAACAATCATTTGTCGGACTTTCAAAGCTTCGTACATTGAGCCTTCGAGATAACAATTTAAATAGATTCCCATTCGTACTTAAACCTTTGGTCGAGTTGAACGATCTGAGTTTGGATGATAATGGACTTCTCGTTATTAGCGATGAAGCTGTCAAGTTTATCAACAACAGCAAAATACATAATCTGAGACTTGTCAACTGTTCCCTGGACAGAATTCCCGGAGCTATAACCGGACGGAACGGAAACCTTCAACATCTACAATTACTCGATTTCTCTAAAAATAACATCAAGAGTCTCGACAGGAGTGACCTGCAGAATCTCCACAGCCTGCAAACTCTGTCTCTTGCTGGAAATAAAGAACTTCAATACGTATCTGACAGCGCGTTATCAAACCTGCCAAACCTTGAAAGGATCGATCTCGCGGACACACATCTTCAAACCGTACCGAATGCGCTTAAAAACATTCCGAAATTGAATTACCTTAACCTCCAAAACGACGACATTGAATGCACTTGTGATCTTGTAGATTTTAAAATTCGAGTCGATTCGACACCATTAGGAAGTGGTAAGATACTCGGAAACTGTGCTACAATTTTTTCAAACATTCGAAATTATATCGATAGATTTGTTGTCAATTGTCCAGAGTATATAAGGAAACATGGCCGTTAATTTCTACTTTTAATCAATGTCTTCCAATTATTACAATTGCAGACAGTGACTTAAGTCTTTAAAAAGAATTTACTATATCAATAAAAGATCTTTTGATTTTTCATAATTCAGTGTACGTCGTCGATTTATTTGATTGTACATTTTGCATCAACCATTTATTATGTCAATAAAACCGTGTGATTTTTTCCTAATAAATAAAATTAAAAACATTTGTGTTTTATTTACTTATGCTAAGAACAAGTTTGTTTTATACAACTTGTTTCAATGTACCACTGGCAGATGAAGATGGCATTACTTTTAGTTTGAAAATAGATTTATTATTTAACGTGCTATGTTTTTATATTTTTACGTAAAGCAATCATAAATTAGCACACGACACTTTTAATACAAATTATTTTAACCTTTTTCCAATTAATGGAAGTAACAATATCTGCTTAGGTTATCTCCGGTCAGCGTTGCATTGGCAATCATTGTTCAGTGCACGTTACTTTTTCTGTTTCGAATAATAACGTTCTCATTTTAACAATTATTTTTGAGAAATGGCGTCATTTAACTAATTACTGTGATTAATGACGTCATTTGAACAATTGCTGTGATTAATGGCGTCATTTAATCAATGACTGCGATTGATGACGTCACTTAACTAATTAATGTGAGTAATAACGTCTTTTAGCCAATTGCTGTAATGATATCATTTAACCAGTTATCTTGATAAATGACGTAATTCAACCACTTGCTGTGACTACTGACATCATTTAACTAATTTTCTTCATAAATGACGTCA
Organism: Anadara kagoshimensis; assembly: GCA_021292105.1. NCBI lineage: Eukaryota > Metazoa > Mollusca > Bivalvia > Arcoida > Arcidae > Anadara > Anadara kagoshimensis. The sequence continues at coordinate 38,458,201 of CM037869.1, forward strand.
TTTAACAAATTGTCTTAATAAATGACGCCAGTTTTTGTAGCAATTGATTAAATTACTTTGGTGAGATTAATGGCGTCATTTTACCGATTTATACCAAAACTCTGAGCATCGGTTTTATAGTCTCTACCGAAAAACTCCCGTCACTTTAATTTCTTAATACCGAGTGCTTTGCGAAAGAAAAATCGCTACCTATGTTTCATTTAGACACCGAAACCTGCCACATACGAGGAAATATGACCAGTCCTTTAAAAACGGACTACACAACCTGTAACAAAACCAATGGTATAGGCAAACAACATTGAAGTGTCCGTTTGTCCTAGATTTTAAACATGTATCATAGACCAATACATTTAAGTACATGGTCGTCCACATCACGGGAACTTGCATTGCTTATATACTGTGAATCTTGTCACTACCTATTTAACGGATGAATTCTTCTATCTAAGTATTCCTAATGAAAGGTTAAGTGGACAGGTCAAAGTTGTTAGTCTATACATAGGTATTTAAAAATAAACAACCCTGTTAACATTTGTTCAACATGATCAGTTGTTGGTCTGTAATCATGAGTCTTCTCGGTAAAATGACTTTTTACCAATGGGCATATTCAAGAAGTTATCAATATTCACCAGCGATGTATCGTCGAATAATACACGGGACGGAGTTTACCTGAGGAAGAATTTATCTTGGAATGTCTAAAATAAAAAAGATTAAAACAGACTACTACGACCGCTTTCTTTGGAAGTACATTTACGTTTTATTTGCAAAAAAGGTCCATTGAAACAATATTCGGCTGTTGAGATTATCTTCTTTGAAATAAATGATTATATGAATGAGAAATACGGCACAACTATTGTTCGCCTGACGTCATAATATGACAAAGGTAATGCGCCACTAAAATGGAACAGCCATGTATCATCATTTGTTATACTACGACTAGCTCTCTTCGTGTTTCAAATGAAGGAAAACTCGGGTCATGTTAGAATTCAGAAATAACATTTACCCATATATATCGTCGAATAATACACGGGATGTTGTAAACATGCGGCGAATTTATAACGGTGTGGTTGATCATTTATATTTTAACATGAATAAAATAAAAAGGGTTGAAATAAACATTGCGAACTCTTTCTTCGAAAGTACATTACATTTTGATATTTATTTGCAAACTAGGTTCATTGAAACAATTCAGCTGTTGAAACTACCTCGAATGAAATAAATGATTTTATGAATGAAAATAACGTCACAATCATTTTTCGCGACCCTTAGCATGACGGCATTAGATAAACAAGGGAGTACGTCATTAGAACGGAACAGCCATGGGTATATTGTTTGTTATATCATAGCTGGTTCTTTGATGTTTCACATGAAGAAAAACGCAAGGTATGTTAGAATTAAGAAATAATCAACAATATACCGTCAAATAATACACGGGCCGGAGTTCACATGCGGCGAATATATCACTTGGTATATTGTTGATCATTTCAGTTCTAACGCGGCTTAGTAAAAAGGATTGAAAAAAAAACCATTGCGAACTCTTTCTTCGGAAGTACATTTTACTATCTATTTGTAAAAAGGTTCATTGAAAAAATTCAGATGTTGAAATAACCGCCATTGAAATTAATGATTTTATGAATGAAAATTATTTCAGAACCATTGTTCGCGACACATAGCATGACGTCATAAGATAAGCAAGGGAGTACGTCATTAGAACGAAACAGCCATATATATTTATATATCGTTTGTTATACCATGGCTCGCTCTTCGATGTTTCATATGAAGGAAAACGCAAGTCATGTTAAAATCCCCGATCTAGTGCATCAAGTTTGACCTTTAATTTAAAAATCCAAACAGACATGTCCATTGTTTATTTAGGGACCATATAAAGTTGTTTTATAGGGATAGATGATAGTAATACCGGATACTGTGATTTAATGCGTTAAGGCAATGAAACACGCTGTGTTACCTAAATCACACGGGTATTAGCCAAATCTAATATTCAAATTAAAGGTTTAATAGCAAATAGTTCATACTAGACGCACTATAGGACGAGATTATAACCTGAGTTTGTGGTATACTAAACTACATAGACCTGTACGCTTTACCTTTAATTTAAATTATATTTATGAACCAGAACATTCATGTATAGGGAAAACCTTTGTTCATTTAATGTACCTCATGGGAAACATGCAATGTTTATGTATTAACACCGAAATAAGGGAGATATCGGCGAAGGCCAGTTTTGGGGACCCCGTGCCGTGACGTCATATTAGTAACAGACCCCCACTGAATACTATTTATCTACATTACTAATAGTTTTATCATATACCATTTTTTTAATTTAGTCATAACATACATTCAAAAAAATATATGACAATATACCATTTTTTGAATGTATTTTATGATTAAATTAAAAAAATGGTATATGACAGTTTAAACAATATTTTATAAGAAAATCAAACTTGGTAAATAACATATAGAAAACATTTTTTACAAGCTAGTTTCCGGACCATTTATAATATTAAACATTTATTGCCTTTAAGTGAGTGGGATATGAACATTTGTTCATCCCGAGGAATATATGACTTGTTCAGAGTCAACAAACGTTCATATCTCCCTCGCTCATAGGCAATAAATTGTTAATTATAGTAAAATGAAAGATCATCATGGTAAAAAAGAAAAAGTTAGTTTTGTAATCGTTGAAAACGAACATAAATCTCTCTCCCAATCATTATTTCTCCTATCAGAGGCAAACGTTAGAATGTGGAAACCGATTCTCTATTGATGAATTCATATCATTTTGACGTTCTGGAGTGTACCAATAGTTAGGGATATGATGTTTTCAGCGGAATACACGATGTTTCCCCCACCCTAATCACATGATTTAACGATACAATCAAGTTACAGATCGCATATTTTTCAATGAGGTATAATGAATCAATTTATACAACATGACATTAAATACATACAATAAAGCATTAAGTATAACATTATAAGTTGAAACACATTATGACCTTGAAAACATTGTAAGATAAGATGCAATATATATAGAAATCCCAGAACAGAAAGAGCAAGATTTATATTTGGTGTCTAGTAGGAGATCGCTTTCGTATACACTCTCATAGATATAATTGTTCTATCATGGAATCAAACATTCCATTGATAATTGTTCTTTTGATTTTCTGTGTTACATTTACTTCTTCGATTTTAGTTGGAGACCAAGATCATTCGTTACTTATGCAGCTTAACCAGGAAATGCAGGAGATGAAATTAAAACAAGATACATTAACCAGAGAAAATGCAGCTCTGAAAGCACTTGTTAATGGTAAGATTATGCTAACCATTAGAAAAGGTTAATTGAAAATAATTAAGGTTTGCGTACAGTACAGACCTGTCGAAAGTTTAATACTAAGTTAACGGGAAAAAATTAAGTTCAACTTTCGCGAGTTACCAGATATGCATAGCAAACGATTGATTTCAGCTGCCAAAAAGTATAGCGATGAGTTGTCGATTTAAATTTGGCGCTAATTCATTGGTTTATTGCTCAAATATCGATAGGTTTGTCGATTGATTGAAAATTGATTAATGCCCTATCAACAGTTTAGCTTTTTGCAACAAGGTAAACTGACTAATCTGTTGTAATTAAATCTATAAACATAGTATTTTTAGATCAAATTGTTCACTAAAATATTTTCTATAGAACTAATCGCGCAAAGGCGATACAACAGCAAAGAATTTGCAAAGTCGATAAGAAAACTACCAAGTCGAATTAGCGAGGATAGAAACAATTTTGCAAGTTAAACGTTGAGATGATAAAGTGAAGACGATAGGATATTTTATAAAACGTCAGATGCTCTTCGCGTAGCGCTTAATATCAACTTTGCAACTTCGTGGTCATACATTATTCACAAGCATTGATTCTTCAATTATCTTTCTTTTGTTAATGCTAAACAATAATAACTTATACCTCCAGGTACCTCAGTTGGATTTACCGGCAAGTTCTCGAAGTTGTCTGGTGACATGATGATATTTTCTACTGTGGTCACTAACGTCGGGGGAGGGTATCAGCCCACTCTTGGCAAGTTTATCTGTCCAGTGTCCGGTCTGTATCTTTTTCATTTAAATGTCGTAACATCAACGCCTGGAAAAGCTAACATCATGAAAAATGGGCATTTTGTAATTCGCGCTTACTCTGGAGCTAACGCAGATAATAGTGATGGTCCATGGGATGGAGATACTGCAACAGTCGTGTTACATTTAGATGTAGGTGACCAGGTGTATGTGACAAATGAAGGTCTCTCAGTTGATGGTGACAGTGACTTTAGCGGAGTGCTTGTTTCCATTCTGTAATGTTTCAAGTAACAAGAAATACAAGAACGAGATATCGTTGTTAGTTTTTTGTATGTTCATTAAAAAGATTTATCAAGAGGTATCGATAATTATGTACAAATGACCATCATATTAATTTCTCCCTCTCTCAGACCAAGCAACTCACGGTTTTTTTTTACTAGGGAACGCGAGTTTTCAATCCGTTTAAAATATACTACAAGTTCATCTTCTTAATAAGCTTAATATAAATGAGAATTATATTTTAAAACAAAGTGTTGGTGCCGAATTGTTTTAGGACATCAAATTTATAGAAAGGTTTTTTGATAATAAAAAATACATGTCCAAATCAAATTCCAAAAGGCAAAGTAAAACTTTGAAAATAATAAATTAGGTTCCACCATGGAAGTGGGGTCGGGAGTTCTGCAAGAGTAAGCACTTCCTATTTAGGTAGCTAAATCCGCAATGTGATTAAATGTGAAAGGATAATTTTGATTACAGAAACACCATACTTATCAGCAATATATAGATAATATCATAAAAAAAATATCAGTATGAATCCAATATCTGTAAACCCAAAGTTTGGGCAAACAATATTGACATGTCCGCTTAACCAGTAAATAAAATATTTACTTTGGACTAGAACATTTATGTATAGGTAAAGAACATTGACATGTCCGCTTGACCTTTGATTTAAATATTTATTATGGGCGAGTTGATTTAAGAATAGGGATCACGCGTGTATAAACTTGACCTTTGATTTAAATATTCATTATGAACGAGTTGATTTAAGAATAGGGATCACGCGTGTATAAACTTCGTTTATATGTTATGAACACTCAAAATGGTTAATGTGTATATGCATCGACTGCGAATCTTAACGCTAGCTACCCATGTATTGGGTGGGCCCTCCTATATGAATATTCTTAACGAAAGGTCAAACGGACAGGTCAATGTTGTTTACCTATATAGGGATCTGGCTGGGGTGAAACATTCAGTGGTTAGGTATATGTTCCTTCCAAGGGTGAATCCATAGTTAGTTTTACAGGGATACAACTTCATTCTTAACTCTACAATAGTAGTATTTTCAACATACATGTAAGTGGTGCAAGTACCTACATTGTGGGACTCTAAATGAGAAGATATTGCATCCAGTTTCACAGTCACTATCTAAAAATAGAGGACAATTTAAAAACAAACTTACCAGTCCATACTCAAATCACAATTCAATCGTGTAACTTAAAGATATGTAATCGGCAAAAGCTAAAACACGACAAAATACAAGTTATTGATTGAAACGGCCAAACTATACAAACACATGTTGATACCACTGAATATATAATAAACTCTCATCTTTGAGTTGAGAAGAGTAATGGTGTTTAACGTCCCAGTCAAGAATATTTCACTTATATAAAGACGTCGCCAGCTTTAGGCAAAGGAATTTTTTACCTATATTTTTCACTAATAGCATTGTATACCAAGGTTCTTATCGTACGACGCCTTCCGTGACACTGAACCTTGTTTATTTTAAGTTCCCATCCGGGAAAAAACCCAGTGACTTTCATTATTGTAATGCCGAATGCTTGGCGAAAGATCTTTCAAGTATTGGATTAGAATTCATGACCTCCCACTTACGGACCGAGCACTCTCCCAATTAAGCTAATCCATTGGTACTGGCGCTGTAGTTAATTTTCAAGCTTTGTGGTTATAATACTATTAAAGATCATTCCACTTATCTTACAATCAGTGGTCCATAAATATTTCCATAAACTTAAATCTAGCAAACTTGAAATAAATCTGAACGCTAGATTTGTGGAAAATATTAATCTGCACTACCGTATAACTGTCATCTTTTGCTATAAATATATTAAAAATAGACTGTGAAACTATCGCCGGTTTTATACCCCTCCATGTACCAATGCTACAGGGGCGGACACCGCTAGGCTCAGCAACATACGTGCCTTTACACTGTTGGTCAAGGCTAAAAAGGGGCAAAACTCTAAAAAAAAATAAAAAGATTAACATGATTAAAATTCAAAGTGGCACAACTGAGAGTTGTCTTGCTAACCATGTACATGTATTCCAAGTGTTATAAAATATATGTTCAACGGTGAGTCAAGGCAATTTTGCATTTCTATTTGTAGCTGGTAACGTTTCGATGTAAGTGAACAGGACTGACACTTTCAATCTAATAAATAAATCGATCAATGCTAAAGAGATAGACTAAAGTATTTTAAATGTAAATAATGGCCGTTGGTATTGATGTAACGTTCATTTTGATAGATAGATGAAGATAATAAGTTCAAAGGTCAAGATCGCAGTTGTGTAAGAAATTATCTGAAAAACTATAAGGGTTTTGTACAGACATGCATATATAAATATTGTGGGTATTGATACAACGATCAGTGTGATACCCTAATGGTGGTCTTTGGTTAAAGGGTCAAGGTCACAGATGTGAAAGAATACAGAAATGGTTAAGTATTTGAAAAACTATTATAAACATTTTATATAGGTACATCTGGAATCAACCAAATGTGGATTCTCAAAAATTCTAAAGAATTACTTGAACATCTTGCTTCTAATACTTTATCTCATGTAAAAAGTATAAAAACAATTTATTTTTCTACACTATACACCACTATCCCTGATTCTAAATTAAAAGAACGTCTTAAAGAAATTATTCACTTGTCTTTCTTTTACGAAAACGGTAAGCCAAGATACAAATATCTGGTGCTGAACAGGGATTCTGGTTATTTTGTCAAGCATCATACGGATTCCAAACAAAAATATACTGAAGATACCATCAACAAAATGTTGGTGTTTTTGATAGATAACATATTTGTTGTGTTTGGTTATATAGTTTTTCAGCAAACAATCGGTATACCAATGGGTACAAACTGTGCATCATTGCTTGCTGATTTGTTTCTTTATTCTTATGAAGCAGAATTTATGCAGAACCTTGTTAAATCTGGAGAGACGACTGTCGCCAAATCATCCAACTCAACATACAGATATATAGATGGCGTTCTGTCTCTTAACAATCCTAAATTCGGAGACTCTGTAAATGTCATCTATCTTAGTGAGCTTGAAATAAAAGACACGACTGATTCCTCAAGTTCTGCTTCATATTAGGACTTATACCTGAATTATGACGCACACGAAAGGCTACATTTGAAACTTTATGACAAACGTGATGACTTCAATTTTTCTATGGGTAACTTTCCTTTTTTATGCAGAAATATACCTGTTTCTCCTGCTTGTGATGTATTTGTTTTCCAATTAATACGCTATGGTTGAGCTTGTTCCCGCTACGGGGACTTTGTACAACGAAGTAAGCTGCTTGCAAATAAATTGTTGACTCAGGGATATTGCACAAGGCCCTCAAAAAAAATTTTGGCCGTCATCACAGTATCGTTGATAAGTTTGATGTCTCTGTGTCCAGGATTGCCCTGGATATATTTGATGTCTCATAGTTTCATGTTCCACACAATTTTGATTACACACGTGGCGGGTGTAGCTAGCTAAACAGGAGATGCTTACCCTTTCAAAGCACCCGGCCTCACTTCCCTGGTGGAAGTTCATGAGTCTAACTTAACTTGTCGGATCCAAAGTTTTTGCTTTGTTTCTGGATTGTGATTCGGAAATGAATTAGTATGTTTATATTAGAATAATGTTGGTATTTACACAATGATAACTTTGATATATAGATGATGTTAATTTGTTCAAATGTCAAGGCCACAGATGCAAAAGAAAAATGAAATTGTTAATTATTATTATTGTGTTTATTGGGGTTTTAGTTTTTATATTTTCTTCGAACATTTTTACAAGCCATTATTTGTTAGATATACACTGTAAGTACACTACGCATTACGAAGGGTAACCAAAGGTTATTCTTTACGAAAGAATAACCAAATGTACATGGACCTTCGCATACCCAGGGGCGTGGCTAACTATGAGGCAACCGAGGCAACTGCCTCGCTAAAAATCAGAACCTATATTATATTTTTTCTTACAGAAACATAAAGAAAAAAGAAAAGAATAAAAAATAATTTATAGCGAACAGATATACTAGTAGTCAGTAAATATGATAAATTGCTATATTTTCGATGACTGGCTAAATAAAAATCCCTAGTAAAACTTGAGTTACTATGTTGTTTTATTTGTTCAACTGTATATGCAATGTTCGGTTGGTTAAGCTTTGCCTTTTGACGATGTTTATATTTATAAGCATGGGATGGGATGTTTGTATTTAAATTTATAAGTTTTATTTTATATTTATTGATACCATTTAACTGCTGGTATCATTTTCAGGCGTTGTCAGAATGCACCGTTTAGTACCATTATTTCAATTTTTGGGGGAAACATGCCCCTGGACCCCCTACTTCTAATTTTGCCTCCGTTATAATTGTGTCCTATCTACGACCCTGATACCTTTAGCATTGTTAGACCGTTGTTTTTTCTGTGCACTGAACACTTTCAGTCTATGTACATGTACCGACATATATCATGCACATGTACATTAGATGTCTTTTCGAATGTGTATTTACACATGTACCACCGGATTTGATTACAAAACCACATAAAAATTGAGGGTACGATTAATTTGCAACTTTTGAACTACATTTTTGTACAATGTTATTAAGTACATTTTCAGCGATAGGTAATAGTTGGCCTAACTGAAAATTTTCAAGACAGTGATTGTTTCCTATTAACATTTGCCAGTGAAATTGGCGCCAGCATAAACTTTATTATATGTGTTGATATAAATCGCGGTTTTAATGTATTTCGAACCCCATATGTCCTAGACCGAAAACACTGCAGTAGCTCAGTTGGTAGCTGTATATAGAGTGCTCACTCCGTAAGTGAGTGGGAGGTCGTTGGTTCGATCTACAGAGGAGTCTGAGCCAAGATTTTGAAAGTGGCTAGTGACTGTTTTTTCGCCAAACACTCGACATTATGAATAAAAGTCACGACTCTTTTGGGATGGGAACTTAAAACAAGAACCCTGCAGTATAAGGCCATCAGCGCAACGCACAAAACAATCTCTGCATCCTCGCGTATAGCTGGTGACGTCCCGATATAAGTAAAATAGTCTTGACTGGGGCGCTAATCACCATCACCAAACTCAACTCTACCTTGTCCAAAATATTAAATTGCCAGATGTTTTTGAAACCCGAAAGACAATTTTCTTACTGGGGTTAAATTGCTTTCATTTTTTTGGCCCAATTGGAACCGACCCAAATTTAGATTGAAATGGTTTTCTTTATGATTGGTATTTTGAACACCACTAATGTGACTTAACTATTATATAGTCCTAACATAACTTGTGAAAATGATACGGCACGTCAAATATTCAGTTGTGGGGACATAGTTATGACGACCCATTACAATTAATACTTGTTACTGTTGAGTGTCTTAATGACTTTTTATCTTAGACTGCGGTAGCCTAGTGGTTAAGATATCAAAGCGTCTTACCACCGTGAGATTCGACCCTGATCTACCACAAGTAACGTTAAACAACATTCGAATTTTTATCTATGGCCGTAGTAACATAATGATTAAAAAGTTAGCCTTCAGACTCAAGGCATTCAACATTCAACCAAACAACCTCTTAATCTTGGGTTGCGGTGGTCTAGTGGTTAGTACGTGAGACGTCAAACAAAACTGTCTCATCGCTGTGGGTTCGATCTTCGACCGCAAATAATCACACAAAACATCACTCAACCAACCATTTTTTTTATCTTGTGCCACGGTAGCTTAGTAGTTAATACGTTAGATTTTAAATGAACCGCAAGTAATCCCACGGAAAACGTTAAATTCTATTCAATCAACCATATTTTAATCTTCCGTCGCGGTGACATTGTGGTTTAGACACCAGCCTTGAATCCCCAGTCGATTTCAAGTGACATAAAACGACATTAACTAACAAAATCTTGGGCTGCGATGTCTTAGTGGTAAAGACGTTAGCCTTCAATCACAATAATCAATACGCCCCGTCGCTTTTGGTTCGCCAGTGACGTAAATCAACATTCAACCAACCTACCAACAAACTTTTTATCTTGAATTAATATATTTATGCCGTATAGTTTTGGATTTCCATTAAAACACTGTTAACAGGCTTATCTTATCTGATTTGTAGAACGGTAAACTTCAACAGAAGTGAAAGGAACTACGGAGAAATTAACTCCAAATTTTAAATCAATAGGATTCCGGTGAGGTATTTATTTTCAGGTTTTGTTTTTGGTTTCTTTTTTTCACTTTCACTAATTTTCAGAACTTTTGTATTTTTATTAACCCTTTTATGCACTTAATGGAATTGAGCAACGTATATGTGTCTGTTTGGTTGACTCGTTGTTTTGTGAAAGATGATAATGTGTAAAATTAAAATGTTCTTGCACCTAAAATTACGAATATAAATCGTGTGGGGATGAATTCATTTTCATGAGTTGGTAGAAATTTATAAAATTTTACTTTTGTGTTCATTTTCACAAAGTACAAGATTCACAAAATTTTCTGCAAATTTGTTTTTTTTTTAACTTTTAGTCCCACGCATAAATGATTCTAAAGTAAGTTGGACTGTTGGGGCGATCTAAAATATAGCACCATAACCATGCCAAAAGACACCATATATATTGGGTTTATTTATTTGCGTTTTTCTCCATTTTTAGTTTCGTAATCTTAAATTTTCGTAAAATGAGTTTTTGATAAATACATGTTTTCATCTGCAAGAAACATTTATTTATTTATTTATTTATTTATTTATTTATTTATTTATTTATTTATTTATTTATCTATCTAAGTTGTTGTTGTTGCTCAAAATATTCCAATAGCTATAGCAGAATCGTGCATAAATAGTATATGTAATAAGTACACATACTTTTATATTTAATCTTTATTGGCATTTTTGGAAAAATTGAAACCATTTTTTCCCAAAATCTGGAGAAAATGAAACTCTTTTTGCCATGCAATCATGTAAAAGAATACGAAACTATAATGTCTATATCTCCGAAGTATTAACACAGAATTGACATTTTGTATTACTAGTATCCATTTATTTATACCCAAGTCTTGTATTCAGGCTTCTATAGATATTCAAAAAAATCTTCTAACGGGTTGATTGTTTAACGTTGCATACGGTTAGTTGTTTTACAATCAAAAACAAACATACTAACTCATGCCCAAATCAGAATTAGAAGTAAAAACTTTGAAACAAACAAATCACGTTAAAAGCGCAAACTTTTGCCAGGGAATTGATGCCCGGTGCTCCGGAAGAGTAAGAACGCCTGTTTTGCTATCTTCACCCGCTGTCATCAAAATTGAATGAAAACAACATGGGACTATGGAATGTCAAATATATACAGAGAAAATTTGGATACAGAGGCATCATACTTATCAACGACCTTGTGACGACTGCCATACAACTTTGAATTATAAAATTAATATGCTATGCTATGTTATGTTAGAGTTTGTTCCCACTACGGGAACTCTATACAATGGAGCAAGCTGCTGGCACATAAATTGTTCACGCAAGAATATTGCAACCTTAGGCTTATCAAGGCTCTCGAAAAGTTTTATGGCCGTCATCACAACATTGTTAATAACTTTGATATCTCTAAAACTAAAATTATCCTGGATGTATTTGACGTCTCATAATTCTATGTGCCATTCATTTCAAATTTGATTACACACCTGGTGTGTGTAGCTAGCTAAGCAGGAGGTGCTTACGCTTCCAAAGAACCCGCCGGGCCGCAGGCCTCACTTCCCTGGTGGAACATCACGTGTTTGGCCTAATTTGCCAGCTTCAAAGTTTTTACTTTGCTTTGGAGTTGAGTTGAGTAATATATAATGGTGTTTAACGTCCCAGTCAAGAATATTTCACTTACATTGAGACGTCGCCAGCTTTAGGAGAAGGTGCAGAAATTTTGCCTGTGTGTTGCGCTGGTGGCATTATACAGCAGGGTTCTTTATCGTACCAAGCCTACCAAGACACGGGAACTCGTTTATTTTAAGTTCCCATCCGAAAGAACCGTGACTTTCATTTCGTAATGCCGAGTGCTTGGCGAAAGAACAATCACTACACACTTTTAAATCTCGGGTCAGACCCGGCCGAGGTTCGAACCCACGACCTCCCACTTACGGAGCGAGCACTCAACCAACTGAGCTACCGCAGTGGTACTTACTTTGCTTTGGGATTGTAATTTGAACTAAGACTGTGCTTGTTTTGATTCTTTACATTTAAGCTATCTACATAGGGTTTTCAATAGAATATACTAATAATGTTGCATCAATAAAATATATAAATGTCGATATCTATTTCAGATGGATAAATGCCAAATATTTATATGTATTTTAATATTGTGTTTGATTTGTGTCAAGTTAATTAACTATTTTACTACTACTACCTACTCTATTTCAGATGGGCATGTTTGTAGTCATAACACTACTGGTTGTACATTGTATTACTAACTCTGTGTTAGCAGTATGCCCTCTGGGATCACATAGCAAATGTTTCTGTATCCATGACGTCATCGACTGTACACGCCACAATGTAACCACCATTGAACGATTCCTACCTACGTCCACCAATGAGTATTCAACGCTCTCTTTATCTGGCAATTCTTTAAGAATTGTGACGAACAGTAGCTTTAAGAATCTTAAAGTTGCAAACATATTTTTGGATAACAATATCATAAGTGACATAGAGTTTGACGCATTCAACGACCTGTCCGTCTTGTTAAAAGTCCTGAATTTAGAGAATAACAAGTTGACAACAATTCCTAAGGCTTTGATAAACCTGGACGTTTTGGCAACCCTGAATTTGAAGAAAAACCCTATAACATCAGTAGGCTTCATGAATGGTGATGCCGTTTTCAGACACCTCGGTATAAGCATGCGTGAGTTCCATTTCGGGGATGAAAGTCAGAATTTTTGGCCCAGCACCATCAGTCATTTCCAACAACTTCGAGTATTGTACATTTACGGGACCAACGTACAAGTAGCGCCACCTCATGCTTTTCATAGTTTCGAAAGAACACTTCGCGAACTGCATATTACCAATACCAAGCTGTCGATTGTTCCGAACTCCATCGGTGAGCTAAGCGCGTTGGAAGAATTGTATTTCGATGATAATGTTAACGTTGGTGACCAGAACATCATAAGTGCGTCGTTTAAAAGTCTAGCAGGAACACTTCATACGTTGAGTCTGCAAAATAATAGTTTAACAACGTTTCCGAATATTCTCTACGATCTCACGAGTCTACATAATTTCACGATGGACAGAAATAAACTTTGGTACATCAGCGATGACGCGGTGTCAACTTTAAACAGCAACATAACGTATTTGAGTTTCAAACAATGCAATTTGGACCGAATACCGCAGTCGTTATTGAGAATTACCCCCCTTATGTTTCTTGATTTGACGGAAAATAACATTCACAGTATTGAACGAGATGATTTAGGGTATCTTAGACATTTGAAAACATTAATTGCACGTAAAAATCCACTAAAATACGTATCTACAGAAGTTTTGAAAGGAATGAATTCTCTGACAACCCTTGACTTCTCAGATACGAAACTTCCGGCAATACCGACTGCCATTGTGCATGCGCCGACATTGCGGACATTGAAATTTAACAACGCGCCGATAGCTTGCACCTGTGATCTTAAATGGTATCTGTCAAGCCCATTCCATGACAAAACGATGCATATTGAAGGACTCTGTGAGACCATTAACCAATCAATCCAACAATACTTGACCACCCGCGTACCAAGATTTCCTTAACGGAATGTCGAAAGTCCTTAACGGAAAGCCGATACAATTAAACTTTCTTAGCTTTATTTACAGAAGAGTTCTGCAAACTTCAGTCTCTTGTAAGCTTTTGTGTATGTAATATTTGTTAAATTTAACCAGAATATAAAGAAACCACGTCCCTGTTTCACAATCATTTCTTAAGGGTTTTCTAAATCTTATCTGACAAATTAAAAACCTCATAATTTTGTTGAGAAATCGAGATATTATGGTGTCATTTCAAAGTATACATCATGCATTTAGTTTTGACAAAAATATTAATTCCTAGCTCCAAAAAAGAGCTTGCTGAAATTTGCTTTTAAATTCAGGAATAATTATGAAACCGGGACCAGGACCCCTTTGTTCAAAGCTCCGTTACCTTAACCAAATGGTTAGTGAAAAATCAAAATGTTATTAAATTAATGAATAATTTATAATTATTATTGACAAATATTTGGGACTTAAATCGCGTCTTTTTTATAATATCAATTGAATGTATTATATTTACTTTTAATAAAACATTCAAAAAAAATTATTACTACGAAAGATACAAAATTTAACTAACCAATACGTTAAGATAATGGAGTTGAAAAAACCGAGTCTTGGCCCCAGTTTCACAAACATTTCTTAACTAAGATTTTACTTAAATATGACAACTTAAAAACTTTTTTGGTATTGTTAGCTGTTAAGAAATTGTGGAATTTAAAATTCAATCCAGCATATGACATCTACATTTAGCTTTGACAAAAATATTTATCCGTAGCTTCAAAAAGAATTACCAAAATTTTTAAGATATGGAAAATCTTAGTTGTGGAATGATTGTGAAACCGGACCCAAACTCTACATTGAATTATATGTCTTATCGATTAATAAAAATTGAAAGTGTAACGAGTGGCCTTAATGATTTAGAATGAGCGAAAATATTTGTGAATAAACTAAAAAAATGATTTTAGTTTGATGAATATTATTGATACAGTTTTATGATAAACTCTAGTTCGTTAAAGAATACTGTAGATCACTTTTTTCGCAAGAAGAAAATTTCGCGTCAAGACCAGCTTGGCTTTATTCGCTTGATATTTGAATTCGCTTTTGGAATCTAATTGAATACAATATATGTATGTCAATATAGAAATATCTGTGCTGGAAATATTTGCGTGATATTTGAATTCGCGAATAGGATAAGTCGCGAATTTTCGCGAAAATAAATCTCTCGCGAAATAAAAGTGTTCTATAGTATGATGTTTACGAGAGTCAAGATCATTTCACTTATATTCGGGTAACCAGTTCTGGGAACCAAACTCTTCGAGAATCCGAAAAAGTGGGAATCGAATCTATGCTATGAAAAACACTGCCATTTATAAGTTTGTCTTGTATGATAACGCAGTCTTGTACGAAACCTATAGCTTTAACATGCCATTTTGTGTACCACAAATTACCGTAACACAGTCCTTGCTATGACATATCAAAACACGTATCGTATACTACTATTGCCCAACACGAACTTTGTCCGGCCACTTTATATCGTAACAGCGCTCTTGTGTCCACCCTACATTAGTAGCATGACAATTGACGTATCGCCGGCCATGCCTTTTATATTCCGACACCGACCGCCATCATGGTACTAGTGTCAGTGACGCAATAAATGACGCAATTCAGGTCGAGTTTTCATTCGTTTTGATTGTAATTCAAGCATGCCGGGCCTTTGTCGGAACATTGTGAGCGTGGCCAGCCATCCGATATCGTAGCACTGGCCTTGTGCCACCATTATCTTACAGCATATATACAGTGACATTGCCTTTGTCGTGCCACACCTATATCGTGACACGGGCTATATGTTTTAAGGTCTCGTACGTAACTACCGAGATGATGACGTAAGAATATGCACATTGTTCTGTAATTTTCGGGTATAAACCGCCACGGTATCCGACCAAGACTTCCATTCTTAGGGTAACGTTAATAGCGGATAATAACGTCGATTGTTTATAATTTTAACAGCCTCTTAAGAAGTGTGGGCTTGGTGGCCGAGTGCGTTACAGCGCGCTCTTACATACCACAGCGCCTCTAGCCCTCTAGGTTCGAATCCTACTCGGGTTTGTCTATTCATTGGTCGAGTGCGTTAAAGCGTGTCCTTGCATACCACAGCGCCTCTAGCCCTCAAGGTTCGAATCCTACTCGGGTTTGTCTATTCAGTGGCAAGGTGCGTTACAACGCGCCCTTACATACCACAGCGCCTCTAGCCCTCTAGGTTCGAATCCTACTCGGGTTTGTCTATTCAGTGGCCAAGTGCGTTACAGTCCGCTCTTACATACCACAGCGCCTCTAGCCCTCTATGTTCGAATCCTACTCGGGTTTGTCTATTCATTGGTCGAGTGCGTTAAAGCGTGTCCTTGCATACCACAGCGCCTCTAGCCCTCTAGGTTCGAATCCTACTCGGGTTTGTCTATTCATTGGTCGAGTGCGTTAAAGCGTGCCCTTACATACCACAGCGCCTGTAGCCCTCTAGGTTCGAATCCTACTCGGGTTTGTCTATTCATTGGTCGAGTGCGTTAAAGTGTGCCCTTACATACCACAGCGCCTCTAGCCCTCTAGGTTCGAATCCTACTCGGGTTTGTCTATTCATTGGCCAAGTGCGTTACAACGCCCCCTTACATACCACAGCGCATTTTGCCCTCTAGGTTCGAATCCTACTCGGGTTTGTCTATTCAGTGGCCGAGTGCGTTACAACGCGCCCTTACATACCACAGCGCCTCTAGCCCTCTAGGTTCGAATCCTACTCGGGTTTGTCTATTCAGTGGCCGAGTGCGTTAAAGCGTGCCCTTAAATACCACAGCGCATCTAGCCCTCTAGGTTCGAATCCTACTCGGGTTTGTCTATTCATTTGCCGAGCGCGTTACAACGCGCCCTTACATACCACAGCGCCTCTAGCCCTCTAGGTTCGAATCCTACTCGGGTTTGTCTATTCAGTGGCCGAGTGCGTTAAAGCGTGCCCTTACATACCACAGCGCATCTAGCCCTCTAGGTTCGAATCCTACTCGGGTTTGTCTATTCAGTGGCCAAGTGCGTTACAGCGCGCTCTTACATACCACAGCGCCTCTAGCCCTCTAGGTTCGAATCCTACTCGTGTTTGTCTATTCAGTGGCCGAGTGCGTTAAAGCGTGCCCTTACATACCACAGCGCCTCTCGCTGTCTAGGTTCGAATCCTACTCGGGAAAGATCCTAGTGCAAAATGATTTGTCTATTAATTTGCCGAAGATTTTTCTCCAATCTTACATGTTTCTTCAATAATCCAGGAACTGACAGCCTCGATATACGGAGTAAAATATACTATATTTGGGCGTAACACTATATTACTCCACTGCACTTTCACTTTCAAATGACACAAAATGGAAATAAAAGTGGACCGTGGGGTGTGAAAAATAATCGGCGCAATTTTTGGAGGTTTTGTTGTGTTGCACGATTTTAGTGGAAGAGGAATAACTCTTATAAGAAAAATAAATCGAAAATATTTAGCCTATGGTAGTTTGTTAGGCAGAGTGCTCGCTTCGTATGTACGAAGCTGGGGTACGAACACCAGCAGGGTCTGACCAGGACTAGAAAATAGGTAGTGTAGGTAGTGACTGTTTTTTTTATTTTTAATTTTTTTTTTTTTTTTTTTTTTTTTTTTTTGCTAAGCATTCGTCATTCAGAAATGGAAGTCATGAAATCTTTAGGGGGATTTATAAAAAATTATATGCCCCGCGTCACGGCAGGCATGGAACGTTTACATCTCCACCCCTACCCCCACCCCGCCTGCACCTTGTCCTGAATGCACTTCAAAGGTACAGTATACATATAATTTAAATATTCTTGACTGAGACATTAAACTTCCTCCTGAATCAATCGAATCTAGATTATATCACTGCACTGATATCGAGACAGTATCGACTTTTGATGGATTTAAATGAATCTATATCTTTGCAATATAGAGTTATTTTAGCGTCAACCCAGGAATTGGTGCGCTAGAATGGTGGTAAATATGTTGTAATCACGTAAAGAGTGCAGATATGTCGTAAGTTAAGCATCGAATTAACGAAAATTATCTAAATGACAAAGATGAAGATGGCCGAGAAGCTACCAAGAGATAGAAAACCGGGTAATGAGGTTGGGCTCGTCGAACTCATCCGTTAGCTTATTCAGTTATTATTAATTTTTATTAATTAATGTTAACTTTTGACATATCTGCACTAAATCTTTTAAAAAACACGAGTTGTGTTAATGTAAACTATCTGCTTTGTACTCGTATCCGATAAATAGTGTGGCTATTTTCCATTGGAGATAATTGACGCCGGCCACGCCCACTTTGTTCCGACAAAGGGTCGACATGCTTGCATTACACGCAAAAAGAATGAAAACTCTGTCTGAATTGTTCGGTTTAATGACGTCACTGACACTAGAACGTCATAAGTTGCCGTGACGCTGCTTTGGTACCGTGATGGCGGCCAGTGTCCGAACATTGTGGGCGTGGCCGGCGAAACGTCAATTGGGTAGACATAGCACCATGACATTTAGTTCCAAGACTATAGAACCCTTTTCTTACTATATGATGTCGGTAGTAATTAAATTTCTAGTTTGAAAGTTGTTACAAGTTGCGATGGGTATAAATCTAGTCGCCTTGTTGGACACTAACCACATGTATTGCAATTATATTTTACAACTAGTGATCCGAGTTAATTTTGGCGGGCCTCGGTGGCCGCGTATATTGATCACAGTTCTTTTATCAACCACCAAGGCTCCAATTTCATTCGTAACAGACTCTAGTGTGGTAAAGTTTAACAGTTTGCTTGTCACTGAGGTCGGTTTTCTTCGGACATTCCGGTTTCCTTCACCATCCATGAACCATGAACGTCTCGATACCAGTGAAAGAAACTTGATTTGGTCGTACAACTTCATTACTATGCCGAACTGGCAGGTCGGATTCAGAGAACAAAAAAGGTACTCCATAATATTGACGTAGTATATATTATGACGACAAACAAATTCCACACCGCAAATACAAATAGCATTCACCACAATATTATTGGGACTTGCATAATTAAGAATTGACCTATTAACACACCATTCCTATTCAATTAAGATGCTGGTTCTTGGAAATTAGAAGTCTAATATACAAAAACAAATCTTTAAAAATTAATTAATAATAAATTCATCCGTTTATTAATTATCCTGTGCATAACGTAGCAGTGCAAGAGCATACCTGGGCTAGAAAAAGTCCCATAAACATATTCGAAGCCGTTAGCGTATAATCTCAATAGTGGTCTCCCGTAATACGGGCCTTCTTTTTTTATTTATTATCTTGTCCAGGTAAGGCAAGTCTCGCGTACACGGCGTATAATCACTGAAGAGTCGTCTCCCTTTATTATATTACATTTACCATGTGCAGCTTTCAAAAGACCCATGTACACAACGTATAGTCTCTGAAGAGTTGTTTCCCCTAAATCTGTCCTCTGTAAATTGAGGAAATAGGTTTCCATCGCCTGTATTAAACGGAGATTAAGTTGAAAGAACGCATTGTTCTAAGAAATCAATATTTATCGAAATGGTGACATCGGAAAAGAAATGGTATACCAGCTACATCGTAGTAAAGATAAAACCGTGTATATCGAGGACGAAAATGGTGCCGTATATATAAAAACTAAATTTGTTTTCCGTTGTCGTTTCTTCTCGGCTAATAATATGAACACTTGTTTATTAAGGTGCCAAGAAATACCCGAATGATACCCTATGAATACATGGCATAAAACAGTTGTAAAGAGCCATACCACTTGACCCTGTAGACTGAAGAATATTTGAGCAATCTTTCAGTCCAGTCGCCATTTTGTTCCGGTTCCGGTTGGACAACGCAACTTTAATATATCCATCCATGTGTTTGAATTCAGAATCGGATTATTTTAGCTCTGTCGTTTTCTTGTGTATCATTTATGGTCACAGTTGAGAAGTTTTTGGCATTTTGGTTTGTTCTCTCCTGTTTAAATGTTACCTTTTGTTGTGGACTGTTTATATCCCGTCTTAATCTTTTCTTTCTGGCTTTGTAAAAAAAAGAGTTGATTGGATTAATGGGGTTACATACCCAGTCAAGATTCATTGACTTACATACGTGGAACTTTTGATGGAGTTTGTGGATGGTTAAAGAAACCGAAGTACCCCGAGAAAACAATAAGAAATTTTATTCCTATGCGTGCTTGAAGTGCTGCAAAAGTTAAAAACTGGTTTAAACATTACTTAATATGTCGATTCGGTCATTTCTTCAATTGTAGTGAAACATGAAAGTGCCAGGACGTCAGGGGAAAATCACCAATTTTCGGCATTTGAACTTACAAGGTTTGCAACATTACGGTTCGCCCGAACTAGCTGTATTGTGATATCAAGTGTAAAAATTATTTTAAAAAATATTCTATTTTACTGGGCTCGTCGCTGTTCTGCGTGTTACCCCATAATGTTTTGAGTAACAGTTTTCATTTGACATGCAATTATCGATTCAAGTTTTCCTGTATAATCACTAGCGATATAAACGTTCTTGAAAACGTCCTGCATAAAATTAAGAGGTTTTAATTGCGTCCTACTGCGGAAACCACCATTAAGAGATTGCCAAGTGTTATGGAATCTAGAAGATTCGGACATGGATTAGTATCATGACATAGTATGATTGTTTTTGATTAATTAGCAATTTCAAAACTCGTAGAGTTTAATGGTAAAATCTTTCGCGGGGGGACTTTATACAACAGAGTGATCTGCTTACAATTAAGTTCACTCAAGAATACCGCAAACCTACGCCTATCTTGGCCGTCAAAAAGTAATGACGTCATCACAATATTGTTGATCAGTGTGATGTCGCTGAGCCCATAATGATTTTTTTTTCAAAATTATCCTGGACTTTTCATAGGTCCATGTCCCTCGGCTTGCTTTAACAAGTAGTGGGTGTATTCACCCGCTTTAGCATGAAGTGTGATAATCCAGCCTTACTACTCTTATTGAAATGTACATCTCAATTTAATATGCCATTTTTAATATGCTTTTGGAATTGTAATTTTAGCATGGATTTGTATGTTTGTGGCTGATTACCAAGATGTTATTAAACAACACGATCCAGTCATAACATTTTTTTTAAATTTTAACAAATTATATTGATATTATTCCTCTTGATTCCCTGGGGAACAAAGGGCCACAAAAACACCTCTCCATCTGACACGGTTTGGGGCTATCTTCTTCAGTTCGGCCTCAGTGTCGATACTCCTACTCCAAGTATGTTTAGGCCGGCCTCTCTTCCTTTTCCCTTGTGGATTCCAGTCAACTTAACAAATATAAGTGAAATACGTTATAACCACGAAAGACGTGGCAAAAAATACAGGTTACAACTCATTTAACCAGTTAGGTGAATTTAAACCAAACATACTAATATATGCCTAATGCAAAATGCGAAAACAAAGTACAAACTTTGAATCTTGCAAATTAAGTAATTTAACACGTAAACCTCCACCAGGGAAGTGAGGCAGGTTGAAACGAGACGAACCTTTCTTTAACAATTGTGACTGAGTGGCCTCAAGAGCATACAACGAATGACAGTGCCGCTCACCTTCTAGGTTCGAACCCAACTCGAGGCAGATTCTAGTATTAGAAAATTTGTCAATTTGAAAGCCGGTGGTTTCCTTCGGTTTCTCCATCGTTCTTGAACTGATTTCAGTGGTGATATAAGTAAAAGATACCTGACCGGGGCGTAAATCTCCATTACTCCACTCCCTTCAATTCTTAAACACGAAACCCGTGTCACGGGAAACTTGTTTTAAATTTGTTGAATAGATAAACATATCGGTTTTTTTGTACATCAACAAATTTACATTATTTTATTTTGCCTCCCTTGGATCGAATTGACTTAGTGTGCCGTCGGTCGGGGTGTGTGCCGAGGGTTGGTGGTTTTTCGGGATCCATTGGTCTCCTCCACCTCCATAATAACGTTTACTCAAAAGTCAAGATTATTTCACGATATAGTAGACCAGAGAAAACCATTGCACTTCGTAAGGAAAACATTAGGATTTGTGATCCATATGTCGGATTGACTTTTAGACGAAAATATTTTTTTTCTTTTTTACATTTAGTAGGTCATTTTACTTTTGCAGTGATTTGGATTTGGATTGGCATGTTTGAGTACACTATTAGACGTCACATAGCCTCACACGGTAAAAAAGCTTTCTGACCAAATGGATATCATTTGTCATGCTGACCTTAATTCAAAATGTAACGTATATGTGGAATATATTTGATCTTTGAAAGTTCTGCTCAACCAAAGGTAATATAGGACAGTTGCATAGATTTTCTTAACGGCTCATCTGTATTAAATCTAAATTTGGGACACTGTGGTTGTTGTTAAGCCGAATATTCTGCACAACGACTTTATTTTTGAAAAAAAGAATACTCTTCTGTTCTGAATAAGAATTTACTCTTAATATTAAAACGGCCAATCTTCCTTGTCTGCAGACGAGAAAATTTTGATCCAATTTAAAATGAATCTCAATTCTCAATTTTGATTTAACACTTTTATGGTAAAGATAGTTCACCAGGAGGTGTTGCTTACCCTTCCGGAGTATCCGGTCTGATTTCCCTTGCGCAATTTGCCAGTTTCAAAGTGTAAATTTTGCTTTGAAATTGTGATTCGGACATGGGTTTGTCTGTTTTATTTTATTTCAGACTATCAAGGATATCTATCATGGGTTTGTTTAGGCTTTTTTCAGAGAAAGTAAGAACTCAAATATCTTAAGATATACAATGGTACGGACACAAATAAATAATTAATTTACTTATTAGTTTAAAATGGTAAATGTATTTTTTTACAATCGTAAATTTTGGTTTTTATACAAAATGGCAAGATAGATATTTTGAGTTCTTGCTTTTTCTGAAATAGCCTAAAACAATTGATGTGTTCTTTTCCACAATTTTCAATTTTCTTTTTCTATTTCGTGCAAAAAAAGGTGCTAGCAACAACAATGGTTCCCAAAATAGTACAAAACAATTAAAGTTAATGATTATAATAATTTTAATAATTTTTAATCAGATACTAAAAGCAAACAAGGGATTTTTGTTGTTCTTTCATACAATTAAAATTGATACATCGTCAAGTAATGCCAAACATCAGGTACGTACTTTAGATTTTGCAAATTAAATAATGACAACAGGGAATGTTAATATTGATACACAAGTATATATTTATGAAAAGAAATTCATCATAAAATTAAAAGATGTTGATATTAAAAGCTGAAGATTTTTTGGAGATCGACGGCTGTCTCTTGAATTTATAAATTCTGCACGATTATTCGAGACACCACTTATGGACATAAAGTTAAAGTGTTTTGGATATAATCGTTAATTGATGAAACAATGGTTTCACATTCTCCTCTGATGTCTAGAGTTTTGCCATAAGCATTTTTCCAGATCAGTAGCCATTTCAGTTCACATGTACATTCGATTTTATCACCGGTAAGATCTAACGTTATGTGCGAAGCGCTCAAATCCTTGATGGCAGTCGGAATCTGTGTTATCTGCGTGTTACGTAGATCAATGACGTTAAGGCTGGAATGTAAACCGGAAAAGGCGTACGGAGAAACATACAAAATTGGATTGAAACTGACGTTTAACATTTGTAAGTTTGTTAGATTTGCTAAGTCATTTTGTTCAATTCCATGAATGGTGTTATTAGACATGTCAAGTTTCTGCATTGACGTCATAAACTGTAGCGCTCCAGGTATTCGATTGATACCAGAGTTCCTCAAGCTAAGAAAGGTAACTCTTGATACGGTCTTTGCCGACAGATCACTTACGAAATTCAACGCGTTGGCATCCAAATTTAGATTTTTCAGATTGTCAAATTTCCCCAAAATCAACGGGAACACGTTAATTCCGTCATCGCGCAGGGATGCGTTCTGTAGGTAAGGTAAAAGTCCGGTTACCAGAGGTACGTTCATACCTGCATCTCCAACTTTTTTATTGTGGTCAAAGTGCAAGGTGTCCAGAAAATTGAGAGTAACTACAGCTAAAGGTACAGAGACTAAATTAGTATTTTGGATGGTCAATTTCCGTAAAGTACCTTCGAATCCATAAAATGCTCGTTGTGGTATGGTATTAAAAGCTGCGCCGTCGACCTCCAAAACTTTTAGCATCTGCAAATGTTTCATGGTTTCAGGCCATTTAAATAAATCGTTTCTAGAACCAAAATGAAATTCTAATAACGTTTTTCCTATGTGTCGCATTATTTCTTCGTCGTAACCATAAGAATCTATCGGGTTATCAACAACATTTAGTCTTTCTAACTTCGTAAGGTCTAATAAGGCATTTGGAAGTTTAGTCAAGATATTATGTGCTAGGTTTAAAGTTTTAAGTTTATCTTTCAAAGGTTCAAACGCATGGTCGTTCATGTATGAATTGTGGAGATTATTGTGATGTAAATCTAGTTGTTCAACATCTAAGCCGTTAAAAGAATTATTATTCAGAAAATTAATAGTACTGTCAACTATTTCTACTCTTAAATAACGTGGTGTTCCGACAAATAACGGTAACCCAACTAGTTGTGAACAGTGCACTATGCCATCGATACAGCTACATCGCCCGTTACGGCCACTATGTTGTGGTGGGATACATGTACTCGCCGCCCGTTTCATTGGATGCCCAGTTACCCCTTTAACATCCATCGTAAGGAGGACCGCCAGCAGAAGAAACTGTAAATAATAGAACAAAGTAACTTGTACATCAAAGCATGTACTTATATTCAAGAACAGGCAATATGTTTATACAGGAAAAATTACAAGTCCAACAATGAATTCGAAATTTAAATTTTTTGAAAGATTCTTTATTTTTACCCAAGATTTACTTAAATGTTTTCAAAATTAAATGAAAACTATGAAAAATATGTATTTAAGAATTTGATAGTAGCAAACTAAACCACGATGCTACAAATAAACGAACTCTGATAAAAAACACGTTTTCATCACGAAAATTACGGGAATAAATGTATAATGAATACTCATTATTTCAGCCGGGTCTAATTGATGGACAAAGACTCAAGACCAAGCTTCAACTTTTGTTAAAGAAAACGAACGAAAAAATCTTTTAATAATTTTAATTTATTAAGTGAAACAATTCAAAATCAATGATAAAATGAATTCATAAAGATAGATATATGAAAAACGATAAATACGAGTTTAATGGAAAACCCCAAGAATATTTTGCATGTAACGAAGCGGAGCCATTTCTGGAATTGATAGTTGAAACCACAATTTACCAAGAAGACTAAAAATATTGAAAAATCATTTTGAACCAAAATGAGATTCAAATCTAGGTGAAAGATGGCTTTATGATCCGTAAATCCATATAACATTTGGGAAAATACATTATATAAAAGCCCTCAAAGAGTTTTATGGCCGCCATAATTTGATAAGCATGATGTCTCTACATCGAAAATAACATAAGATATATTTGACGTGACATAGTCATATGTTCTTTCTTTCTCAATTTTGATTAACTACGTGACGAGTGTAGCCAGCTAAAAAAGCATGCTTTCCATTCCGGAGAAACTGCTCTCACTTGTGGAAGTTCACATGATTATCTTACTTTTTAGTGAAAAAACAATACTAGGATCTTTTAAATAACATAAGGTTAATTATTAAATGGTGTTGCTTAACCTTCCGGACCACCCGGCTTTACCTTTCTGGTGGAAGTTCACGTAATTAACTTTAAACTTTGAGCGGTATGTTTGTATTTTAATATGTTATTGTGAATAACTAGAAACATAAGTTAAACAGTTACAGTACCTGAAACATGGTCGAACACTTTCTTGTAACAACCTACAAAAAAAAGAAAAACAATTACCTTTGACATTATAACGAACAATAATCGAGATATTACATATTATACCAGTTTTAATTTTACAGCACTAGACGGCCGTTTCGGAATATAATTCCTCATCAGTAGTGCTTGGACCAAAATTATGAAACCAAAATTATTTTGAAGATGTTGAAAAGCTTGAAAAGCTACCCAAAGAACCAAAATATATTTAACCATATTAAGCTAAGGAAATACTTTGCATAAGGGAGTATACCTTAGTTTTTGAGAATTTATAAATTTTAACTTGCAGGAAATTTAGACAATTATAGTATATTTCTGACAATAATACGAAATGATATCTTATAGATCATGAAAGGCATTTAAAGATCTATATTTTAAGATATTGAAAATAAAAAAATAAAGGGCCAAGAGTTTATTTCACTAAATATATTTTTCGCCAAGTGACAATAAATGATTTTGAAAAAAAAATCAGGCAAATAAGACACAATTATTTTTTTTAATTTTGTCGCTGTTTTTCTGAATACCTAATAGGAAATTCTGAAAACATGATAACTGTAATTTTTCTTCTTCGTGTTAATTTTGCATTTTTAAAAAAAAATAAAATCAAATAAAATCTCTCCTTACCTTGATTAATAAATATCTTGTTCCCTCTGATATGTTAAGATAGAACTGTTATCGAAATATATTCATCGTATGTGGTAAGTTTAAATTTTTGTGACATGCGCAATATTACTGTAATGATTCTGATGAATAAACATATACACTGCCATAGCAACCTTGGTGTTTGGTTTTATCTGCGTGGATACATACAGGCAGACCCAGTGTAAATTCAGAATCAAAGGTACATTTTTAAATAACGATGATTGATGATCGTTAGACCGAAAGAATTATTTAGATTTATTTTTTTTCTAATTAAATACTAAACAATCAAAAACAAACATACTTATCCATTTCCGAATCACAATCCAGAAGCAAAGCAAAAACTTTGGAACTGACAAGTTAGGTTAGACACGTGAACTTCCACCAGGGAAGTGAGGCCGGGTGCTCCGGAAGGGTAAGCACCTCCTGTTTAGCTAGCTACACCCGTCACGTGTGTAATCATAATTGTGTGAAAGGAACATGGAACTATGAGACGTACTTATTAATTTTCAGATTCATTATGTTTTGATAAAATACTTTTCTTGCTCTTTATATTAATCATTTACCTAGAAGAAAAACATAGTATTGTTGTCAGATAACCATTGTTTATGAAAAATATATGCTTCTTGAATTTTAAAATTCCTTAAATAAGTTAGCTATAGTTAATTGTTCAAAAAGTTGTCATAGGTAGATTTGGAAACATAAATGTTGGTTCTTCAGTTTTTTTTTTCATTTCAACACCTAGAGTTTTTATGGATTTTCACAATATCGGTCCGAGCACTAATCATAATGATTTGTATTCCAATACGGTCATTAAGTGTTGCAAAATTAAAAAAGATTTTATTGATAATTTTAAACAAACATTATTTACAGAGACATGCACAAAAATATCTTTTACCCAAATTTAGATTCACTTGCAATATTAACCAAAATTGTGGAAATTTTAATTTTAGAAATCACAAAAACAATGTTATGTGGTAATGAGCATACACAAGTTTATCAGAGATTACTTGTAATATTTGAGGCCGCGGTTGCCTAATGGATAAGACGTCAGTCCAGGGTCACTCATCGCTGTAAGTTCGAGTCCCGCTCAGACCACACGTGGGAAAGTGAATTTTCCTTGCCGTTGGCCTTTACTGGTTTACATGGTATCAGTGAAATTGACTGGGGAGTGGTACGCTTTTCTGCGGCGTACTGACGTGAGCTAGCACCTAAAAGTCGCCCGGAGTACGCGCTTGTACAAAGCAGAACATTTAACACACTCGCACGTCACATGCATACACGAAATTGTTCATAGATTAAACCAAAGAGATTGAAAAAGTTCTCGTCGCGAATAGCTGAAACATTGCTGATGCGACGTTAAGACGTTAAGCAACATTCAACCACCCAACCACTTGTATTTCATCCAGGAGTCAATCAGTTAATAAGAACAATTATTATGTTTGCTCATCGCAATTTTACTACTTATATATATTTTTTATATATATTTGAGACAAAAAATATCACACATACACCATACACGTACAGTCAAACTCGTCTATAAAGGACACTTTTACCTGTTCTCTTGGGTGACTTTTATTGACAGGTTTGACTGAACGTGATCGGTATCCTTTATATACAGGTTAAATATATGAATAAAGAACAATAAAAAATGTTATACGATTCTACTGTCTTTTATAAGCAGGCGGCCCTGATACAGAGATGGGCTTTAAGGCAGGTTATAATGTGCATTCGTAAAACTCGTGAACGTAGAATAAAAAAAAAATGATGAAACGGGATGTGTTAGACAATGCGCGTCTGGTAAAGAAAATCTCCAATGTTTACACAGTGAATACTGCTGTTGTTGTGATATCCCTGAGATAAAAAGATCTATTTACAACAGAATATTTACGGTATTAAACTGAGATAAGGTTATCAATTCTTCATAACGATCTCGGACACCGTCAGTCACTCATTCCTGCTTCTTTGCATACACAAGGAAAATGGTGCTGAAACTCGTATGTAACTCTTTGTTGTTAAATTTTCATTCATTTGTATATTTCATAATAAGTGTTTTATTAAGTTATTTGTTTTAAGAATTTTGGTCTGTTTTCAGTATTTTTATCCAAGTTTTCTTAATATCTGATAGAAAATAAGTGAAAGGCATGGTGTACTAAAAGTGTTTTATTCCCCGTCAAGAGTATTTCCCCTGTGTTTAGGCGACGGTTCAACAAAAAACACACCGATCGTCAGCAAGCGTTGTCAAACCGTCTCGCACTGTTTTTGCCCGAGTACGATTATTCCAAGACGATAGGATATTGATCTGCAAGAGCTCTTCAGACAATTTGGCTACCGAAGGCCAGAATAAGAAAGAAAAATAATATATAAGTTTCGTTTAGGCGACATATGTGCATACGAATTTATGTTTTTGCATACATAATAAATGTTCCTTATGTTAGAAAGTTAGTTTACTTGTCGATGGTGGCCTTCTCCAGGCAGGTTGATTTAATTCACCAATCAAGCAACGACGACATCTACCAAAATTAAAATGTGTTTAACTGGCTTAATAAACATTCTCTCTTCTCTACTTCATTTAATTATTTATCCCCTGTGCTCTCATATGATTTTTATTCCGAATGTGTTTATCTTTTTATCTTTTTTTCACCATTTTGTTTTTGTATTTTCTGATGTTATCTGTTTAAATTCTCTTTGCCTGCAGGAAATAACTTGTAAATCTTGTTTATTTTTTGCAGATATTATGCATCTATCTTATTGGTCTTGCCAATAATACAAAGGCAGAGAACTGTAATCCATTGACACTTTCGGGTACATTATGCAGTTGTACAGCTAACGTAATTTCCTGTGAAAACCGAGGTCTTCACGCTGTTCCAACTTTTCCCCAACCGGTTTCTGCTGATATATTGAATTTGATGAGGAATGATATACATAATCTTACAACGGACATCTTCAAGAATGTAAGGGTTAAAATAATAAACCTTAGCGGAAACAAAATAAACAAAATACAAAGTGGGGCATTCAATAACGTAAAAGATAGTTTGATTGAACTTATTCTGAAAGATAATGCATTAACGAAACTTCCTGAAGAAATTTCTAACCTGGGTAAGATACAGTCGTTAGATGTCCGCGGAAATCCGATTGAGGACTCAAATTTTACAGATTCAGTGATGTATCAAATCGGAGATTCAATCACCGATTTCAAGTTCGGCAGTGCTGAACTGGATAAATGGCCACAAAGTTTAAGCCATTTTCAAGAGTTAAACTCGTTAATGTTGGATACAACTTCGCCTTACATGCCAGTAATACCAGCCGAAGCTTTCCATTCGTTTGAAACTACGCTTACCCAGATGACAATTCAGAATACTGAGCTACTGGTGGTTCCCATCGGCGTCAGTACCCTCCGTAACCTTAAAACTTTCCATTTTGATCATAACCACAAGGTTGGTGATAAAGGCGTGCTACTACAGTCATTTGTTAATCAACACTCAAGTCTTCAAACACTTTCCCTCATTGATGATAACTTAACAAAATTCCCAAGAGTTCTAAGATACCTGTCAAGCTTAAAGAATCTGACAATGGACCAGAATGCACTTGCCTTTGTAAATGACGAGGCAATCGGATTACTTGGCAATGTAAAAATTCTCTCCCTGAAGAACTGTTCTCTTGACAGGGTACCCGGAGCGTTATCCAATCTAGTAGGACTGACAAATCTTGATTTGTCGGACAACAAGATTGCAAGCATAGAGAGGAATGATATGGAACAACTGCATCTTTTGGAGAAAGTTTATTTTAATAATAATCCACTAACATATGTATCCAACGAGACCTTCAGAGATTTATACGTCCTGGAAAGCCTGGACTTGTCAAATACCAAAATCACACTTGTCCCTGAAGCCATACGTAATATATATCGTTCCCGAAGCCACTGTTTGATAAACCTCACTATCTTGGAAAACAAGTTGGACTGTATGTGCGAACTGGTATGGCTCAAGGAACTTAAAACAGCATGTCCAGCAATGAACATAAAAGGCAATTGTGACACGATTCATGTAAACCTAGAACAGTATATTCACGATTTTGTTCCACGATGTCCCGCATGGATGCTCAAGCAGAATCAGGCCATTTACCCGTATTATTTACCAGGCAGAAAGCGGAGATCCATGAGAGCATTTTACAAGAAATGAAATACTAGACTGTAATCCATGTTGCCAGTTGATTCAAAAAAAAAAAAAACAAAACAAAATCAATGTTTCAATTTTCATAAATGTAATGGAGTTTTTGTATTGAGTTGTCTTGGATTTTTAACAAAAAAATAGTAAATAATGTAATGATTTTGATATCATTAATAAAACCTTTATATTATATTTTGCTGTTTTGTTTACTTTACTTTACTTAATATACAAGTGTTCTTTTTATAGCACTAGACTACAATTTGCAACACAATTTCTCATCAGTAGTACTTAGACCAAAATTGTGAAACCAAAATTTATTTAAGTGTCCAAAAGACCAAAATACATATTGAACCAAATTAAGCTTAGCAAATACTGCTTGAATGAAGTTTTCTTAGATCTTAACTAGCATCAAATGTAGACAATAGTATTTCATACTATACCAGTGTTCATTTTACAGCACCAGACGGCCGTTTCGGAATACTATTTCTAGTTAAGTAGTGCTTCGACCATAGAATATTGGATGACTTCTACTGTGAAAGTTTAAGATCAATCGATTTTTTTATCTTTTCTTTTTTTATATTACTCCATTGTTTTGTCGGATTCTTGATAACGAAAGTTTTTGTTTTTCAACATCATACGTTTTTGAAGAATACGGAAGAATATAAACGTCGATTTTAGTTTTGTTTTTCAAATCCTACCGTTTGTTCTTTTAGTCATTCATAACGTGATCTAATCTGCACCTGAAAATGTACTTTCCAACAGGAACTCGACACAACACAAGTAATTGAGAGTCAAACAAGACAAGCACAAAAATCCCAATTTCAGACAGGTTCTCGAATACATGTCCAGTGACTTGACTACAGCAATATTTTTGGATCTTAACAATATTTATAGGTGTCAGTATTTTCC
This sequence comes from Anadara kagoshimensis, assembly GCA_021292105.1. NCBI lineage: Eukaryota > Metazoa > Mollusca > Bivalvia > Arcoida > Arcidae > Anadara > Anadara kagoshimensis. Next base: position 38,489,893 of record CM037869.1, read on the forward strand.
CAACATTTTATTTACAGTTAGAATTTACAAATTCAGTCAACCATGTCAAGATTTAAACGCGCATACTTATCCACAAGGAACTTGTTACTCAAAAATTAAGAGTTGCGACACGTGGGATGGATAAGTGTTGAAAGCCCACGCCAAGATTTCACTTCTGACAAGGTGGTCAATTTTGTGACCGTACAGTAACCGGAGCTGTCTAGATAAAAGATGCTAAATTTACCATTTGGGATTTGCCTTTATTAAATTAAGGCTAGTCGAACCTAGCCGGGACTATGACCATTCGTCAACTTAGCCTAGGCTCACAACATCAGCATCAAATGAAAAAACGCATTTATGGGCTATCAATATATCCAAGTTAAGAGTCGACATTTATTTGTAAGCAGTTAGCTTTGTTTCTGTCATGGGAACAAGCTCTGCTATAGCGTTATTGGCTGTGAAACAACTACACCTAAAGCAGGAGAAGCAGGTATGTTGTTGCAAAGAAAAGGAAAAAAATTCAATAGAATATCAAAAACAAATATACTGGTTAATGTCCGAATCACAATCCAGAAGCAAAGTAAAAACTTTTAAACTGACTAGTTAGGTTAAACCAAAGAAGTGAGACCGGGTGCTCCGGAAGGGTTAGCACCTCCTGTTTAGCTAGATACACTCGCCACGCGTGTAATCAAAATTGAGTGAAAAGAAGATGTAACTATTGGATGTCAAATATATCCAGGACAATCCTAGGTTATTACGTTTGTCATATAGCTTCACATTTGGTCTCGTGACATTCTATCTACAAATAATTCTAAATTTGAAAATTATGTGCATGCCATTTATTTCAGTGAGCTTGAAATAAAAGTATTATAAAAACAAATAACACCGATTCTTCAAGTTCTACTTGTTTATTCTTATACCTTAATTATGACACTAACAAAAGGTCACAATTGAAGCTGTTTGGCAAACGCCATGACTATTCTATGCAGCAATTTACTTGTTTATCGTTTATTTGTTTCATAATTAATATACCTTGTTCCCATTATGGGAAACATATGAAACGACACCAGCTGCTGACGCCGAGATATTGCAGGCCTGGGCTTATCAAGACTCTCAAAACGTTTAATTGTCGTTATTACAAATTTGTTAAAAAAAATAGTGTGTCTCTGTATCCAAAATTACTCTGGATATGTCTGACGTCCGTAGTTCCATTTTCCTTACATCATTTCCAGTTTCGATTACAGGCGTGGGGGTGTAGCTAGACAAACAGGAGGTGATGACCCTTCCGGAACACCAGACCTCAATTCCCAAGTGTTTAACCTTATTTGTCAGGTTCAATGTTTTTACTTTGCTGTGCGATTTGGTTTGGACATAGATTGGTATTGGATTTTTATTATAACTGGAAACAATATGTTTGCAATATTAATAATATTAATTGCTGTATATATAATTATCTCCTTTTATACTATTCATACACATAGACCATCTGTTCTCTTGTACAAATATTTGTGAATGAAAATATATTAAGCGCTTGTCATTTTTTTATCCAACACTTCATATGGGATTTCGACGTTACTTCTGAATCTGTAAAATATGGTGATAAAATATCAGATTTTCGGCCGATTGTCACTTGATAATGCATTTAATAAAATTAGATGTTATTCTTAGGAAAGCATTTTTTAGTTTCAAAATTTTTTTTTTTGCTTTTGTATTGTGCTTTGGAAATGGATTAGTATGTTTCTTTTTTATTACCATTTTTACAGACAAAGTGTATTCTTGAATGAAATTATTTAAACTAGATTGCGGCAGGATTAATATAATATAACGATATTTGAATATTTCAAGAGTGGTAGTATAGTATTATATTTTACGTTAGATCGTTGTGTGTGTGTGTGTGTTGTGTGGTGTGTGTGTGTGGCACGTTAGTTCGTTAAAAATCTCTTTATTTTTTTCTAATTTCAAAAGATAGTTAAATGAATAATATCAAACTAAAGGTGCGTGTAAATTCAAAGGTGAATAGACAAGATAAAACGTGACATTTGGCGTGTTCGTTCCATCATTGCTCAATCACTTCTCTGTTCCCAATAGCGTACATCCGCTGACCTCTTAATAAAGTAAACCAATACAACATGAAAATTATTGTGTTGTTTCAATGAGTGTAAGCAAACCTTATTTGATAAGAAGCAGCAAGTTCTCGGAAAAACTTTGTTACATAAAGGAAGTTAGAGAGTTTAATCAGTCCATGCCCGATTAAATGAAATTTAACCTCAATTAAGCTAGATCGTTTATTCAAGTTTGTTCAATGAACTTCAACCTATTAAGAATTACTCGTTATACCAATTCGGGCAACATGGTGATATATTTATATTAGCGATATGCACTGTACAAATTGTTGTTCACTTGCAATGCGAAAAAAGTGTAAATGGTTTTAATGGTAATTTTCTGCAGAATAGATGTTTTCAAAAAGTTTATGAAATAGAAAAGTGAAAAATACTAGCATCATATTACCGATATTTTATATAAAAAAACTGACAGATCTCTTAATTATATCAAATACTTTTTCAAATATTCGGCATTTGTTCTAATTTTGAATCGTCCACTTATCAAAAACAAACGTATCATCATTCATCTGTCATTTATTAAATCTCCTCCCTCTCTCTCTCTCTCTTCTCTCTCTCTCTCTCTCTCTCTCTCATTAGTAGCTATGACAAGTGATAAAAGATGTTACTGGTGTTTATGGAACCCTTTTTGCTCAATTCACTTTTTCAGAACACTTTCTCAAAAACCTTTTTTTTTCTTTGTCATTTATTAAATCTCCTCTCTCTCTCTCTCGCTCTCTCTCTCTCTCTCTCTCTCTCATTACTAGCTATTTGACAAGTGATAAAAGTTGTTACTGGTGTTTATGGAACCCTTTTTGCTCAATTTACTTTTTCAGAACACTTTCTCAAAAACGTTTTTTCTTTCTGTCATTTATTAAATCTCTCTCTCTCCCTCTCTCTCTCTCATTAGTAGCTATTAGACAAGTAATAAAAGTTGTTACTGATGTTTATGGAACCCTTTTTGCTCAATTTACTTTTTCAGAACACTTTCTCAAAAACCTTATTTCTTTCTGTCATTTATTAAATCTCTCTCTTCTCTCTCTCTCTCTCTCTCTCTCTCTCTTTCTCTCATTAGTAGCTATTTGACAAGTGATAAAAGTTGTTACTGGTGTTTATGGAACCCTTTTTGCTCAATTTACTTTTTCAGAACACTTTCTCAAAAACCTTTTTTCTTTCTGTCATTTATTAAATCTCCTCTCTCTTTCTCTCTCTCTCTCTCCTCTCCTTCTCTCATTAGTAGCTATTTGACAAGTGATAAAAGTTGTTACTGATGTTTATGGAATCCTTTTTGCTCAATTCACTTTTTCAGAACACTTTCTTAAAACGTTTTATTTCTCTGTCATTTATTAAATCTCTCTCTCTCTCTCTCTCATTAGTAGCTATTGGACAAGTGATAGAAGTTGTTACTGATGTTTATGGAATCCTTTTTGCTCAATTCACGTTTTCAGAACGTTTTCTTACGACCTTTTCTTTCTCTGTCATTTAGTTACTCTCCTCTCTCTCTCTCTCTATCTCTCTCTCATTAGTATCTATCGTGGATTCAAGTCTGAAACTTCAGAAACCTTATCGGAATTTAATATCGTGACACTACCATTGTTAAATAAAATTAGATTATCTTGTACAGGTTTTATTAGTGCAGATTTTACGTTCGGTCAAGTACACAAACAAGATAGAACGCAATTCAATTATGCAATATAAATGACACAAAGATACATCTAGACGAAAGGTTATCTGTCATTTTGAAAATTTCACAAGACATTTTACCCCTAGAGTTTATATTCCTGTCATAAAGGTCAGCCGTTCTAGTTTAGACAGGTGCAATTAAGTACTCCTCTTGGTCCTCAAAACCGAATTCCTGAGTAGAATGATGATAAAATGCACGAAAATACCGCGACTTTTATTTAGGATAGATAAGGATATGTCCTTCAAGGTTAGTTCCTTGTTTGGGATGTAGGTGTCTGACCTACATAGATATCTTTACTTCGACAACATTTGTTTGTTAATCCTGTGGTTTTCGGAGAATCTCTCGAGTTCGTGGAAGTTTAAAATTAGGACCTTATTAAACATGAATTCGTGGAAGGACCGAATAATGTCTTTGAACACGTGTTACATCCATGACAAATTATTTTGAAACTTACAACACCGTTGTCTTTTCTTTAGGCTTAAAGAAATAAAATAAAAATAGAACTGACATTTATTTAACAGTCTAAATTTTAATTTTATAAATTTTCAAATAAACTATGAACTGTGCAACAAAACAAAACAAAACACTAAAAGTTAAAAGGTCAACGAAAAAAGCTACCACAAAGACAAATATATAAACATAATTTGACCACCAATTATTAAATGCAACACTTTTATCCATACCATCAGCAATTATAAATAGTTATAAACTTTATCATATCACTCTCTGATAGAGCATCAGTTGAACGTAATTTTGACATTTTTATTATAATTGTCAATTGTTTGACCTTATATATTTGCATTTCGTCTTCAACTTTGTTTGTCATTCTGTTAAAATCAAAACTAATTTTCTTGTTTTTTTTTTTTTTTTTTTTTTTTTTGTATCATTATTAAATAAAGCATGAGCGGCGATGATCCATCCACTATAAAACTGGCAAATTAAGCACGTGAATGTCCACAAGAGAAGTGATGTGGGGTACTCAGGAATGTCAAGCACCTGCTTTCTAGCTAGCTAGTCCCATCATTTGTAAATTCGCAATTGAAAATGAAAGAAACTTACGGACCTGGAATATATCCAGAATAATGTAAGATACAGAGACGATCATAACAATTTTCAGGGCCTTTATAAGTTATGGTTTGCAACATACTCGAAGCAACAATTCCTAAGAAACTGTTGTTAAACATAATATGTTGTTTTCTTTGGTCAAAATACATGTATATTACATTCTCTGGTGATGTACGTCGACTCAATTCTATTGATAACTATGAAAACTGGCAAAGTTAAACACGTGACATTCAACAAGAACATTGAGGCCAGGTGTTCTGCAAGAATAAGTACCTGGTGTTTATCTACCTACATCAACCGTTTCAAGATTAAAACAAAGATTACATTTTTACAAACCGCTGTGAATTGACATTGTGATTGTTGCTTCAATGATTGCAGCTTCATGCATTAAGACAATATTTAAAGAATGACACAAAAGTGATTCATTGTAAAGCGTCATGTTACTGTCAATAATATTAAACTTAAACCGGAACGCCACCAGTTATAAGTGAAAATGGAAAATCTTGCTATATGTATGTTGTTCGCAAAATGCAATTTGTAATGTCAAGAGTTCTTTAGAGTGCATCGCCTACCGTGACACAAAGCATAGGTTTTTAATGTATATGCATTTACTTGTATTTATAAATGTCGTGGCTTTACAAAAAATAACCCACGGAAATCGCCATCAATCTCCAAAGTTGGTATTGTAAAGCTGGAGATTTTCGACATAGATTACTATTCTATCAATCAAAATTTAACATACCAATACATATCTAAATCAAAATCCAAAAGTAATCAAAAACAAACATACTAATTCATATCCAAATCATAATCCAGAAGCAAAGTAAAAACTTTGGAACTGACAAGTTAGGTTATACACTTGAACTTTCACCAGGGAAATGAGGCCGGATGCTCCGGAAGGGTAAGCACCTCCTGTTTAGCTAGCTACACCCGCCACGTGTGTAATCAAAATTGTGTGAAAGGAACATGGAACTATGAGACGTCAAAAATATGAAGGGCAATCCTGAGAGACATCAAGCTTGTCAACAATACTGAAATGACGGCCATATAACTTTTTGAGGGCCTTGATAAGCCTAGGCTTGCAATATCCCTGAGTCGACAATTTATTTGCAAGCAGCCTACTTCGTTGTCCCAGTAGTGGGAACAAGCTCTACGATAGCAAAGTATATAAAAAATTTGAAAATAGAGAATTGTTGTAACCACATGAACTTCCACCAAGGAAGCGCGGCCGGAACTCAGAAAGCGTAAGCACCTCCTTTTTAGCTAGTTAAGTTAGTAACCGTAGTTGTATAAATACCGTTCATTCTAAAACTATTCATATAGAAACAAAACCAAATATTCATTTTAATTTACTTCTCTTATTCCATATACATTCATGAATTAATTAGCCAATAATAGGAATTGTTGTTGAAGAATTATAATCTGGACAATGAACCACAAAATTGTCAAGATAATGTCTGATATTTGAGAATATTGTAGCACAGTTTCCAAGTATCTGACCATTTCTTAAGGGCGTTTTATCAACTCGAATTTTGAACTGCACTAGATCACATGTACATTCAATATTGTCGTTCTCTAAGTTGAGGTATTTCAGATTCAGAACGTTCTTAAGCGCATTCGGTATGGTTGTATGCGAGTATTGGAGAGGTCGATGGATGTAAGATTAAAAAGGTTTGATAATGCACTGTCAGAAACATATTGAAGATTTTTATTTCCAGCAAGAGACAGAGTTTGCAGGCTGTGGAGATTCTGCAGGTCATTTCTGTCAAAACTTTTGATGTTGTTGTAGGACAAATCAAGTAATTGTAGATGTTGAAGGTTTCCGTTCCGTCCGGTTATAGCTCCGGGAATTCTGTCCAGGGAACAGTTGACAAGTCTCAGATTATGTATTTTGCTGTTGTTGATAAACTTAACAGCTTCATCGCTGATAACAAGTAGCATATTATCATCCAAACTCAGATCGTTCAACTCGACCAAAGGTTCAAGTACAAATGGGAATCTATTTAAATTGTTATCTCTAAGGCTTAGTGTACGAAGCTTTGAAAGTCCCACAAACGATTGCTCTATAATGCCATTATCGCCAGCGTTAATGTTGTGATCAAAATGAAATTCAACCAGTCTTGGAAGATGAGATAATCCGAGCGGTACGGTCGTCATTTGAGTGTTTTGTATTGTCAAATTTGTAAGCGTGGTTTCAAAAGAATGAAATGAATTTTGTGGAAGGTAAAAAATAAATGCTCCATCTAATTCTAAGTTAGTCAAACGTGGAAAATGGCTAATTCCCGAGGGCCATTTTTGAAGAGCCGTTAAGTGACCGAAAGAAAACTTTTTAAGTGTATCACCAATCGCTCTTGTAACCGAATCCGAAAAACCGCTTGCAGGGATGGGATTGTCTCTGACATCCAATGAAGAAAGAACATTCAAATAGCGGAAAGCAGTCGGCAATGATGCTAGCGTATTATGACTGATGTCAAGACCTTCTAATTTGTCCTCCAAGCCTCTAAATGCATGGTCGTCAATATAAAATATACTGTTGTTGCTGATCAAAATCTCTTTTACAAAGAAATTTGCTAAGGCGTCTGATGATATTATTGAAATTTGGTTGTTGCTTAGGTCCAGCTTATCATAGTTATATAATTTAAAAGATTGTGGAACACTGGTCAGTCCTTGACCATTGCAGTTAATCTCCTTGTTGGCACAATGACAGCTTGCTGGGCATTGAGCAGATGTACTTGCTAATAAAAGTGTCAGGAAAATCAGTACGCTTGACAACTGCAAGAGAAAAAAATACAAATTTCTTATAAACAACCCCAAAGTCTATTTGAATTAAGTTTTCTATGTTTCTTATGTGAAACGGAAATTTGTAGCTGATGATATTTTCAAAAAACACGACAAAATACAAGTTATTCTAAGAAACAGCAATACGTTACAAGGAAACACCAGACACATATATATTATATAAGAAAAAACACTCACAGGGAAAAATATTTGCCTCTTTCACGGCGATTTTTGAACTGCGAATATGTCCTCTCGGAAACTTTCTTATTTTCCCTTGTATACTTTCCCTACAATCAAAACCGTTAAATTTCTTATTGCAAAATAGTTTAGAAGATCAAATCTGCGAATGTTTTCTACCGCTAGTGTTTTTTCTTATATAGTATAAAGACAAATTACAACTTAATAGTGTAAGTATGTGTAACAATTAATATATATATATAAGAATAAATTACACTGAATTGTGAATCAACACATGTTGAAGTTTATTGCAAAATTGTCGTCTAATGCTTTAACATTTAAAAATGATTACAGTAGTATTTTTTTTTATGACAGAATTTTGTATTTTGCAGAGTTTGACTTAACACCCCACCTAACGAATATGTAAATGTATATTTTAACATCATATGTCAAACTAACTTCTTGACTACTGTTTCTAGGCAAAACAAGTCATGTAACAACAAAAACAAAAAAATCAAAAAGTACAGATAATATGTTTTACGATATCTCTTATGAATGTCACGTGGACGTTTCTGTATATGAAAAAACAGGTAGCTCGTTCCCTAGAACATAAATATATTCTATTTTAAAACTTATTTAAAATTTTTTATTTCTTACTTACCATATTGAAAATATAATTTTCGTTCTTTCTCCACTTACAGTCCTACTAACAATTCACCTATAACTACCAAGAAGAAAAGATAAGTGATAGTCAAAGTCATTTATAAGAACCTTTAATGTATATACATGTTACAATATGATGAAAAATGTGTTTAACATAAATCGGGTATATAAACCATCAATATCTCAACAAAAAATTGATTCAAATAGGTCAATGGAAATATGTGTTTAACATTGTAAATTGTCATTAACTACGTCAATTAATCTTCAGTGTTTTAAATAAACTACGTTCAAGTAGCACAAGAAGAAAAGTCACCTTTAAGGATCCTTAAAGCCCCCTTAAAGACTCATTAAATGGGGCTTTAAGGATCTTTAAGGGGTCTTTAAGGACCTTAAATGTGTCTTTAAGGTCTCTTTAAGGACATCCTTAAAGATCCTTAATGGAACTGAAATTTTAAGGATCTTTAAGGCGGCTTTAAGGATCTTTAAGGATTCGTTTAATAAACACAGAAAACAAATTTCTTTACATTTTTTTAAATTTTAAATTTATATAAATGTGATGTTAAATATAATTATTTAACTTATTATACTCTTACACTGTTTTTATTTTATTTTTATTGTTTTATTTAAAAAAAATTTATTTTATTTTTTTTTTTTTATATTTATTTATAAAATTTGTAAATAATAAACTATTTATTTAATCATTTTTCTTTATCAATTTATACTAATTTTGGTTGTTTTGCAAGTAGTCCTGAAATCACAAATAAAGAAGAACACATTATTTAACATCATTTATTACAAATTTACTTATCTAATTTCGCTCGCAGCGGGACTTGAACTCACTACCCTTAGTTCCCCAGATTACATCCTTTCCTGACTCTACATCCTTATCCATTAGGCCACGGAAGACATGAATATGCATTTATATTTTTAAACTATATTAGTACCCGGTAGCCTAAGGATCACGTGACTAGCTCTAAATCTTTCAGATTTAATAATAAAATATATAAATAAAATGTTTTACTCCATTTAAAAATATTTTATTATTATTTATTATTATTATTATTATTATTATTATTATTATTATTATTGTTTGCTCTTTCATTCTTGAGAGGAATAATTTTTAGGTTAATTTAACTGACTTAAGATTTCTGATCAAAGGAAGACGGGCATATCAAACCTTTACCTGTAATACACTTATTTATCTGACTGGCAAACATCACTTTTATAAAGATCAATTATCGATCAGATATCCATTCCTATTTGTATAATCTTAATCATACTACTGCTTTTTTATTAAAATATTTCAATAATTCTTGAAATTAAAACAATAATTTTAAGTAAATTTTATTTAAAATTGTCTTTTATAATTTAGTTACATTTTTGTTGTAATACCAATACTTATTTCCTTGTTTGATAAACAACTATAATATTGTACCAGCGACATTTAATAATCTGTACAAAATGGAAGGACGAGTTTTAATGATAATTTGTTATAATCTTAATCTATCCTTCAAAATCTCGCATTTAACTTAAATGACTGTTTTATGAGGGAAACAGTGAGAATGTTAAATAAAATAATTTCAGAAATTAATTCAATTCACGGAGAGAGAGAGAGAGAGAGAGAGAGAGAGAGAGAGAGAGAGAGAAAAGGGGCACATGTTAAACATTATAATAATAGTACTCTTTACAAATTGAAACAGTAGAACTAGCGACATTTCCTACTGTTATAAATCTGGTAAAACTGTTTAAAAAAATATTACCATTGTCATACTCAAAAGCGGATCCGAGTGAATAGTCACTACCCTTTTTCAAGTTTTGGATCAGACCCGGCCAGAGACCAAACCCGCGACCTTCCACTTCTGGAGCGGACAGTCGACACTCTACCGAGCTGGCTGCTACCGAAGTGGAAGGTCTCCTTCCTCCCCTTTTTTCCACACTTGTTTAAAATTATCTATATGACATCCATCTGAACATTCAAGTTAATTTTATTATATTAATTAAATTATTACATTATTATACTAAATAATCAGTATAATGGTGCAACACACAAGAATCCTTTTTACCAGAAAATAGCACTTATCATTTTAGATTTGTTCCATAAAGCCAATAACGGACGGATAGAATAAAAAGTCAAATGAGATGGAATTTATCTATTAAAACCAATTAAAAATAAAAAAAATGTACAAAAAATGTACAAAAATTGGGACTTTTATATGAAAATAGGACTTTGCGCTATAAAAATATACAAAAAGATAATCTTATGTGCTAAAAATGTACCATTCTAATTAGCTCTCTCTCTCTCTCTCTCTCTCTCTCTCTCTCTCTCTCTCTGGGCCCTGACCCTTGGTCCCAATATTCATTTATGATTAATGGAATCACTCTTTATGGAATCTGTCCTTGAATAAGAATTATTTTTGAAGTACTGATAACAGCCCAGTTTAAAATTCATGCTTTCTGACAAGACAGAAGTGTCTTAATTAGTATTACTAATTAACGTCATTTACTAATACTAACTGGGTTCTTTCATGCCTAAGTGATCAGGTAAATAACATTATCACCTAAGACTGGTCAGCACTACCTGAATTCTTTCATACCTCAGCGAACTGGTACATTACATCATCCTCTGATTGCAATTACCTACCTGTACACGAATTAATTAATCAGTACCACTAATTAACTGGTCCATCCACTGGTTGCTTGACAATTTGCGGTAAGCGAGAGGGAAAAAAGTCGGAAAGCAGGGGCAAATGTTGGGGTGCCCCCCTCCCCGCCCACCTACCTCCATCCCGCTGGATCTGACACTGCATGATTTACCATTTTTGAATTATTTTTAAACAGAACGAAAAAAGTACACGACACTGCAAATCCAAATTCTCTCTCTCTCTCTCTCTCTTTCTCTCCTAGATATGACAATATTCCAACGTCAGCTGCAGACTGCTAATATCTTTTTGTGTTTGAACAACACCATTTGATTTATTTCTGGAGAAAACTTTTTTACTTTTTTCTCAACATAATCAGGATAACGGGATAGCAGAGTATAGAGTTTCATTCCTGTGTCAAGATTATTTCACTTATATCATTATTTGATTCAATGAATAAGAATTCTAGAATGGCCAAGAATGTAAAACCTGAGCGAACTGACAAATTTTCTGAGATTATGGCCTGTCCCAGTTTAATATTTTGTCAGTTTGTAACAAAATTGTATAGTCTTGTGTAGAGACTTTAAGTTCAAGGATAGTGAAAGAAATCGAAGTGCATTGAGATTAGAACCAATATTCGACAAGCGAGTTTTCTCACACTAGATTTTCCCTAAAGATGTGAACCAAGACAGTGAGATCAAGATTTTGCTAGTTATATTGAGGCTGTCAGTTCTAGGATTATTAATGAAACGGAAACACACAGAGAACCCCATTTTCGGCAAGAAAACAAATTAAAACGATAATTACTTAAAATAAATGCCGATGATATAAATGTTTTTTTCTTTTAATTGTTTCATTATAAATCACAACTTTATTAGCCCGAAATTCGTTAACTTGGATTGCGGACCTATTCTATGATTAGAAAATCATGCTTATAGTTTTCGCTTGTGGGAAAAAGTTCCGATAGACAACTCTCAGCTCCGAGTTTCTCTCTCTCTCTCTCTCCTCTCTCTCTCTCTCTCTCCATAAACAACTTGATCAGAGAATACAAGTTATTTTACTGGATCGATCGAGAAATTATTACATGAAGAAGATAGTGCAAATGAATCTACCAGTTTTGTCTATGAAATTGTGGTTTATTTATTTATTTATTTATTTATTTATTTATTTATTTATATGAGTGTTTATTTATTTATTTGATTATTTATTTATTTATTTATTTATTTATTGATTATTTATATATTTATTTGATTATTTATTTATTAATTTATATGATAATTTATTTATTTATTTATTTGATTATTTATTTATTTATTTATTTATTTGATTATTTATTTATTTATTTATTTATTTATTTATTTATTTATTTATATGAATGCACATTTCAAGGTCATGAAATAAGAAATATCAAATAATGGTAGTTTAAAAACTGATGATGTACAAGTCTTCGCTCTGCCCTCTCTCTCTATCTCTTTCTCTCTCTCATATTTCATATACTTATTAAAGTTTTTAAAAATATTTTATTTATTTATTTATTTACACACAAATAACAATTGGTAAAAAGTATCTAAAGTATCCCTAACATTACTACTCATGTAGATTAATCATCAGATTCCATTAAAATTCAAATCCATCTAGGTAATTAAAGAGATTAACAACATACGGTAAATTTTTCAGGTAGAATATACTATCGTCTGGTTAAAATGAGTTTGAATTTGCTTCTGTTATCAATTAGTTAGGTAAGTTGTTGATGAGATACCGGGGAAATGTTGATGATCATCAATTAGGAACCATGATCTGTTTATTACCTATGGGCATAAATCCATAATGATAAATAGTCAAAACTACACTTTTTTTAGTTTAATTAATAAATAAATAAATAAATAAATAAATAAATAATAAATAATTAAATAAGAAGTTGTACATTGAATCAATTTAGAGCTGGTACATAATAATCGGAGCAGTATAGATTATAAATAAAAAAAAAAATAAATAAATAAATAAATAAATAAATAATAATTAATTAATTAATTAATTAATTAATTAATTAATTAATTAATTACTTTGAAAACAATCATGAAATTTTATCACCGGACATTTATTTTTAATCGCGTTTTCTCCAATTATTTTTGTGTAATATATACCAAATAAATAAATAAATAAATAAATAAATAAATAAATAAATAATGGTGCATCCTTAGCCAATTCAGGGTGGTTGAAAAAACACCATTATATCATTTAAATACATGTGTATGTCAGGGTGATCCTTAAAGATCCTTAAAGCCGCATTAAAGATCCTTAAAATTTCAGTTCCATTAAGGATCTGTAAGGAAGCCTTAAAGATCCTTAAAGAAGATGGTGGTCCTTAAAGGGGTCTTTAAGGAGGCTTTAAGGATCTTTAAGGACATCTTTAAGGATCTTTAAGGATTCCTTAAAGACCCTTAAAGGAGGGAGTTGGTCTTGTGTAGGCTGACGAAAACTGATTTACATTATAAATTGTCCTCGACCGAAAAAACATTATCTTCAAAGTTTTAACAAATATCACATGTACAGTTTATAAAAAATCGAAGTTTCAAAGTTCAAAATATCAATTAATCAAAATCTCTAACATCTTTATCTTCATTGCTTTTAAAAATGTATTTTAGTTTGATAGAATTGACGTATTGCCGGCCACGCCCACAATTTCTCTCAAAATGGCCGGATGCTTGATTTACACGCAAAAAGAATGAAAACTCGGCCTGAATAGCGCCATTTAATGACGTCACTGACACTAGTACGTCATTAGTTGCCGTGATGCTGCTTTGGTACCGTGATGGCGGCCAGTGTCGGAACATTGTGGGCGTGGTCGGCAAAACGTCAATTATATTAACTAATGAGCATTCCAGTATTAAAAAAACAATTTATTAATAAAAGAAAAACATACTAATCCATGTCCAAATTAAATTCAGAAGCAAAGTAAAACATTGAAACTAACAATTAGGTCAAACACGTGAACTTATACCAGGAAAGTGAGGTTAGATGCTTCGGAAAGGTAAGCACCAATATTCTCAGTTACATTTGTTACTGATTTCTGTGACACTTTAATTATTTATTAGCGGTTGTAGGTAGCTACAGAGGAGTATTTAACCTTCTGGGTTCAGAAATGAACCGGTTTGTTTCATAATTAAGAAATTGAATTTTATCGAAGGTTTTTTTATCAGGAGTAAAATATTTTAATATTCTGCTCATGACAACAGATATGCACGTATCAGTAACATGAAACATATTCAAATGATAAATTGTATTAAATTTGTATTGATTTTCAATTGAAATGGTAAATTATATAAATTTTGGTAATATGGTTTCCATACATTATTCAAATGATTTCTATTGAGTTACTAGAAAATTCACTCTAAATTCATTTTGCGGTAGCTTAGTTGGTAGAGTGTTCGCTCCGCAAGTGGGAAGCCGTGGGTTCAAACGGGTCTGACCCAAGCTTGAAAGTGGATAGTGACTTTTCTTTCGCCAAGCATTCGGCATTACAAAGTGAAAGTCACGGTTCTTTGGGATAGGAACTTAAAATAAACGAGGTTCCGTGTCACCATAGGCTTGGCACGTTAAAGAACCTGGCTGTATATTGCCATCAGCACGAAATTTCTGCACCTTTGCCTATAGCTGACGACGTCTCGATATAAATGAAATATTCTTCACTGAAAGGTTAAACATCATTACTCAACCCAACTCTCTGTGGGTTACTAGGAAGTCCGCTCTAAATACAGCTTGATAAATTCTTTCTTCTCGGAATAATTTCTTATTTTCCTTTGTATACTTTCCCTACACTCAGCTTTTAGCGGGATTATTCTGATGCCCAATCAATAAAACACGCCTAAGAGGAGTAGATTTAAAAATTTGTCAATCAATCTTCAAATCAATATGTGTCTATATCTTTCATTTATCTCTTAAAGTTAAACATATAGGTTATTTGAAGTTCTGATTGACGCTTATCTTTTACTTGTTACCTGTGCCGTGTGTTAACTCAACAGCACTTTTAGTGAAAGGAAAGACTCACGGGCACGATGGTAAGTATAAATCTATTTAACACAATAAATGAGAGAGATGTTAATAGTATTTATATTTTGTACGTAAAATCAGGTAAATTTCATGAGAAACAAAATTGACTGTCAATTGTTATTTGAAATGTATCAAAATTCGGTGTCTCTCCATTGGTGTTAGATATTTTAATATTCTTTATATAATTGGCTGGTGCCCCGAGGATATCACCAACTTAGTAGGCAATAATTTTGTATTATTGTCAGAAATATACTATAATTGTCTAAATTTCCTGCAAGTTAAAGTTTATAATTTCTCAAAAACTAAGGTATACTCCCTCATGTAAAGTATTTCCTTAGCTTAATTTGGTAAAATATATTTTGGTCCTTTGGGTAGCTTTTCAACATCTGCAAAATAATTTTGGTTTCATAATTTTGGTCCAAGCACTACTGATGAGGAATTGTATTCCGAAACGGCCGTCTAGTGCTGTAAAATTAAAACTAGTATAATATGTAATTTGTAAATATCATCAAACACAAAATTGACTGTCAACTGTTATTTGAAATTATCGAAATTCGGCGTCTCTCCTTTGTTGTTAGATATTTAAATATTGTTTGTATTTCATACGCAAAATCAGTTTGTAAATATCATCAGACACAAAATTGACTGTCATTTTTTATTTGAAATGTATCAAAAGTCGGTGACTTTTCATTGTTGTTAGATAATTACATATTCTTAATATATTATACGTAAAATCAGTTTGTAAATTTCATCAGACACAAAATGGACTGTAAATTATTATTTGAAATGTATCAAATTTTGGTGTCTTTCCATTGTTGTTACAAAACTTACATATTCTTAATATTTTATACGTAAAATCAGTTTGTAAATATCATCAGACACAAAATTGACTTTCAATTGTTATTTGAAATTCGGTATCTCTCCATTGAATAAGTAAATATAGGAATAAATCTATTTTAACACATTAAATTTGAGGTGTTTATATTTATTTTTATACGTAAAATTAATTAGTTAATATAATGAGACACAAAATTGACTGTCAATTGTTATTTTGTAATGTATCAAAATAATATCAAAATTTGCTGACTGTCCATTATTGTTAGATACTTTACACTGGAGTTTAGCCTCTCCGAGACCACCTGCACAGCGGTACGATCCACAGAACAAGAGATTCAAAAACTTTAAATGAAATATACAGCTTACTTCTGTTTTCACGTGTATTTTTTCTAACAAATTGAACGTTTTGTTTTTTATATACCAGTTTGATTCAAAGTAAAACAATTAAATGCAAATGAGTTCAATTGTAAATAAAAAATTATTTAATGTTTTATTAATTTACACCATTGTTTTTATTTATTTATTTGTTTATTTATTTATCGATTTTTGTTTGTTTAGAAATAAAGAAAATATCAATAAATAATAATAATTATAATAATAATAATAATGACTTAATATTAATCAAAAATAAGCAAACCCGTGTCATTACTACTACAGGAAAAACAAAATGATACAAATGATAAGTCTTAACTTTAACTTTATATAAAAATGATGTATAATTTCTAAGGGCAGAAGGATTGAAACATAAATCAAATCATTGTTAAGATTTATTTATATGTCATCCTATTGGCTTAGAAACCGATAAACATATGCAAAAAATAAATAAATATTAAATATTAAAACTTGACACCGGGAAAAATTAATACCCAAATTGCTATTGATCGGAGATTTGATGTTAATTATTATAGTTAAAGACTTTTAAGTATGTGTATATGTTCCGACGTTGACTGGAAAAATAAATATTGACTCGGGTGATATTATTCAACAAAAGATACAGTAAACATAACACATTATTATATGATGTAAATATTACTTGATTTGTTTAAACTTTGCACTACATTGCCGTTTCAGAACAAGTATTATCTGGGGATTTTTTTGGTAGGAGAATCATCTGTTAAACTGGCCACACCGGTAACATGTTAAAAATTCGGATTAATAGCCAAAATTGTCAAAGCGTTATTACAATCGTTGAACGTAGATTTTAATAAAGTTTGGGAGAGATTGTACATTTCAGATGATGTAATCAAAAACAAACATACTTATCCATTTCCGAATCACAATCCAGGAGCAAAGTAAAAACTTTGGAACTGACAAGTTAGGTTAGACACGTGAACTTCCACCAGGTAAGTGAGGCCGGGTGCTCCGGAAGGGTAAGCACCTCCTGTTTAGATAGCTACACCCGTCACGTGTGTAATCAAAATTGTGTGAAAGGAACATGGAACTATGAGACGTCAAATATATCCAAGGCAATCCTGGACACAGAGACATCAAACTTATCAACAATACTGTGATGACGGCCTTAAAACTTTTTGAGGGCCTTGATAAGTAATTTATAATTACTTACACTTCCAAAATCGTGTTTATGCCCCGTAATTCATAATAAATTGAAAGTTATTTCTTATATTTACAATATTAACCGTTGATATTCCTGCTTAGAATTTACAGAATACCAATTGTTTATTTTGAAAATATACTTCTTTTTATTCATTTCCACTGGTTTTGTGAGTGTAAGAACGGAGCCATTCATCCTTTAAGAGCAATCGAGCTTGGCCAGAGATTGACAAGGCAATGTAATTTGTGGTTTTAAATTAGTTTCTGTAAAACTAAACATCATTGGTTTTAAATAATTTATTATTTAAAACAAATTTAAGTTTTAGAGAGTATATTAAAAAAACACCCGACTTTTTATTTTATTTGTCTAAACGTATAGTTTAAACAATACTTACAAGACATTAATTAAAGAAACTCAGATAGGAAATCTTGTTTTTTTTTAGTTTCTTTTGAAATTTACTATATGAAAAATAATAGTATCGTCTATGCGTGTGACAATAATATCTTACCGTCATTAAATAGACTATAATGTGTGAAATTAAACAAGAGTAAACAGTAGGGTAAACATGTAACTTGTGTGATCTTAAACTTCAGATTCAGTGTTTCTAGGTTTAATATTAGCGAGGCCATTTCTTACCTTTTGAGGGGGTACCCGTAGGGTAGGCATCTCCAAACCCCTCGGAAGAAGATGATTATATATTAATATACCCTACAATAAATGTTCTAAATTGCACATGTGGTGAGTGCAGCTAGCTAAACAGAAGGTTCTTATCTTCCGCAGCAACCGGCCACACTTCCCTGGTGCAAAATCTTTTCTTTGCTTCTGGATTTTGATACGAACATGGATTAGCATGTTCGTTTTTATGATTACATAGCATCTTGAAGTTGTTTTTTAAATGAAATATAAATTTGTTTTCCTCATGAAAAAAAAATTCTCTTATTTAAACATATCAAGTGATTAATTTCAACGTTTAATCGTGCAAAGAATTTGTTTTTACTGGTGTTGTTTTGTTCCATATTAAAAAATGATGATAATGCGCTTAGGATAATGAACAGAGTGTTGTTATTTAAAAGAACATTGCAAAATTTAACTTCATTTGTTTTTTTCCTTTTCAGATGTTTCCTGTACTATTTACCATTTCCCTTCTATTAGCGAGCTCGTATGCTCAGTGTCCATCAATTTGCCAGTGCGCCAACAGGGAAGTAAACTGCAATGGTCTAAGACTGACCAGTGTTCCATCAACTTTACAACTATATAATGTTGATAAGCTGGATTTAAGTAATAACCAGCTTACAGTCATTGGACCAGATGCTTTTGCACCGTTTGGTGTTAAAGAAATTTTACTTAGCAACAACAGTATAACTTATATCGACGTCAATGCCTTTAGAGGACTAGAAGAAAAAATTGAAAAGCTTGATATTAGCAATAATCAGCTTACGTCGTTACCACCTGCGTTCAGCCACTTAAATACACTGAATTCTCTAGACGTTAGCGGTAATCCTATTCCAGACAAGGGTTTTTCAGAGTTAGTAATGAGGGCGATTGGCAATACGCTAACAAAATTTGTCTTTGGGCATCAACATGTTCTTACAAGATGGCCTACAAGTACAAGCCATTTTCCACGTTTGACTGACTTAGAATTAAATGGAGCGGACATCAATTACCTTCCACAAAATTCCTTCCATTCTTTTGAAAGCACGCTTACAAACTTGACAATAAAAAACACGAAAATGGCGACCGTACCGCTCGGTTTATCTCGCCTTCCAAGACTGGTTGAATTTCATTTTGATCACAATCACGAATCTGGCGATTATGGTATCATAGAACAATCGTTTGTCGGACTTTCAAAGCTTCGTACATTGAGTCTTCGAGATAACAATTTAAATAGGTTCCCATTCGTACTTAAACCTTTGGTCGAGTTAAACGATCTGAGTTTGGATGATAATAGACTTCTCGTTATCAGCGACGAAGCTGTCAAGTTTATCAACAACAGCAAAATACATAATCTGAGACTTGTCAACTGTTCCCTAGACAGAATTCCCGGAGCTATAACCGGACGGAACGGAAACCTTCAACATCTACAATTACTCGATTTCTCTAAAAATAACATCAAAAGTCTCGACAGGAGTGACCTGCAGAATCTCCACAGCCTCCAAACTTTGTCTCTTGCTGGAAATAAAGAACTTCAATACGTATCTGACAGCGCGTTATCAAACCTGCCAAACCTTGAAAGGATCGATCTCTCGGACACACATCTTCAAACCGTACCGGATGCGCTTAAAAATATTCCGAGATTGAATTACCTTAACCTTCAAAACGACGACATTGAATGCACTTGTGATCTTGTAGATTTTAAAATTCGAGTCGATTCGACACCATTAGGAAGTGGTCAGATACTCGGGAACTGTGCTACAATTTTTTCAAACATTCGAAATTATATCGATAGATTTGTTGTCAATTGTCCAGAGTATATAAGGAAACATGGCCGTTAATTGCTACTTTTAATCAATGTTTTCCAATTATTACAATTGCAGACAGTGACTTAAGTCATTGAAAAGAATTTACTATATCAATAAAAGATCTTTTAATTTTTCATAATTCATTGTTGTAAGATGTCAATTTATTTGATTGTACATTTTGCATTAGCCATTTACTATGTCAATAAAAATGCGTCTGATTTTTTTTCCAATAAATGTAAATTAAACTTATTCGTGTTTTATTAATCAATGGTCAGTGTTGCAGTGACTAAAGTACTAAAACCAATACGTCTACACAAGGTCAATAATGTAAGCATTATAGCTG
The DNA here is from genome assembly GCA_021292105.1 of Anadara kagoshimensis. Taxonomy (NCBI): domain Eukaryota; kingdom Metazoa; phylum Mollusca; class Bivalvia; order Arcoida; family Arcidae; genus Anadara; species Anadara kagoshimensis. The sequence goes on from CM037869.1 coordinate 38,510,218, forward strand.
TTATTTGGTGAAGGCGCATTCACGGTGTATTTTCAGATGGTGGAGTTGAGCAGTGATAACGTCCCTGTCAAGAATATTTCACATAAATTTAGACGTCGCCAGCTATATTTGAAGGTGCAGAAATTTTGCATGTGTGCTCCACTGGTGGTATTATACATCTGGGTTCTTTATCGTGTCATGGCAATGTTTATTTTAAGTTCCTATATGAAAGAAACCCGACTTATATTTTGCAATGCCGAATACTTTGCTAAATAGTCCAGTCACTCTACAGTTTGGCCTCCAACTAATTGCAACAGAATTTTTTTACTGATATGTTTTTGTATACATAAAATGTTAATGGTAAAATTATAAAAAAAATCTAATAGTGGAAAGCAGTTTTTAGGAATTTTAATTTCTTATTTGGGTATGCTATTTAAAGGGAGATAACTCTTGTAAATCAGGTGAGATTTCAGTCCCATTATATTGTGGTCGATAAAAGGCTCAAAGTACAGAGTTATCTCCCTTTTCTATAGAAAAGTCTTTTCAATTTAACAAGTTTAATTGGAAAAAGCAAATTTCCCTGAATTAAAATTGTTTGAATCTTTCTGCTGAATAATACCTTTCCCGAAAACAATAATATAAAAATATTTTCTGTTGCAATTACTTTGAGGTTTGACCCTATTTATCGAAAGTAGAAATCAGTTCTCCAGTTAGTGGAAGTGGCCTCCCACCTCCAAGTTAGAATCTAGTGTGAGAAAAGTTCCCTTACCGAAGATTTAACGATGATTTATACTAGAAAATAGCAATAAGAACTTCTCAAATTAGAAGAGTCACCTCTCGCGGCCTGAGCTCAAACTCCACTCGGGAACAGCATAGTTTGAGAAAATTAGTCTGTTTGCTAGCTGAAGAATCATTAGCTTTTCTTTTAGCAATGTTTATAATAGAAAATAGCAATTAGTAGTTCTATAGAAAGAAAAAGTAGCCTCTCACATCCAAGTTCGAATATCACTCGGACACAGCGAGAAAATTTGCCAGTTCTCTTGTCGGAGATCAGTGAATTCCCTGGTGGAAGTTCACGTGTCTAACCTAACTTGTCAGTTCCAAAGTTTTTACTTTGCTTCTGGATTGTGATTCGGATATGGATTAGTATGTTTGTTTTTAATTAAAACTATGTATTGACAATTTCAAAAGAAACGGGTCCATGAAGAAGCAAATTTAAAAAAACAAAACAATACAGTACAGAGCAATACTAGGGCCACTAATAATTAAAATAACGACTACCAACATGGTTCTCTGATTTCAATGAAAAAATGTTCAGGTGGATGGTCCTGAATTCAAGGAGAAATTTCGATTGTTACCCAGTCGTATTTAGGCGAACGGTCTCTGAAATCAATGAAAAAATGGTTCCCAGCGGTATCTAAATAAACGGTCTCTTAATTCAATGACAAAATAGTGCCCAGTGGTATCCAAACCGACGGTCTCTGATTTCAATAACAAAATGGCACCAAGCGGTATACATTCTCTGATTTCAGTGACAAAACGGTACCCAGCTGTATACAGACGGACGATCTCATTAGATCAGCATAGTAAGCCCCAGTACTAGAGACTCCAGCAGTTTTATAATTGATTAAAAGAACATCCCAAAACACAGTGGTCATGACTTTGCCAGCTGATGGTTGGGTTTTGAATTTCTTTGGTGGGCGTGGGCCAGGGTGCTTTCATTGCATGGACTCTTTTTTTTTTTTTTTTTGGTTTCTGGGTCCCAATGATGAATCCATGTTTCATCACCAGTTACTAAATGTAAATGGAAGCTCTCCGAGTTATCAATATAAATGCCAAGAGGCTCCCGACTTTGATGGTGTCTTTGGAAGCGATTCTGCACATTAAAGTTCCTGGGGACCCATCTTGAGGATACTTTTGACATCACAAGATGCTCGTTGATAACCGTGTATACACTTCCATGTGAAATGTCACACTCCCTAACTATGTCATCAATCCTAATTCGACGACCATTCATGATGAGGGTCTCCACAGACGTGACAATTTCCTTTGTGATGGCATCAGCTGGTCGACCTGACCGTGGGTCATCTATCGGTGAGATGCGCCCACGTTTAAATTCAGCTGACCTTTTTGCCACTGTGAAATAGGCAGGACCACTGTCACCGTACACCTCGGTCATTCGCCGGTGAATTTCTTTGGCATTTGATCCCTATACTGTGAGGAACTTTATTACTGCCCTAAACTCAACATTTTGATTTTCCATCATTGCTTGATGGTCACCAACTTTGTATGCTTTTGAGAATTACACAAATATGTTGTGACAAATAAACTTTATATGTTTAAAATGGCGGAATGTCGTGTTGTCTAAATAAGTAAAGAAAATGTGTGTTGCGCTTGGCTGAATACGCTGTTCTGTGAACTTTCTGACTTCGTTTCGTAGTAGGGGAAAAGTATTCAGGCCAAAATGTGCCTCTGTAGACCTTTAGACTGTTATCCATGTCATTTAACATTATTTGTCAGGGTACGTCATGTGCGCAGAATAGTGCATCTAGTATCTAAGTTTGATATAAGTGCGGTTTTAAAGATGTCAACATACACCACCGGGTTAAATTGCAAAGAAAACACAAGAATTGAGTGCTAAAATTAGGTAACTAGTTTGCCCCCCAATAGTTTTAAAGGTTTTAAATGCCAGTGGAATTTTATCCCTTTTGCTCTTTATTCATGTTATTTGATTCTTTGTATAAAACCAGCTGATCATAAAGGCCACTTTTCCTGGTTCCCTTGCTATTTTACACAGGTTTGACCATAGTTCTAAAATATTTGTTAATAATGAAATCCAATTCAATTACTCTCTCGTTTCATTTAGGAAGCATAATTAACACATAATACCGTTGAATGTATTTTATTCTTAATGACGTTTTGTCATTGGCCGCGGTGGCCTTGTGCTCAAAATTTTGGCATTCAAACTTAAGTCGTCTCATTGCTGTGCGTTAGATATCAGTCAACTGCAAGTGACGTAAAAAAAACATTCAGTCAACCAATCATCTTATTACCTTGGGTTGCCGTGACATAGTGGTTTACACATTAGCCTTCAGACCAAATACGTTCAACATTCAACCAAACAAAGTCTTTATCGTGAGCAGCGGAGTGGTAAAGACGTTGTCGGTCAAGCACAATACGGCTCATTGCTGTTGGTTCGACCCAGGACGACCGCATGTGACATAAAACATCATTTATCCAACCATCTGCTCTAGTGGTAAAGACGAAAAGCCGCTGATACCAAGGTATTTTAACGTCGTGTATTCGATCCCGGTCAAGGTCGATCGCAAGTGACACAAAACATAACCAAACAACCATTTTTTTTAATCTTGGGCTGTGATGGCCTAGCGTAAAAATATAAAGTATTCAAACTCAAGGCAACTCGACGCTATGGGTTCGATCTCGGTCAACGGCAATTGACAAAAAACAACATTCAACCAATCTGATTTTTTATATTTAGTCGCGATAGCTTAGTGGTTAAGGCGTTAACAATATAACCTATGACATGTCAGCGCTGCAAGGCCGATCTCAAGTAGTGTAAAATAACATTTGACCAACCAATTTTTGTTATCTTGGGCCGCTGTGTCCTAGTAGTTAAGACGTGAGTCTGAAAAATAAAAGCGTCTTGCATTGTGGGTTCGAAATCAAGTGACATTTAATTAAACAGCATGCAACCAACCAACATTTAATCTTGAATCAAAAGCTTTACTGCGTATAGTATTTGACTTCCAACAAAACATTGTTAACTGTCTTATCTTATCTGATTTTAAGAACGGTAAACTTCAACAGGAGTGACGAGGAACTACGGAGAAAATAACTCCAAAGTCTAAAATCAAAAGGATTCCAGCGAGGTATATATTTTCAAGCTTTTTTCTCGCTTTCCAATAATTTTTAGAACTCTTTCATTATTTTTTTTCATTCTGTTATATACAAAATGAAATACATATTTATGAACATGAGCAACTTCAGCTCAGAATTTCAAAAAGTTATAACAAGGTACTTATTAAATTGATAATATTATATTATCAATGCGTCTTAACATTTGGTTCATGGTTGTATATATAGCTTTTTATTTTGCATTTTTATTTCTACATCTTTGTATTAATAGTATGTAACCATTCATGTTGGAAGGACCTTGTAAGATTGATTCAATCCAAACAAGCAACCCTCGAAATATAAAGTCGTAAATATTATTATAACTATTATTATTATTATTATTATTATCATCATCATCATTAATGTATTGACTAGTCCATTGTTTGGTATAATATGTTCTTTGTAATATTGAAATGTAGTGATGGACAGGCCACTGGTTTCAAAACACCTAAAATCACAAATGTTCGTGTGAGGTTTAACTTGGTATAATAAATTTAGGTCCCATTTTTCTCATTTGGATTTCCACTATGTCGGTACCAGCATTAGTACTACTGATGAAGACTTTTATTCCCAAACGGTCGTCTAGTACTGAAAAATTAAAACAGTTTTTATGGTAAATTCATCTATTTTCATAAACACTTAATAGTTCATAAACAACGCGTTATTTGACTTGGCCTAATAAAAAACAAACATACTAATCCATGTCCTAATCACAATATCCAGAAACAATGTAAAAACTTTGGAACTGACAAGTTAGGTTAGACACGTGAACTTTCAAAGGGTGCTCCGGAAGGCTAAGCACCTCCTGTTTAGCTAGCTACACCCGCCACGTGTGTAATCAAAATTGTGTGAATGGAACATGGGACGACAAATATATTCAGGGCAATCCTGGACACAGAGACATCAAACTTATCAACAATACTGGAAAGACGGTCATAAAACTTTTTGAGGGCCTTCATAAGCCGAGGCTTGCCATATGTCTGAGTTAACCATTTATTTGCCAGCAGCCTGCTTCGTTGTACACGGATTTTACCTATCCCAAGGACATCAGATAAGTAGGATGGCTCGGGTGATCCAATATGTTGAACTCACATCACTCCAATAGATACCATATTGTCATTAAATAAAAGAAATTTGTGTTTTCTCCTTATTTATAGTTCTAGATCCAGTTTTTCAAGCTTGATTAGTTTAATCAATGATTAACAAAAATTAATAACATCGATAAAAATCTAGACATCAGTATGCAACTGATACTTTTTATTACATGTACAATGTTCTTGAGTTTGATGATATTTTATTCATTTTCGATAATTTCAGCATTACATTGACAGTATATTTGAAATTTTACAAAATTAACAATTTTGACTAATCAACTGATTAAACTAATCAAGCTTCAAACAACTGGTCCCTGTTTTCTTAGTTGCAATTAGCTGTTTATACACGCATGTTTCTATAAGCTGCAGGACAAGGAAAATGAATTAACGTCTTATACAATTTTATTTATTTATTTATTCATTTACTAGTATTTTTTTTTGTTGTTGTTGTTCAAAATATCCCAATAGCTATCTAAACTTATATATGTGATAACTACAAATATTTTATCGTTTTCGGCATTTTTCGCAGAAAAAAATTAACCCAGTTATCTTTTAGGTTTAGGAAATTTCTAGAAACATCTTTTTAAGTTTTAACTTTAATTTGCTTTGGGGTTGTGATTTGAACTTGGGCTGTATGCTTATGTTAGATTATGTACACTTAAGCTATCTACCAAGGTATTCAATAGAATCTTCTAACGAATTTCTTACTTTAACGTTGTATCAATTAAATATATAATTGTCGATATCTATTAATCTTTATTTAAAAGACGTAAATGCTTTTTGAAGTAATCATTTTTATGGTTTGGAAAATTTTGTACAGAACTTTTACAACTGTCTCATATTTTAGGTACGTTGTATAAACAAGCTTTTAATGTTTGTTATATATTGTGTAGAACTTTTATCCTGCCTCATATGTCTTAGAAGCAGGATATCATACTTGTTTTTAAATGGCAAATATTTATATGTATTTTAATATTGTGTTTGATTTGTGTCACGTTAATAAACTATTTTACTACTACTACCTACTCTATTTCAGATGTGTATGTTTGTAGTCATAACACTACTGGTTGTACATTGTATTACTAACTCTGTGTTAGCAGTATGCCCTCTGGGATCACATAGCAAATGTTTCTGTATCCATGACGTCATCGACTGTACACGTCACAATGTTACCACCATTGAACCATTCCTGCCTGGATCCACCAATGAGTATTCAACGCTCTCTTTATCTGGCAATTCTTTAAGAATTGTGTCAAACAGTAGCTTTAAGAATCTTAAAGTTGCGAACATATTTTTGGATAATAATATCATAAGTGACATTGAGTTTGACGCATTCAACGACCTTTCCGTCTTGTTAAAAGTCCTTAATTTAGAGAATAACAAGTTGACAACAATTCCTAAGGCTTTGATAAACCTGGACGTTTTGGCAACCCTGAATTTGAAGAAAAACCCTATAACATCAGTAGGCTTTATGAATGGTGATGCCGTTTTCAGACACCTCGGTATAAGCATGCGTGAGTTCCATTTCGGGGATGAAAGTCAGAATTTTTGGCCGAGCACCATCAGTCATTTCCAACAACTTCGAGTGCTGTACATTTACGGAACCAACGTACAAGTAGCGCCACCTCATGCTTTTCATAGTTTCGAAAGAACACTTCGCGAACTGCATATTACCAATACCAAGCTGTCGATTGTTCCGAACTCCATCGGTGAGCTAAGCGCGTTGGAAGAATTGTATTTCGACGATAATGTTAACGTTGGTGACCAGAACATCATAAGTGCGTCGTTTAAAAATCTAGCAGGAACACTTCATACGTTGAGTCTGCAAAATAATAGTTTAACAACGTTTCCGAATATTCTCTACGATCTCACGAGTCTACATAATTTCACGATGGACAGAAATAAACTTTGGTACATCAGCGATGACGCGGTGTCAACTTTAAACAGCAACATAACGTATTTGAGTTTCAAGCAATGCAATTTGGACCGAATACCGCAGTCGTTATTGAGAATTACCCCCCTTATGTTTCTTGATTTGACGGAAAATAACATTCACAGTATTGAACGAGATGATTTAGGGTATCTTAGACATTTGAAAACATTAATTGCACGTAAAAATCCACTAAAATACGTATCTACAGAAGTTTTGAAAGGAATGAATTCTCTGACAACCCTTGACTTCTCAGATACGAAACTTCCGGCAATACCGACTGCCATTGTGCATGCGCCGACATTGCGGACATTGAAATTTAACAACGCGCCATAGCTTGCACCTGTGATCTTAAATGGTATCTGTCAAGCCCATTCCATGACAAAACGATGCATATTGAAGGACTCTGTGAGACCATTAACCAATCAATCCAACAATACTTGACCACCCGCGTACCTAGGTGTCCTTAAGGACAGTCGATACAGTTGAACTATCTTAACTTTATTTACAGAAGAGTTATTCAAACTTCAGTCTCTTGTAAACTTGTGTGTATGTAATATTTGTTAAATTTAACCAGAATATAAAGAAACCATGTCCCTGTTTCACAATCATTTCTTAAGGGTTTTCTAACTCTTATCTGACAAATTAAAAACCTCTATTTTGTTTTAAAAAAATCGAGATATTATGGTGCCAATTCAAAGTATACATCATGCATTTGGTTTTGACAAAAATGTTAATTCCTAGCTCCAAAAAAAGAGCTTGCTAAAATTTGCTTTTATGTTCAGGAATGATTGTGAAACTGGGACCAGGACCCCGTTGTTTAAAGCTTCGTTATCTTAACCAAATGGTTAGTGAGAAAGCAAAAAATATTAAAAATAATAAATATTTATTATTGACAAACATTTGAGACTTAAATAGCGCCTACATGTATTTTTATAATATCAATTGAATGTATATATTTACTCTTGATAAAAAATTAAAAAATATTATTACTACCAAAGATATAAAATTTAACTAACCAATACGTTAAGATAATGGAGTTTAAAAAGCTGAGTCTTGGCCCCAGTTTCACAAACATTTCTTAACTAAGATTTTACTTAAATATGACCACTTAAAAACCTTTTTGGTATTGTTAACTGTTAAGAAATTGTGGAATTTAAAATTCAATCCAGCATATGACATCTACATTTAGCTTTGACAAAAATATTTTTCCGTAGTTTCAAAAAGAATTACCAAAATTTTTAAGATATGGAAAATCTTAGTTTTGGAATGATTGTGAAACCGGAGCCAAACTCTACATTGAAATATATGTCTTATCGATTAATAAAAATTGAAAGTGTAACGAGTGGCCTTAATAATCTAGAATGAGCGAAAATATTTGTGAATAAACTAAATAAATAAATTTGGTCTGATGAATACTATTGATACAGTTTTATGCTAAAGCCTTGTTCGGTAAAGAATACTGTAGATCACTTTTTTTCGCAAGAAGAAAATTTTGCGTCAAGACCAGCTTGGCTTTATTCGCTTGATATTTGAATTCGCTTTTGGAATCTTATTGAATACAATATATGTATGTCAATATAGAAATATCTGTGCTGGAAATATTCGCGTGATATTTGAATTCGCCAATAGGATAAGTCGCGAATTTTCGCGAAAATAAATCTCTCACGAAATAAAAGTGTTCTATAGTATGATGTTTACGAGAGTCAAGATCAATTCACTTATATTCGGGTAACTAGTTCTGGGATGGTAGAGGAAACCAAACGCTTCGAGAATCCGAAAAAGTGGGAATCGAATCTATGCTATGAAAAACACTGCTATTTATAAGTTTGTCTTGTATGATAACGCAGTCTTGTACGAAACCTAAATCTTTAACACGTCCTTTTGTGTACCACAAGTTACCGTAACACAGTCCTTGCTATGACATATCAAAACACGGATCGTGTACCACATATATTGCCCAACACGAACTTTGTCCGGCCACTTTATATCGTAACAGCGCTCTTGTGTGCACCCTACATAGTAGCATGACAATTGAAGCACGGGCGTTGTGCCACCATTATCGTACAGCATATATACATTGACATTGCCTTTGTCGTTTCTGAGGCTACGGTGGCTTAATGGATAAGACGTAAGTCTAGAAATCCAGGGTCTCTCTCCCCTGTGATTTCAAGTCCCGCTTAGACCACATGCGGGAAATTGAATTTTCCTTGTCGTTGGCCTTTACTGATTAACCTGGTATCAGTATAATGGACTGGAGGAGTGGTACGCTTGTCTGCAGCGTACTGACTGTGAGCTAGCACCTTAAAGTCGCCCCCTGACTTGCGCGCTAGTACAAGGTAGACCATACAACACACTCGCACTTCACATGCATGTACACGAAATTGTTCATAGATTAATTCATATAGATTAATATAATAGTTCTCGTCGCGTATAGCTGAAAAATTGCTGATGCAACGTTAGGCAATATTCAACCTACCAATCAACCAACCTTTTTCGTACCACACCTATGTCGTGACACGGGCTGTAAGAATATGCACATTGTTCTGTAATTTTTGGGTATAAACCGCCAGGGTATCCGACCATTCTTAGAGTAACGTTAATAGCGGATAATAACGTCCATTGTTTGTATAATTATAACAGCCTCTTAAGAAGTGGGGGCTCAGTGGCCGAGTGCGTTTCAGCGCGCTCTTACATACCACAGCGCCTCTAGCCCTCTAGGTTCGAATCCTACTCGGGTTTGTCTATTGAGTGGCCGAGTGCGATACAACGCGCCCTTACATACCACAGCGCCTCTAGGTTCGAATCCTACTTGGGTTTGTCTATTTAGTGGCCGAGTGCGTTTCAGCGCGCTCTTACATACCACAGCGCCTCTAGCCCTCTAGGTTCGAATCCTACTCGGGTTTGTCTATTGAGTGGCCGAGTGCGATACAACGCGCCCTTACATACCACAGCGCCTCTAGGTTCGAATCCTACTTGGGTTTGTCTATTTAGTGGCCGAGTGCGTTACAGCGCGCTCTTACATACCACAGCGCCTCTAGCCCTCCAGGTTCGAATCCTACTCGGGGTTGTCTATTCAGTGGCCGAGTGCGTTACAACGCGCTCTTGCATACTACAGCGCCTCTAGCCCTCTAGGTTCGAATCCTACTCAGGTTTGGCTATTCATTGGCCGAGTGCGTTACAGTGCGCTCTTACATACTACATCGCCTCTAACCCTCTAGGTTCGAATCCTACTCGGGTTTGTCTATTCATTGGCCGAGTGCGTTACAGCGCGCTCTTACATACCACAGCGCCTCTAGCCCTCTAGGTTCGAATCCTACTCGGGTTTGTCTATTCAGTGGCCGAGTGCGTTACAACGCGCCCTTACATACCACAGCGCATCTAGCCCTCTAGGTTCGAATCCTATTCGGGTTTGTCTATTCAGTGGCCGAGTGCGTTAAAGCGTGCCCTTACATACACTGCCTCTCGCCGTCCAAGTTCGAATCCTACTTGGGAAAGATCCTAGTGCGAGATGATTTGTCTATTCATTTGCCGAAGATCGGCGTTTTTCTCCAATCTTACATGTTTCTTCAATAATCCAGGAACTGACAGCCTCGATATAAGGAGTGAAATATACTATATTTGCCGTAACCTTCTATTGCTAAACTGCACTTTCACTTAAGAATGACACAAAATGCAAATAAAAGTCGATCATGGGGTGTGAAAAATAATCGGCGAAATTTTTGGAGGTTTGTTATTTATGCACGATTTTAGTGGAAGAGGGATAACTCTTATAAGAAAAATAAATCGAAAATTTTTAGCCTACGGTAGTTAGTAGGCAGAGTGCTCGCTTCGTATGTAGGAAGCTGGGGTTCGAACACCAGCATGGTCTGACTGGTCTGACCAGGACTAGAAAATAGGTAGAATAGGTAGTAACTGTTTTTTTTTTTTTTTTTTTTTTTGCTAAGCATTCGTCATTCAGAAATGGAAGTCATGGAATCTTTCGGGTATAAAAAATTATATATGCCCCACCTCACGGCAGACATGGGACGTTTACACCTCCACCCCCACCCCCACCCCGCCTGCACCTTGTCCTGAATGCACTTCAAAGGTACAATATACATATAATTGAAATATATTCTTGACTGAGACATAAAACTTCCTGCTGAATCAATTGAATCTAGATTATATCACTACACTGATATCGAGACAGTATCGACTTTTGATGGATTTAAATTAATCTATATCTTTGCAATAAAGAGTGATTTTAGCGTCAAGCCAGGAATTGGTGCGCTATAATGGGTGGTAAATATGTTGTAATCACGTAAAGAGTACAGATCTGTTAGAAGTTAAACATCCAGTCTAAATGGCCAAGATGAAGATGGCCGAGAAGCTACCAAGCAATAGAAAACCGGGTAATGAGGTAAACTGTCGAACTTTTAGTTATTATTAATTATTATTAATTAAGGTTAACGTTCGACATACCTGCACTACATCTTTAAAAACTATCACAAGGTTCAATCAGTATATTTATTGGCCAGTCAATTGAGATAGAACTCACTGAAGAGTTTGATTTTAAGAGATTATACCGTCGTTTCATCATTTTTGTTGTGTTAATGTAAATTATCTGCTTTGTACTCGTATTATGTGTCTCCGATAAATAGTGTGGCTATTTTAATTGGCGATAATTGACGTATCGCCGGCCATGCCTTTTATGTTCCGACACAGGCCGCCATCACGATACCAAAGCAGCGTCACTGCAACTAATGACGTTCTAGTGTCAGTGACGTAATTAAATAGCACAATTCAGGCCGAGTATTCATTCTTTTTGTGTGTAATTCAAGCGTGCCGAGCCTTTGTCGGAACATTGTGGGCATGGCCGGCGAAACGTCAATTGGGTAGACATAACACCATGACCTTTAGTTCCAAGACTGTAGAATCCTTTTCTTACTATATGATGTCGGTAGAAATTAAATTTCTAGTTTGAAAGTTGTTACAAGTTGCGATGGGTATAAATCGAGTCCCCTTGTTGGACACGAACCACATATATTGCAATTATATTTTACAACTGGTGATCCCAGTTAACTTTGGCGGGCCTCGATGGCCGCGTATACGGATCATAGTTCTTTTATCTACCAAGGCTCCAATTTCATTCGTAACAGACTCTAGTGTTTAACAGTTTGCTTGTCACTGAGGTCGGTTTTCTCCGGACACTCCGGTTTCCTTCACCATCCATGAATCATGAACGCCTCGATACCAATGAAAGAAACTTGATTTGGGCGTACAACTTCATCACTATGCCGAACTAGCAGGTTCAAAGAACAAAAAAGGTACTCCATAATAATGACGCCAAACAAATCCCACACCGTAGCTAGAATTCACCACAATATTATTGGGACTTGCATAAAAATTGACCTAATAACACACCATTTCTACTCAATTAAGATGCTGGCCCGGTTTCACAATCATTTCTTAACTTAAGATTTTCCTTAACTTAAATCTGGCAAATTACAAACCTTTATAATTTTGTTAAAGATATTAGGAAATTTAAGGTGTCATTTTAACTATTATATCAAGCTTATGACATCTGCATTTAGTTTTGACAAAATTAATAATTTGTAGTTCCAAAAAGAGCTTGCCAAAATTTGCTGAATTTAAGTTAAGGAAAATCTTAGTTAAGGAATGATTGTGACACCGGGGCCTGGTTCTTAGAAAATAGAAGAACTCTAATATACAAAAAAAAACAAATCTTTAAAAAATAATTATTAATAAATTCATCCGTTTATTAATTACCCTGTGCAGTGCAAGAGCATACCTGGGCTAGAAAAGTCCCATGAACATATAAGAAGCCGTTATCGTATAATCTCAATAGAGTGGTCTCCCTTAAAACGGGCTTTTTATTATCTTGTTAAGGTTAGGCAAGTCTCGTGTACACAGCGTATAATATCTGGAGAGTCGTCTCCCTTTATTACATTACTTTTATCATGTGCAGATTGAGCAACGTGCTTTCCAAAGACCCATGTACAAAACGTGTAGTCTCTGAAGAGTTGTTTCCCCTAATTCTGTCTTCTTTAAATTGAGGAAATAGGTTTTCATCGCCTGCATTAAACGGAGATTAGAATAAAAAAATGTATTTTTCTTAGAGATCCATGTTAATCATAATGGTTTCATCGAAAAAATGGTCGACCGTCAATATCGTAGACTAGTAAAGATAAAACCGTCACCACAGTATTGTTGATAAGTTTGATGTCTCTGTGTCCAGGGTTGCCTTGGATATATTTGACGTCTCGTAATTCCATGTTCCTTTCACACAATTTTGATTACACACGTGGCGGATGTAGCTAGCTAAACAGGAGGTGCTTACCCTTCCGGAGCACCCGGCCACACTTACCTGGTGGAAGTTCACGTGTCTAACCTAACTTGTCAGTTCCAAAGTTTTTACTTTGCTTCTGGATTGTGATTCGGAAATCGATTAGTATGTTTGTTTTTGATATCTACCATGGGTTTGTTTAGGCTTTTTCAGAGAAAGTAAGAACTCAAATATCTTAAGATATACAATGGTACGGACACAAATGAATAATTAATTTACTTGTTAGTTTAAAATAGTAAATGTATTTTTTTACAATCGTAAATTTTGGTTTTTATACAAAATGGCAAGATAGATATTTTGAGTTCTTGCTTTTTCTGAAATAGCCTAAAACAATAGATGTGGTCTTCTCCACAATTTCTTTTTTCTATTTCGTGCAAAAATTTAGGCGCTAGCAACAATGGTTCCCAAAATAGTACAAAACAATTAAAGTTAATGATTATAATAATTTTAATAATTTGTAATCAGATACTAAAAGCAAACAAGGGATTTTTGTTGTTCTTTCATACAATTAAAATTGATACATCGTCAAGTAATGCCAATCATTAGGTACGTACTTTAGATTTTGCAAATTAAATAATGACAACAGGGAATTTTAATATTGATATACAAGTATATATTTATGAAAGGAAATTCATCATAAAATTAAAAGATGTTGATATTAAAACCTGAAGATTTTTTGGAGATCGAAAGCTGTCTCTTGAATTTATAATTTCTGCACGATTATTCGAGCCACCGCTTATGGGCATAATGGTAAAGTGTTTTGAATATAATCGTTAATGGATGAAACAATGGTTTCGCATTCTCCTCTGATGTCAAGAGTTTTGTGGTGAGAATTCTTCCAGAGCAGTAGCCATTTCAGTTCACATGTACATTCGATTTGATCACCGGTAAGATCTAACGTTATGTGCGTAGCGCTCAAATCCCGGATTGCAGTTGGAATCTGTTTTATCTCCGTGTTGCGTAGATCAATAACGTTTAGGCTGGAATGTAAACCGGAAAAGGCGTACGGAGAAACATACAGGATAGGATTAAAACTGACGTTCAACATCTGTAAGTTTGTTAGATTTGCTAAGTCATTTTGTTCAATTCCATGAATCGTGTTATTAGACATGTCAAGTTTCTGCATTGATGTCATAAACTGTAGCGCTCCAGGTATTCGATTTATACCAGAGTTCCTCAAACTAAGAAAGGTAACTCTTGATACGGTCTTTGCCGACAGATCACTCACGAAATTCAACGCGTTGGCATCCAAATTTAGATTTTTCAGATTGTCAAATTTCCCCAAAATCAACGGGAACACGTTAATTCCGTCATCGCGCAATGATGCGTTCTGTAGGTAAGGTAAAAGTCCGGTTACCAGAGGTACGTTCATACCTGCATCTCCAACTTTTTTATTATGGTCAAAGTGCAATGTGTCCAGAAAATTGAGAGTGACTACAGCTAAAGGTACAGAGACTAAATTAGTATTTTGGATGGTCAATTTCCGTAAAGTACCCTCGAATCCATAAAATGCTCGTTGTGGTATGGTGTTAAAATCTGCACCGTCAACTTCCAAAACTTTTAGCATCTGCAAATGTTTCATGGTTTCAGGCCATTTAAATAAATCGTTTTTAGAACCAAAATGAAATTCTAATAACGTTTTTCCTATGTGTCGCATTATTTCTTCGTCGTAACCATTAGCATCTATCGGGTTATCAACAACATTTAGTCTTTCTAACTTCGTAAGGTCTAATAAGGCATTTGGAAGTTTAGTCAAGATATTATGTGCTAGGTTTAAAGTTTTAAGTTTATCTTTCAATGGTTCAAAAGCATGTCCGCTAAAGTTTTTATTGCGAATGTCATTATGATGTAAATCTAGTTGTTCAACATCTAAGCTGTTAAAGGAATTATTATTCAGAAAATTAATATAACTGTCAACTATTTCTACTCTGACATAATGTGGTGTTCCGACAAATGACTGTAACCCAACTAGTTGTGAACAGTGCACTATGTCATCGATACAGCTACATCGCCCGTTAGGGCCAGTATGTCCTGGTGGGGTACATGTACTCGCCGCCCGTTTTATTGGATGCCCAGTTACCCCTTTAACATCCATTGTAAGGAGGACCGCCAGCAGAAGAAACTGTAAATAATAGAACAAAGTAAGTTGTACGTCAAATCATGTACTTATAGTCAAGAACAGGCAATATGTGTATACAGGAAAAATTACAAGTCCAACAATGAATTCAAAACTTGAATTTTTCGAAAGATTCTTTATCTTTACCCAAGATTTAGTTCAATGTTTTCAAAATTCAATGAAAACTTAAAATGTAGCTGAAATATATGTACTTAACAATTGATTAGCAAACTAAACCACGATGCTACAAATAAACGTACACACGTGTATAAAACACGTTTTCATCACGAAAGATACGGGAATAAAAATGAATACCCATTATTTCAGCCGGGTCTAATTGATAGACAACGACAGACAAAAAAAAACCAAGCTTCAATTTTTGGTAAAGAAAACGAACGAAAAAATCTTGAAGTAATTTAATTTATTAAGTGAAACAATTCAAAATCAATAATAAAATAAATTCATAAAGATAGATATATGAAAAACAATAAACACGAGTTGAATGGAAAAATCCAAGATTATTTTGCATGTAACGAAGCGGAACCATTTTTGGGATTGATAGTTGAGACTACAATTTACTAAGAAGACTGAAAATTTTAAAGAATCATTTGAATAATTTTGAATCAAAATGAGATTCAAATCTAGGTGAAAGATGGCTTTATGACCCGTAAATCCGTATAACATTTGGGAAAATACATTATATAAAAGTCCTCAAAGAGTTTTATGGCCGCCTCTACATCGAAAAAACCATAAGATATATTTGACGTGTCATAGTTATATGTTTTTTCTTTCTCAATTTTGATTAACCACGTAACGAGTGTAGCCAGCTAAAAAAGATGCTTTCCATTCCGGAGAAACTGCTCTCACTTGTGGAAGTTCACATGATTATCTTACTTTTTAGTGAAAAAACAATTCTAGGATCTTTTAAATAACATAAGGTTAATTATTAAATGGTGTTGCTTAACCTTTCGGACCACCCGACTTTACCTTTCTGGTGGAAGTTCACGTGATTAACTTTTAACTTTGAGTAGTATGTTTGTATTATAATATGTTATTGTGAAAAACTAGAAACATAAGTTAAACAGTTACAATACCTGAAACATGGTCGAACACTTTCTTGTAACAACCTACAAAAAGAAAAATAATTATCTTTGACATTATAACGAACAATAATCGAGATATCTTATAGCTCATAAAAGGCATTTTAAGATCTATTTTTTAAGATATTGAAAATTAAAAGAAATTAAAGGACCCACAGTTTATTTCACTAAATATATTTTTCGCCAAGTGACAAAAAATAATTTTTAAAAAAATCAGGCAAATAAGACACAATTATTTTTTAATTTTGTCGCTGTTTTTCTAAATTAAATACCTAATGGGAAATTCTGAAAAAATGATAACTGTAATTTTTCTTCTTCATGTTAATTTTACATTTTTTAAAAATTTAAAATCAAATAAAATCTCTCCTTACCTTGATTAATAAATATCTTGTTCCCTCTGATATGTTAAGATAGAACTGTTATCGTAATATATTCATCGTATGTGGTAAGTTTAAATTTTTATGACATGCGCAATATTACTGTAATGATTCTGATGAATAAACATATACACTGCCATGGCAACCTTGGTGTTTAGTGTTATACATGCAGACCCAGTGTGAATTCAGAATCAAAGGTACATTTTTGAATAACGATGGTTGATGATCGTTAGACCGAAAGAATTATTTAGATTGATTTTTTTCTAATTAAAAAATAAACGTACTTATTAAATTTCAGATTCATTATGTTTTGATAAAATACTTTTCTTGTTCTTTATATTAATCGTTTACCCAGAAGAAAAATAGATAATCATTGTTTATAAAAAAATACATGCTTATTGAGTTTAAAAAATTCCTCAAATAACTAATTACTAGTATAATTAATCGTTCAAAGAGTTGTCTTAGGTAGATTTGGAAACATAAATTTTGGTTCTCCAGGTTTTTTTTTTTCATTTCAACACCTAAAATTGTTTGGATTTTCACAATTTCGGTCCAAGCACTAATGATAATGAATTGTATTCCGAAACGGTCATCAAATGTTGCAAAATTAAAAAAGATTTTATTGATAATTTTAAACAAACATTATTTACAGAGACATGCACAAAAATATCTTTTACCCAAATTTAGATTCACTTGCAATATTAACCAAAATTGTGGAAATTTTAAGGTTTAGAAATCACTAAAACAAAGTTATATGGTTATGAGCATACATAAGTTTATCAGAGATAACTTGTAATATTAGAGGCCGCGGTTGCCTAATGGATAAGATGTCAGGCCAGGGTCACTCATCGTTGTAAGTTCGAGTCCCGCTCAGACCACACGTGGGTAAGTGAATTTTCCTTGCCGTTGGCCTTTACTGGTTTACATGGTATCAGTGAAATTGACTGGGGAGTGGTACGCTTTTCTTCGGCGTACTGACGTAAGCTAGCACCTTAAAGTGGTCCGGAGTACGCCCTAGTCGAAGCAGAACATTCAACACACTCGCACGTCACATGCATACTCGAAATTGTTCATAGATTAATCCATAGAGATTAATAAAAAGTTCTCGTCGCGAATAGCTGAAAAATTGCTGATGCGACGTTAAGACGTTAAGCAACATTCAACCACCCATCCACCTAAATTTCATCCAGGAGTCAATCAGTTAATAAGAACAATTATTATCTGTTTGCTCAGCGCAATTTTACTACTTATATATATATTTTTTTAAATATTAAATTTAAGACCATTATTATATTGCATTATTACTTAATTGTTTTAATTTGAAACCCTAGACGGCCGTTTTGCAATAATATAATTCATCAGCAATGTGTGTGAACCAATTTTTTAAATTTTTACAAACAAACCTATTAACCTTTAACGTATTCGAAAAAAGTTATCGTCTTTTTTCTTTTTTCAACATAATAAACGTTATGAAATCTTCAATACCTATATATAATTAAAAAATTCAGAATAACCCTTGCAAGAAAAATATATTTCAGACAAAAATATCACACATACACCATACACGTACAGTCAAACTTGTCTATAAAGGACACTTTTACCTGTCCTCTTAGGTGACTTTTATTGACAGGTTTGACTGAACGTGGTCGGTAGCCTTTATATAAAAGTTAAATATATGAATAAAGAACAATTAAAAAGTGTGATACGATTCTACTGTCTTTTATAAACAGGCGGCCCTGATACAGAGATGGGCTTCAAGGCAGGTTATAATGTGCATTCGTAAACCACGTGAACGTAGAATAGGAAAAAAATGACGAAACAGGATGTGTTATACAATGCGCGTCTGGTAAAGAAAATTTCCAATGTTTACACAGTGAATACTGCTGTTGTTGTGATATCCCTGAGATAAAAAGATCTATTTACAACAGAACATTTACGGTATTAAACTGAGATAAGGTTATCAATTCTTCATAACGATCTCGGACACCGTCAGTCACTCATTCCTGCTTCTTTGCATACACAAGGAAAATGGTGCTGAAACTGGTATGTAACTCTTTGTTGTTAAATTTTCATTCATACGTATATATCTTTAATAACTTATTATACCAGTTTGAATTTTACAGCACTAGACGGCCGTCTCGGAATAAAATTCCTCATCAGTAACGCCTGAACAAAAATTATGAAACCAAAATTGTTATTAAAATAAATGTTTTATTAAGTAAATTGTGACTAAGAATACCTTCCACTTTAATTTTTTTCTCCGCGTTTTCTTAATATCCGATAAAACATAAGTGAAAGACATGGTGCACTAAAAGTGTTTACTTCCCGTCAAGATTATTTCGCCTATGTTGAGGCGACGGTCTAACGATTATGTAAAAAAACACCAAGCGAATTGATCAATTTTCTCGCACTGGTTTTGCCCGAGTACGATTGTTCCAAGGCGATAGGAGATTGATCTGCAAGAGCTTCTCAGACAACTTGGCTACCGAAGCCCATCATAAGAAAGAGAATTAATATATACGTTTTGCTTGAATTCATGTTTTTGCATACATTATATGTTGATCATAGTGTTAAAAAGTTAGTTTGCTTGTGGAGGATGACCTTTTCTAGGTGGATTTATTCTACCAATCAAGCCATGGGGACATCTTCTAAACTAACTGAAATAACTGTGATGTCATTAGCCTTTTCTTCTATCCCATTCATGTAATTATTTTATCTCTCGTGCGATCACATGATTTTTCAGTCCTAATGTATTTAACTTTTTTCACTATTTTTGCGTTTTTTGGTGTTATCTTTTTAAATTGTCTTAATCTGCAGAAAAATAACTTCTACATATTATTTTTTGCAGATATTATGCATCTATCTTATTGGTCTTGCCAATTATACAAAGGCAGAGAACTGTAATCCAATTACACTTTCGGGTACATTATGCAGTTGTACAGCTAACGTAATTTCCTGTGAAAACCGAGGTCTTCACACTGTTCCAACTTTTCCCCAACCAGTATCTGCTGATATATTGAATTTGATGAGGAATGATATACATAATCTTACAACGGACATCTTCAAGAATGTAAGGGTTAAAATAATAAACCTTAGCGGAAACAAAATAAACAAAATACAAAGTGGGGCATTCAATAACGTAAAAGATAATTTGATTGAACTTATTCTGAAAGATAATGCATTAACGAAACTTCCTGAAGAAATTTCTAACCTGGGTAAGATACAGTCGTTAGATGTCCGCGGAATCCGATTGAGGACCAAATTTTACAGATTCAGTGATGTATCAAATCGGAGATTCAATCACCGATTTCAAGTTCGGCAGTGCTGAACTGATAAATGGCCACAAAGTTTAAGCCATTTTCAAGAGTTAAACTCGTTAATGTTGGATACAACTTCGCCTTACATGCAGTAATACCAGCCGAAGCTTTCCATTCGTTTGAAACTACCTTACCCAGATGACAATTCAGAATACTGAGCTACTAGTGGTTCCCATCGGCGTCAGTACCCTACGTAACCTTAAAACTTTCCATTTTGATCACAACCACAAGGTTGGTGATAAAGGCGTGCTACTACAGTCATTTGTTAATCAACACTCAAGTCTTCAAACACTTTCACTCATTGATGATACTTAACAAAATTCCAAGAGTTCTAAGATACCTGTCAAGCTTAAAGAATCTGACAATGGACCAGAATGCACTTGCCTTTGTAAATGACGAGGCAATCGGATTACTTGGCAATGTAAAAATTCTCTCCCTGAAGAACTGTTCTCTTGACAGGGTACCCGGAGCGTTATCCAATCTAGTAGGACTGACAAATCTTGATTTGTCGGACAACAAGATTGGAAGCATAGAGAGGAATGATATGGAACAACTGCATCTTTTGGAGAAAGTTATTTTAATAATAATCCACTACATATGTATCCAACGAGACCTTTAGAGATTTACACTCCTGGAAAGCCTGGACTTGTCAAATACCAAAATACACTTGTCCCTGAAGCCATACGTAATATATCGTTATCGAACCACTGTTTGATAAACCTCACTATCTTGGAAAACAAGTTGGACTGTATGTGTGAACTGGTATGGCTCAAGGAACTTAAAACAGCATGTCCAGCAATGAACATAAAAGGCAATTGTGACACGATTCATGTAAACCTAGAACAGTATATTCACGATTTTGTTCCACGATGTCCCGCATGGATGCTCAAGCAGAATCAGGCCATTTACCCGTATTATTTACCAGGCAGAAAGCGGAGATCCATGAGAGCATTTTACAAGAAATGAAATACTAGACTGTAATCCATGTTGCCAGTTGATTCAAAAAAAGAAAACAAAAACATCAATGTTTCAATTTTCATAAATGTAATGGAGTTTTTGCATTGAGTTGTCTTGGATTTTTAACAAAAAAATAGTAAATAATATAATGATTTTGATATCATTAATAAAACCTTTATATTATATTTTGCTGTTTTGTTTACTTTACTTAATATACAAGTGTTCTTTTTACAACACTAGACTACAATTTCGCAACACAATTTCTCATCAGTATTACTTAGACCAAAATTGTGAAACCAAAATTTATATCAATGGTTAAAAAATGTCCAAAAGACCAAATACATATTGAACCAAATTAAGCTTAGGATATACTGCTTGAATGAAGTTTTCTTAGATCTTAACTAGCATCAAATGTAGACAATAGTATTTCATACTATACCAGTGTTCATTTTACAGCACCAGACGGCTGTTTCGGAATACTATTTCTAGTTAAGTAGTGCTTGGACCATAGAATGTTGGATGACTTCTACTGTGAAAGTTTAAGATCAATCGTTTTCTTTATCTTTTCTTTTTTAATATTACTCCATTGTTGTGTCGTATTCTTGATAACGAAAGTTTTTGTTTTTCAACATCATACGTTTTTGAAGAATACAGAAGAATATAAAAAGGTCGATTTTAGTTTTGTTTTTCAAACCCTACCGTTTGTTAGTTTAGTCATTCATAACGTGATCTAATCTGCACCTGAAAATGTACTTTCCAACAAGAACACGACACAACACAAGGTATTGAAAGTCAAAAAAGACAAGCACAAAAATCTCAGTTTCAAACAGGTACTCGAATACATGTCCAGTGACTTGACTACAACAATATTTTTGGACCTTAACAATATTTATAGGAGTCAGTATTTTCCCAATATTTTATATACATTTAGAATTTACAAATTGAGTCAACCATGTCAAGATTTAAACGCGCATACTTGTCCACAAGAAACTTATAACTCTAAAATTAAGATTACCGACACATGGGATGGATAAGTGTTGAGAACCCAAGCCAAGATTTTTTAACTTCTAACAAGGTGGTCAATTTTGTGATTATACAGCAACCGGAGTTGTCTCAATTAAACATGCTACATTGACCATCTGAGATTTGCCTTTATTGAATTAAGGCTGGTGGAACCTAGCCGGGACTATGACCATTCGTCTACTTAGCCTATGCCTCAAGACATCAGCATCAAACGTTAAAAAAAACATGAAACAAGCTCTGCTATAGCGTTATTGGCTGTGAAACAACTATACCTAAAGCAGGAGAAGTTGTTGCAAAGAAAAGGAAAATATTACAATAGAATATCAAAAACAAATATACTGATTAATGTCCGAATCACAATCCAGAAGCAAAGTAAAAACGTTGATACTGACAAGTAAGGTTAAACACGTGAACTTCGACCAAGGAAGGGAGGCTGAGTGCTCCGTTAGGTTAGCATCTCTTGTTTAGCCAGCTAAACTTCTGATGTTTGCAATATAAATAAAAACAAACAAATCAATTCAGAAGCAAAGTAAAAACTTTGAAAGTGACAAGTTAGGTTAAACACGTGAACGTCCACCAAGGAAGTGAGGCGGGGCGCTCCGGAAGGCTAGAACCCCCTGTTTAGCCAGCTACACTTCCGATGTTTGTAATCTAAATTGAGTGAAAGGAACATGTTACTATGGGACGTCAAATATATCTTATACAATCCTAGGTTATTACGTTTGCCATATAGCTTCACCTTAGTTTTTTTTGTAATGCCATAACTGAGCTATAAGTCCAAGCATAACTTGAAGAATCAATGGCATCTTGTATTTAAACCCCATTAAGATATAACTATCAATATTTATGAAAACAAGAATGTACATGTACAAAATACGAAGGTATAACTGTATTATTATATGCAGGACATATATTATATTATATATTAGTCAAGAAGAAACAATTGTTAAATATATGTACAGATCCAATCCAAAGAGATACTCTTCAATATGACTGGTTTAACTTGTTTAACTTAGAGAGTTTTATGTCGCTAAATCATTCAACTCAACATACGCAAAGATCACATTCTATCTACAAATAATCCTTAATTTGAAAATTATGTACATGCCATTTATCTCAGTGAGCATGAAATAAAAGATATCATAAAAAACAATACTGATCCTTCAAGTTCTACTTGTTTATTCTTATACCTTAATTATGACACTAACAAAAGGTCACAATTGAAGCTGTTTGGCAAACGGCATGAGTATTCTATGCAGCAATTTACTTGTTTATCGTTTATTTGTTTCATAATTAATATACCTTGTTCCACTATGGGAAACATATGAAACGACACCAGCTGCTTACAAATAAACTTTTGACGTTGAGATTATAAGAATCCATTATGAGTATCCATGTAGGATAGGGAAATCTCACCCGAGGGGTTGAACATTTCAGTCAAAGACGAGGCTTGCCGAATCTCTGACCAGAAATGTTCAACCCCGAGGGTGAGATTTCCCTATCCCTCATGGATCAACTCATAATGGATTATTTTTCTTCCATTTTAGTGCCATTATTTGGCTTCAGGTACGATGAACATAGACATCGACGCCATGTTTGTAAAATCTAACTTTGTAATTCGACATTTTACTTTAAAATAAATATGACCATTGGATAGATCGTACCGGATTTTGGTTTATACGAAATGTATAAACTACAAAACAAAGTGGTTCATTAAAATATCCAATATTTATCATTTGAAACGCACCCAAAATGTCTACATTGTAAAGAATTTGATGTCATTTTCCCGCAAGATGGCGTCATGTTCACCATATGTTGACGTCATGTAATTGTCTTTTGATTGTGACGTCACTAAAGGTCACGTGGTCATGTGAGATACGCGTATCTCACATAGGGGAAACCCCTATCTTACATAAGCAGATATGGAAGAAATGCAGGCCTAGGCTTATCAAGATTCTCAAAACGTTTAATTGTCGTTATTACAAATTTGTTGAAAAATATTGTGTCTCTGAATCCAAAATTACCCTGGATATGTCTTACGTCCCGTAGTTCCATTTTCCTTACATCATTTCCAGTTTCGATTACAGGCGTGGCAGGTGTAGCTAGATAAACATGAGGTGATGATCCTTCCGGAAAACTAGACTTCAATTCTTTGGTAATTAACCCTATTTGTCAGCTTCAATATTTTTACTTTGCTGTGCGATTTGGTTTGGACATAGATTGGTATTGGATTTCTATTATAACTGGAAACAATATGTTTGCAATATCAATATAAATAATGGCTGTATATATAATGATCTCCATTTATACTATTCATACACAAAGACCATCTGTTCTCTTGTACCAATATGTGAGAATATATTAAGCGCTTGATTTTTTTTATTATTTGAAATCCAACACTTCATACGGGATTCCGACGTTACTTCTGAATCTGTGAAATATGGTGATAAAATATCAGATTTTCGCCGATTCTCACTTGATAATGCATTTAATTAAATTAGATGTTATTCTTAGAAAAGTATTTTTCAGTTTACAGACAAAGTGTTTTCTTGAATGAAATTATTAAAACTAGATTGCGGCAGGATTGGTATAATAAAACGATATTTGAATAATATTTAAGTGGTAGTATAGTATTATATTTTACGTTAGATCGTTGTGTGTGTGTGTGTGTGTGTGTGTGTGTGTGTGTGTGTGTGGCACGTTCGTTCGTTAAAAATTTCTTTTATCTTTTCTAATTTCAAAAGATAGCTCAATGAATAATATTTAACTAAAAGTGCATGTAAATTTAAAGGTGAATAGACAAGATAAAACGTGACATTTCGCGTGTTCGTTCCATCATTGCTCAAACACTTCTCTGTTTCCAATAGCGTACATCCGCTGACCTCTGAATAAAGTAAACCAATTACAATATGAAAATTATTGTGTTGTTCTGATGAGTGTAAGCAAACCTTATTTGATAAGAAGCAGCAAGTTTTTAGAAAAACTTTGTTACATCAAGGAAGTTAGAGAGTTAAATCGGTCCATGTTCGATTAAATGAAATTTAACACCTCAATTAAGCGAGATCGTTTATTTTAAGTTTGATGGAATGAACTTCAACCTATTAAGAATTGCTCGTTATACCAATATGGGTAACATGTTGATATATTTATATTAGCGATATGCACTGTACAAATTGTTTTTCACTTGCAGTGCGAAAAAAAAATGTGTAAATGGGTTTAATGGTACTTTTCTGCAGAATACATGTTTTTAAAAGGTATATGAAATAGACAAATGAAAAAACTAGCATCATGTTATCGGAAATTTATAAAAAAAAAACCTGACAGATCTCTTAATTATATCAAATACTTTTTCAAATATTCGGTATCTTATTCTAATTTTAAATCGTCCATAAATTAAAAACAAACGTACCAATCTCTGCCAATTCCAATACCCAAAGCCAATTAAACACGTGAACTATACCTGGGAGGTGAGGCCAGGTGCTCCATAAGGGTAAGAATATCCCGTTTAGCTAGGTTAAATCTATATTAAATAATTCAAAGCCTTCTTGCCGTCAACTGAAAGTCACGTATATGAAGTGATTGTGTATCGATTCTTCTGAAATGTATCTGTGCTTTCAGCAGGTTATTATTCCGATAGATTTGAGCTATAAATTCAATTTTACTATTGCAGCACACGAAATGTCTATTGTGGTAACTTAGTACTTAACCTGTTCTAATTTTGCGGCAGTAAACGACAGTTTCGGAATCAAATTCCCTATTAGTAGTGCTTGAACCAAAAATGTGGATATTCAATTTCTCTTAAGATGTTAAATTCTTAGATTAAGATGTAACAATTTGTGTTTTACCAAATGCATAAACGCACTTTTCGCCAAATTGAAGACTTTATTATGGCGGTCGAAATCAATACCTTCAATCAAACCAGATATGATGAAAGTTTTCTCTTATGCATGTGGAACCCTTTTTACTAAATTCACTTTTACAGAACACTTTCTCAAAAATCTTTTTTCTTTCTGTAATTTATCAAATCTTCTCTCTCTCTCTCTCTCTCTCTCTCTCTCTCTCTCTCTCTCTCTCTCTCTCTCTCTCTCTCTCTCTCATTAGTAGCTATTTGACAAGTGATAAAAGTTGTTACTGGTGTTTATGGAACCCTTTTTGCTCAATTTACTTTTTCAGAACACTTTCTCAAAAACCTTTTTTCTTTCTGTCATTTATTAAATCTCTCTCCCCCCTCTCTCTCTCTCTCTCTCTCTCTCTCTCTCTCTCTCTCTCTCTCTCTCTCTCTCTCTCTCTCTCTCTCTTTCTCTCATTAGTAGCTATTAGACAAGTGATAAAAGTTGTTACTGATGTTTATGGAATCTTTTTTGCTCAATTCACTTTTTCAAAACACTTTCTCAAAACGTTTTATTTCTCTGTCATTTATTAAATATCTCTCTCTCTCTCTCTCTCTCTCTCTTTCTCTCATTAGTATCTATCGTGGATTCAAGTCTGAAACTTCAGAAACCTTATCGGAATTTAATATCGTGACACTACGATTTTTAAATAAAACTAGAGATTGTAACTGGGATACCAGTTACGTATGATTCCCCACCATCCATAAATTATCTGGTGAAAATACCCTAGCAGGGTTAGCGCTGGGTTGTAAAAGTCTGTCGTCAAGGAAATCGCCAGTTGTAAAATTTTGTTGCCAATTTCATTACTGTGTCGCCAAAAAGGGTAAATCTTGTGATTTTCACGTCACATGCGTTTTTAATGTTGTGTATATATTGCCTTGATGAACAATTGCATTTTAAAGGCAGATGTGTATAAAGAACATTTGAACCGCGCCGACCTGGTAAACTGAAAAAAATGATACCTTGATTGTTTTTTAAAATTTCTTTGAAAGTTAAAGTAGATTTGAATTAAAGTTTTCGGTTGAGAAAAATCGTACATTGGAAGGACTTCTCGGTATAGGAAGTGACGTTTTCAATGAATTTTATTGAATAAGAAAACTCGTAGAACCCCTCTCAGGCCTCTGATTTGGCGTCGCCACGTGTTACAATGAATGAACACGTATGGGAGGGTTTGCGCTGGGCATCGCTTACTGCGATTTTTTTCTTTAACTAGCGACAAAACACGGCGCTTCGCGATTTTTCTGGCCACAAGTTCACCGGTATCTTGGTCACCAGTAATTTACAGGTGGATACACATTGAAGCCAGTGACGGATTGGCGAGTGTCACTGAATAAACACAGTAATTAACGACTGAGTTAAGATCATTGTCTTAGGTCCGAATGTAAGACCTTCTAATGATGGGCAGGTAGATCCAAGTAATATTGGAGCGTGTCGACACTGCCTGAGGATATATCCAGGTGCCCTCCCGATGTCGTCAGCCATGGACTCGGAATTATTGTAAAATCCAAAATAAATATAATAAAAGTTACCCTTTGTGATGTTTATTTAATATTTTTTCTAAAAAGTTTATTGATTAATAATTGTGATTCAATGCGCAATACACATCATAGGAGGCCATATGTTTGTATTTTAATTACGCGACTTATATCGGTTATTCCTATATGTTTGAGGTTCATGATCATAACGATACATCTACTCAGTCAAAATAGTAAAAGACGGACATTTTTATATGAAGCATGCATGTTCACTCTTGTGTATAGTGTGTTGAAATAGATCGACGCTGTATATATAGTCCAATTTAAAAGACCCCCTCTATTGAAAAAAACGTACTTTTCAACACGTTGAGGTACATATTAGTTTAGGTGTATTATACGGAATAAATCTCATATTGTTATTTCCAGCATCTAAAAGACTCAGATCTTCATTGCTCTATAGATTATTTAGGTGTTTTTGATGCAAAAGAAATAAAGTCGATTCTCGTTAATTCGAAATCGGTTGAATCGAAATTTCGTTTAAATCGAAATGATACAAATGGTCCCGTAAGATCGCTATGTATTTCTATGTAAATTTGTTAGTTAATTCGATATGCCGAATTTGAAGCAAACTTTCAGTCCAAATTACGAAATATTACGAAAATTCCCATGTTTAAATCGAAGTGAACTTTCAGTCCAAATTACGAAAATTCCAATGTTTAAATTGAATAAAAAAGACACAAAAAACTTAAACTTGAACAATACCTGAAATAATTGTCCATCTCTTATTTGAAAAGTGTTAATAGTAACAGAGTGGCGGCTTACTCGGAAGATTCATTTCCGACTATAACTACAAATTTTTGTACTCGACATACCGGTCATTAGGAAAGTGTCAGTCAGTAAAAGGAGACATTTCAATGGTGTAAACTTAAAAAAGTGGGCAGTCTTCTACTTCCACAGTCAGTGATTAACAGAAAACCCCCAAGCCATTTGATCTATCAAGGCAAATTGTATACACCATTCATCTCATTGTGTAAGGTTTTACGTACAGGCGTGTGACGTGACAAGCTGTGGTTTTAAAAATCGCCAAGTTTTTAACGGTCACTAATCGGATTAACTCATAGGTGAAAGCATTGGCTTTGTATAATTAAGGTGTCGTAACCAGCTTATGTCCATTCAGAATTGGTTTCCCCCGGTATTTAACTACGTATTGAGTTACACCCACCCACCCACCTTCAAGATAACGAAAATGAACGCGTCTTGATTATCTACACAGACAACAGATTATTGGTAGCAAATTTCATCTAAATCCATCAAGCCGTTACCGAGATATGCTGCAGCATATGGTCTTGAGAAGAAGAATAATAAGAATAATAAAAATAATAATAATAATAAGAAGAAACAGAACGAAAACAATATGATTCCCCACCTTCGGTGGTGGGGAATCATAATTAGATTATCTTGTACAGGTTTTATTAGTGCAGATTTTACGTTCAGTCAAGTACACAAACAAGATAGAACGCAATTCAATTATGCAATATAAATGACACAAAGATACATCTAGAAGAAAGGTTATCTGTCATTTTGAAAATTTCACAAGACATGTTACCCCTAGAGTTTATATTCCTGTCATAAAGGTCAGTCGTTCTTGTTTAGACAGGTGCAATAGAGTACGTCTACTAGTCCTCTAAACCGAATTCCTGAGTAGAATGATGATAAAATACACGAAAATATCGCGACTTTTATTTAGGACAGATAAGGATATGTCCTTCAAGACGGTTAGTTCCTTGTTTGGGATGTAGGTGTCTGACCTACATAGATATCTATACTTTGACAACATTAGTTTGTTTATCCTGTGGTTTTCGGAGAATCCCTTTGAGTTCGTGGAAGTTTAAAATTAGGACCTTATTAAACATGAGTTCGTGGAAGTACCGAATAATGTCTTTGGACACGTGTTACATCCATGACAAATTATTTTGAAACTTACAACACCGTTATCTTTTCTTTAAGCTTAAAGAAATAAAATAAAATAAAAATAGAACTGACATTTATTTAACAGTCGAAATTTTAATTTTATAAATTTTCAAATAAAATATGAACTGTGCAACAAAACAAAACACTAAAAGTTAAAAGGTCAACGAAAAAAGCTACACCAAAGACAAATATATAAACATAATTTGACCACCAATTATTAAATGCAATACTTTATGCATACCATCAGCAATTATAAATACAGTTATTATCAAAAACAAAACATATTAATCCATGTCCGAATCATAATCCAGAAGCAAAGTAAAAACTTTGGAACTGACAAGTTAGGTTAGACACGTGAACTTCCACCAGGGAAGTGAGGCCGGGTGCTCCGGAAGGGTAAGCACCTCCTGTTTAGCTAGCTACACCTGCTACGTGTGTAATCAAAATTGTGTGGAAGGAACATGGAACTATGAGACGTCAAATATATCCAGAGCAATCCTGATTAACTTTATCATATCACTCTCTGATAGAGCATCAGTTGAACGTAATTTTTACATTTTTTTTATAATTGACAATTGTTTGACCATATAAATTTGCATTTCGTCTTCAACTGCGTTTTGTTAAAATGAAAACTAATTTTTATGTTTTTGTATTATTATTAATTAAAGGATGAACGGCGATGACCAATCCACTTAAAAACTGGCAAATTAAGTCGGTGAATGTCCACAAGAGATGTGATGTGGGGTACTCAGGAATGTTAAGTACCTGCTTTCTAGCTAGCTAATCCCATCATTTGTAAATTCGCAATTGAAAATGAAAGAAACTATAGACCTGGAATATATCTAGGATAATTTAAGATACAGAGACGGTCATAAAAATTTTAGGGCCTTTATAAGTTATAATTTGCAACATGTCCGAAGCAACAATTCCTAAGAAACTGTTGTTTAACATAATATGTTGTTTTCTTTGGTCAAAATACATGTATATCACATTCTCTGGTGATGTACGTCGACTCAATTCTATTGATAACTATGGAAACTGGCAAAGTTAAACACGTAAAATTCCACAAGAACATTAAGGTCGGGTGTTCTGCAAGGATAAGTACCTGCTGTTTAACTACCTACATCATCAGTTTCAAGATTAAACCAAGAAAAGAAAGATTTGTTAAACCATCGCTGTAAATTGACATTATGTATGATGCTTTATTGATGGGAAATGTTTTAAAAATAACACAACAGTGATTCATTGTAAAGCGTCATGTTACTGGTTATAATATTAAACTTAAACATGGACGTCACCAGTTATAAGTGAAAATGAAAAATCTTGCTATATGTATGTTGTTCGCAAAATGCAATTTGTAATGTCGAGAGTTCTTTAGAGTGCATCGCCTACCGTGACACAAAGCATAGGTTTTTAATGTATATGCATTAACTTATAAATGTCGTTTCTTTACACAAAAAAAAACACAGAAATCGTCATCAATCTCCAAAGTTGGTATTGTAAAGCTGGAGATTTTGACACAGATTACTTTTCTATCAATCAAATTTTAACATACCAATACATATCTAAATCAAAATCCCAAAGTAATCAAAAACAAACATACTAATCCATATTCGAATTATAATCCAGAAGCAAAGCAAAAACTTTGGAACTCACAAGTTAGGTTATACACGTGAACTTTCACCAGGGAAGTGAGGCCGGGTGCTCCGGAATGGTAAGCACCTCCTGTTTAGCTAGCTACACCTGCCACGTGTGTAATCAAAATTGTGTGAAAGGAACATGGGACTATGAGATGTCAATAATATCCAAGGCAATCCTGGACACAGAGACATCAAACTTATCAACAATACTGTGATGACGGCAATAAAACTTTTTGAGGGCCGCCTTGATAAGCCTAGGCTTGCAATATCCCTTAGTCAACAATTTATTTGCAAGCAGCTTACTTCGTTGTACATAACCCAGTAGTGGAAACAAGCTCTACCATAGTCAAGTATATAAAAACTAGAGAATAGAGAATTGTTGTAACCACATGAACTTCCACCGCGGCCGGAATTCAGAATGGGTAAGCAACACCTTTTAGCTAGTTAAGTTAGTAACCGTAGTTGTATAAGTATCGTTCATTCTAAAACTAATGACATAAAAACAAGACAAAAAACAAAAAATGTTCATTCTGATTTACTAATCGTATTGCATATACATTCATGAACTGATTAGCCAATTATAGGAATTGTTGTTGAAGAATTAAAATCCGGACAATGAACCACAAAATTGTCAAGATAATGTCTGATATTTGAGAATATTGTAGCACAGTTTCCAAGTATCTGACCATTTCTTAAGGGGGTTTTATCAACTCGAATTTTGAACTGCACTAGATCACATGTACATTCAATATTGTCGTTCTCTAAGTTGAGGTACTTCAGATTCAGAACGTTCTTAAGCGCATTCGGTATGGTTTGTATGCGAGTATTGGAGAGGTCGATGGATGTAAGATTAAAAAGATTTGATAATGCACTGTCAGAAACATATTGCAGATTTTTATTTCCAGCAAGAGACAGCGTTTGCAGGCTGTGGAGATTCTGCAGGTCATTCCTGTCAAAACTTTTGATGTTGTTGTAGGAGAAATCCAGTAATTGTAGATGTTGAAGGTTTCCGTTCCGTCCGGTTATAGCCCCGGGAATTCTGTCCAGGGAACAGTTGACAAGTCTCAGATTATGTATTTTGCTGTTGTTAATAAACTTGACAGCTTCATCGCTGATAACAAGAAGTTTATTATCATCCAAACTCAGATCGTTCAACTCGACCAAAGGTTTAAGTACAAATGGGAATCTATTTAAATTGTTATCTTTAAGGCTTAGTGTACGAAGCTTTGAAAGTCCCACAAACGATTGCTCTATAATGCCATTATCGCCAGCGTTAATGTTGTGATCAAAATGAAATTCAACCAGTCTTGGAAGATGAGATAATCCGAGCGGTACGGTTGTCATTTGCGTGTTTTGTATTGTCAAATTTGTAAGCGTGGTTTCAAAAGAATGAAATGAATTTTGAGGAAGGTAAAAAATAAATGCTCCATCTAATTCTAAATTAGTCAAACGTGGGAAATGGCTAATTCCCGAGGGCCATTTTTGAAGAGCCGTTAAGTGACCGAAAGAAAACTTTTTGAGTGTATCACCAATCGCTCTGGTAACCGAATCCGAAAAACCGCTGGCAGGGATTGGATTGTCTCTGACATCCAATGAAGAAAGAACATTCAAATAGCGGAAAGCAGTCGGCAATGATGCTAGCTGATTATGACTGATGTCAAGACTTTCTAGTTTGTCCTCCAAGCCTCTAAATGCATGGTCGTCAATATAAAATATACTGTTGTTGCTGATCAAAATCTCTTTCACAAAGAAATTTGCTAAGGCGTCTGATGATATTATTGAAATTTGGTTGTTGCTTAGGTCCAGCTTATCATAGGTATATAACTTAAAAGATTGTGGAACAATGGTCAGTCCTTGACCGTTGCAGTTTATCTCCTTGTTGGCACAATGGCAGCTTGCTGGGCATTGAGCAGATGTGCTTGCTAATAAAAGTGTCAGGAAAATTAGTAAGCTTGACAACTGCAAGAGCAAAAAAATACAAATTTCTTATGAACAACCTCAAAGTCTAAATTAAGTTTTCTATGTTTCTTATGTAAAATAAAAAATTGTACCTGATGATATTTCAAAAAACACGACGTTACAAGGAAACACCAGACACATATATACTATATAAGTAGAAACAATCACAGGGAGAAATATTCGCCATTTTCACGGCGATTTTTGTACTGCGAATATTGCTTTTCGGAAAACTTTCTTATTTTACCTTGTATAATTTCCCTACAGTCAAAATAGTTAACATTTCTTGCTGCAAAATAGTTTAGAACATCAAATCTGCGAAAGTTTCCTACAACTAGTGTTTTTTCTTTACGTTATAAAGACAAATTTCAACTTAACATGTGTAAGTATGTGTAACAATTAATATATAAATATAAGGACAAATTATACTGTTGTTGAATTTTATTGCAAAATTGTCGTCTAATGCTTTCAAATATAAACATGTTTAGTAATAATTAAATGATAATGAATAACAGTAGTATTTTTTCTTGATGACAGAATTTTGTATTTTGCAGAGTTTGACTTAACACCCCACCTAAGGAATGTATAAATGTATATTTTAACATCATATGTCAAACTAACTTCTTGACTACTGTTTCTAGGCAAAACAAGTCATGTGACAACATATACAAAAATATCAGAAAGTACAGATAATATTTTTTACGATATCTCTTATGATTCTCACGTGGACGTTTCTGTATATGAAAAAACAGGTACTCGTTCCCTAGAACGAAAATATATTCTATTTTAAAACTTATTTCAATTTTTGTATTTCTTACTTACCATATTGAAAATATAATTTTCGTTCTTTCTCCACTTACAGTCCTACTAACAATTCACCTATA
Source organism: Anadara kagoshimensis (assembly GCA_021292105.1). Lineage (NCBI taxonomy): Eukaryota > Metazoa > Mollusca > Bivalvia > Arcoida > Arcidae > Anadara > Anadara kagoshimensis. Next base: position 38,544,191 of record CM037869.1, read on the forward strand.
ACTACCAAGAAGAAAAGATAAGTGATAGTCAAAGTCATTTATAAGAACCTTTAATGTATATACATGTTACAATATGATGAAAAATGTGTTTAACATAAATCGGGGTATATAAACCTTCAATATCTCAACGAAAAATTTATTCAAATAGGTCAATGGAAATATGTGTTTAACATTGTAAATTGTCATTAACCACGTCAATTAATCTTCAGTGTTTTAAATAAACGACGTTCAAATAGGTTGACGAAAACTGATTTACATTACAGATTGTCTTTGACCAAAAAACATTATCTTCAAAGTTTTAACGAATATCACATGTACAATTATCAAAATTTAAGTTTCAAAGTTAAAATATAAATAAATTAAAGTCTATGTATCATCCTTATCTTCATTGCTTTTAAACAATGTATTTTAGTTTGGTAGAATTGACGTATCGCCGTCAAAATCGCCGGATGCTTGATTTATACGCAAAAGGAATAAAAATTCGGCCTGAATAACGTCATTTAATGACGTCACTGACACTAGTACATCATAAGTTGCCGTGACGCTGCTTTGGTACCGTGATGGCGGCCAGTGTCGGAATAACTGTGGGCGTGGTTGGCGAAACGTCAATTACAGTATTAAAAAACAATTTATTAATGAAAAAACATACCAATCCATGTCCAAATTATATTCAGAAGCAAAGTAAAAACATTGAAACTGACAATTAGGTCAAACACGTAAACTTATACCAGGAAAGTGAGGTTGGGTGCTTTGGAAAGGGTTAAAGCACATATGTACATACACAAGTACATCAATAGCTAATGGTATAGAAATAAATACCTTCTGCAAATAGATATTTAAACATCGGATCATTAAGTAAATTTGTTCAATTAGGCGGTGATATTTAGTCTTCCAATTAATCATTTGTTACTGATTTCTTTAAATTTTTAATTCTTTATTATCGGCTGGAGAGGCGATAATTAAGCTTTTAGATCACCATGTCTCTCCTTTCCCCTAATTTGCCAGTTCTCAATTATTTTTTTTTTTTTTTTTTTGCTTTTGGGGGTTGTGGTTTGGATATGGACCCGTATGTTTAAACACTACTTGTACCAAAGTTTTTTTATTATTAGAAGTAAAATGTATTTTTTAATATTCTGCTTATGACAACAGGTATGGATGTGTCAGTAACATGAAATATATTCAAAAAGTAAATTGTATTAAACTTGTATTGATCAAAATGTTAAATTATATAAATTTTGATAATATGTTTCTAGGTTACTAGAAAGTTCATTTAAAATTCATTTTTCGGTAAGTTAGTTGATAGAGTGCTCGTTTCATAAGTGGAAGGGCGTGGGTTCGAACGGGTCTGACCCAAGACTTGAAACTGGGTAGTGACTTTTCTTTCACAAGCACACGGCATTAAAAAATGAAAGTCATAATTCATTAAGAAAGGAACCTAAAATAAACGTGGTTCCATGTCACGGTACGATAAAAAACCCGGCTGTGTAATGCCATCAGCGCAACGTACAGGCGAAATTTCTGCACCTTCACTTATAGCTGCCAACGTCTTGATATAAGTGAAATATTCTTGACTGGTACGTTAAACTTCATTACACAACTCAACTCTCTCTGGGTTACTAGGAAGTTCGCTCTAAATTCAGCTTGATTAATTCTTTCTTCTCGGAAGAATGTCTTACTTTCCCTTGTATACTTTCTCTACAGTCAGCTTTTATCGGGATTATTCTTATGCCCAATCAATAAAACATGCCTAAGAGGAGTAGATTTAAAAATTTGTCAATCAATTTTCAAATCAATATGTGTCTATATATTTCATTTATCTCTTAAAGTTAAACATATAGGTTATTTGAAGTTCTGATTGACGCTTATCTTTTACTTGTTACCTGTGTCGTGTGTTAACTCAACAGCACTTTTAGTGAAAGGAAAGAATCACAGGCACGATGGTAAGTAATATAAACGAATAAATCTATTTTAACACATTAAATGAGAGGTGTTAATAGTATTTATATTTTGCAAGTAAAATCAGGTAAATTTCATGAGAAACAAAATTGACTGTCAATTTTTATTTGAAATGTATTAAAATTCGGTATCTCTCCATTGAATAAGTAAATATAGGAATAAATTTATTTTCATAAATAAATCTATTTACACACATTAAATGAGAGGTGCTTATATTTGTATTTTATATGTAAAATCGATTAGTAAATATTATGATACACAAAATTGACTGCCATTTGTTATTTTGTAATGTATCAAAATTTGCTGACTGTCCATTATTGTTAGATACTTTACACTGGAGTTTAGCCTCCGAGGCCACCTGCACAGCTGTACGATCCACAGAACAAGAGCTTTAAAAACTTTAAATGAAATATACAGCTTAATTCTGTCTTCACGTGTATTATTTTTAACAAATTGAACGTTTTGTTTTTTATTAACCAGTTTGACCCAAAGTAAAACAATTAAATGCAAATATTATTTAATGTTTTTATTTATTTTGTTTATTAATTTACACCATTGTTTTTATTTATTTATTTATTTATTGATTTTTATGTTTAGAAATAAAGAAAATATCAATAACTAATAATAATAATAAGGACGACTTCATATCTATCAAAAATAAGCAAACCCGTGTCATTACTACTAGAGGTAAAACATAATGATACAAATGATGTATAATTTTAAGGGCTGAAGGATTGAAACATAAATCAAATTATTGTTAAGATCTATTTATATGTCATACTATTGGCTTAGAAAACGATAAACATATGCAAAAAATAAATAAATTTTAAATATTAAAACTTGACACCTGGAAAAAGTTAGTAACCAAAGTGTTATTGGTCGGAGATTTTACGTAAATTGTTATTATAGTACTGCTATGGACGTTTTAGTGGGTGTATATGCTCCGACATTGACTGGAGAAGTAAATATTGATTGAGGTGATACTATTCAACAATTTTTTACAATATTAATCTTTGTTACCGGGTATTCCTGCTTAGAATTTACAAAATACCAATCGTGTAGTTTGAAAAATACTGCTTTTTATTTATTTCCACTGGTTTTGTGAGTGACAGGAAAGAGCCATTCATCCTTTAAGAGCAATTAAGCTGAACGAGAGATTGACAAGTCAATTTGTGTTTTTCAAGTTTATGTAAAACTAAAAACCATAATGATTGATTTTAAATAATTTAATTGGTTTTCAGAGAGTATATTAGAAAAAAACATCCGACTTTTTTCTTTTATTTATCTAAACGTATATTCAAACAAAACATTAATTAAATAAAAAACAGAGAGATCATCACGGGAATCTTATGGCTTTTTTTTTGTTTCGTATGCAATTTACAATATAAAAAATTAGAAGATATCATCTATGTATGGGACAATAATATCTAACTGCAGTGTGTGAAATCAAAGTGATAGTAAACTGTAGGGTCAACATGCAAGTCATATAACCAGAAACTCAAAATCCATTGTGTGTTTCTGGGCTTTATTTTAGCGGGTTCATTTCTTATCCTTTGAAAGTTACTTTCGAATCTAATCTTTATCCGAAGTACTGGTTGTGTAGCTTATCTCTAAACCCCTCGGACGAAGATGGTTATATATTAATACAACCACAATAAATGTTCTGAATTACACACATGGCGGGTGCAGCTAGTTAAACAGAAGGCGCTCACCCTTCCGCAGCAACCGGCCGCACTTCACTGGTACAAGTTCACGTGATTAACCTTACTTGTCAGTTTCTAGGTTTTTCCTATGCTTCTAGATTTTGATTCGGACATGAATTAGTAGGTTTAATGATTACATAGCATCTTGAAGTTGAGGATGACTAATAAATTTGTTTTGCTCCCTGAAACAAAATGTTGTCTTATTTAAACATACCAAGTGATTAATTTCAAAGTTTAATCGTTCAAAGAATTTGCTTTTACTAGTGTTGTTATGTTCAATTTTAAAAATGATGATAATACGCTCAAGATAATGAACAGAGTGTTATTTAAAAGATAATGGCGAAAACTAACTTTTTTCTTTTCAGATGTTTCGTGTACTATTTACTATTTCCCTTCTATTAGCGAGCTCGTATGCCCAGTGTCCGACAGTTTGCCAGTGCGCCAACAAGGAAATAAACTGCAATGGTCTAAGACTGACCAGTGTTCCATCAACCTTACAACTATATGGTTTTGATAAGCTGGATTTAAGTAATAACCAGCTTACAGTCATTGGATCCGATGCTTTTGCATCGTTTGGTGTTAAAGAAATTTTACTCAGCAACAACTATATAACTAATATCGACGTCAATGCCTTTAGAGGACTAGAAAACAAAATTGAAAAGCTTGATATTAGCAATAATCAGCTTACGTCATTACAACCTGCGTTTAGCCACTTAAATACAATAAATTTCCTAGACGTTAGCGGTAATCCTATTCCAGACAAGGGTTTTACAGATTCAATCATGAGGGATATTGGCAATACGCGAAAAAAATTTGTCTTCGGACATCAACATGTTCTTACAAGATGGCCTACAAGTACAAGCCATTTTCCACGTTTGACTGACTTAGAATTAAATGGAGCGAGCATCAATTACCTTCCACAAAATTCCTTCCATTCTTTTGAAAGCACGCTTACAAATTTGACAATAAAAAACACGAACATGGCGACCGTACCGCTCGGTTTATCTCACCTTCCAAGACTGGTTGAATTCCATTTTGATCACAACCACGAATCTGGCGATTATGGTATCATAGAACAATCGTTTGTGGGACTTTCAAAGCTTCGTACATTGAGTCTTCGAGATAACAATTTAAATAGATTCCCATTCGTACTTAAACCTTTGGTCGAGTTAAACGATCTAAGTTTGGATGATAATAGACTTCTCGTTATCAGCGACGAAGCTGTCAAGTTTATCAACAACAGCAAAATACATAATCTGAGACTTGTCAACTGTTCCCTGGACAGAATTCCCGGAGCTATAACCGGACGGAACGGAAACCTTCAACATCTACAATTACTCGATTTCTCTAAAAATAACATCAAAAGTCTCGACAGGAGTGACCTGCAGAATCTCCACAGCCTCCAAACTTTGTCTCTTGCTGGAAATAAAGAACTTCAATACGTATCTGACAGCGCGTTATCAAACCTGCCAAACCTTGAAAGGATCGATCTCTCGGACACACATCTTCAAACCGTACCGAATGCGCTTAAAAACATTCCGCGATTGAATTACCTTAACCTTCAAAACGACGACATTGAATGCACTTGTGATCTTGTAGATTTTAAAATTCGAGTCGATTCGACACCATTAGGAAGTGGTCAGATACTCGGGAACTGTGCTACAATTTTTTCGAACATTCGACATTATATCGATAGTTTTGTTGTCAATTGTCCAGAGTATATAAGGAAACATGGCCGTTAATTTCTAATTTTAATCAATGTTTTCCAATTATTACAATTGCAGACAGAGACTTAAGTCTTTGAAAAGGAATTAACTATATCAATAAAAAAAATCATAATTCATTGTAAGATGCCAATTTATTTGATTCTACATTTTGCATTAGCCATTTACTATGTCAATAAAAATGCGTTTGATTATTTTCCCAATAAATGTAAATTAAACTTATTCGTGTTTTGTTAATCAATGGTCAGTGTTGCAGTGACTAAAGTACTTTAACCAATACGTCTACAAAAGGTCAATAATGTAAAGCATTATAGCTTTTTTGGTGAAGGCGCATTTACGGTGTATTTTTAGATGGTGGAGTTGAGTAATGATGTTAACGTCACTGTCAAGATAATTTCACTTAGGTCGAGACGTCGCTATAGTCGAAAGTGCAGAAATACTTTGCTAAATAGTCCATTCACTCTACGGTTTGACCTCCAACTAATTGCAACAGAATTTTTTTACTGGTATGTTTTTGTATACATAAAATGTTTATGGTAAAATTCTAAAAAAAATCTAATAGTGGAAAGCAGTTTTTGGAAATTTTAATTTCTTATTTGGGTATTCTATCGAAAAGGAAGATAACTCTTGTAAAACAGGTGGGATTTCAGTCCCATTATATTGTGGTCGATATAAGGCTCAAAGTACAGAGTTATCTCCCTTTTCTATAGAAAAGTCTTATCAATTTGACAAATTTAATTGAAAAAGCAAAGATCCCCTGAATTAAAATTGTTTGAATTTTTATGCTGAATAATACCTTTCCCGAAAACAATCACATAAAAATATTTTCTGTTGCAATTACTTTGAGGTTTGACTCTATTTATCGAAAATAGAAATCAGTTCTCCAGTTAGTGGAAGTGGTCTCCAACCTCCAAGTTAGAATCTAGTGTGAGAAATATTGTAAGCTCCCTTACCGAAGATTTAACGATGATTTATAATAGAAAATAGCAATAAGAACTTCTCCAATTAGAAGAGGTAACCTCTCGCGGCCTGAGCTCAAACTCCACTCGAGAACAGCATAGTTTGCGAAAATTAGTCAGTTTGCTAGCCGAAGAATCATTAGCTTTTCTTTTAGCAATGTTTGTAATAGAAAATAGCAATTAGTAATTCTATAGAAAGAAAAAGTAGCCTCTCACATCAAAGTTCGAATACCACTCGGACACAGCGAGAAAATGTACCAGTTCTCTTGTCGGAGATCAGTGAATTCCCTGGTGGAAGTTCACGTGTCTAACCTAACATGTCAGTTCCAAAGTTTTTACTTTGCGTCTGGATTGTGATTCGGACATGGATTAGTATTTTTGTTTTCAATTTAAACTATGTATTGACAATTTCAAATAAAAACGGGTCCATGAAGAAGCAAATTTAAAAAAACAAAACAATGCAGTACAGAGCAATACTAGGGCCAATGATAATTAAAATAATGACTACCAACATGGTTCTCTGATTTCAATGAAAAAGTGTTCAGGTGGATGGTCCTGAATTCAATGAGAAATTTCGATTGTTACCCAGTCGTATTCAGGCGAACGGTCTCTGAAATCAATGAAAAAATGGTTCCCAGCGGTATCTAAATAAACGGTCTCTTAATTCAATGACAAAATAGTGCCCAGTGGTATCCAAACCGACGATCTCTGATTTCAATAAGAAAATGGCACCAAGCGGTATACATTCTCTGATTTCAGTGACAAAACGGTACCCAGCTGTATACAGACGGACGATCTCATTAGATCAGCATAGTAAGCCCCAGTAATAGAGACTCCAGCAGGTTTTTAATTGATTAAAAGAACATCCCAAAACACAGTGGTCATGACTTTTCCAGCTGATGGTTGGGTTTTGATTTTCTTTGGTGGGCGTGAGCCAGGGTGCTTTCATTGCATTACTTTTGACATCACAAGATGCTCGTTGATAACCGTGTATACACTTCCATGTGAAATGTCACACTCCCTAACTATGTCATCAATCCTAATTCGACGACCATTCATGATAAGGGTCTCCACAGACGTGACAATTTCCTTTGTGATGACATCAGCTGGTCGACCTGACCGTGGGTCATCTATCGGTGAGATGCGCCCACGTTTAAATTCAGCTGACCTTTTTGCCACTGTGGCATAGGCAGGACCACTGTCACCGTACACCTCGGTCATTCGCCGGTGAATTTCTTTGGCATTTGATCCCTATACTGTGAGGAACTTTATTACTGCCCTAAACTCAACATTTTGATTTTCCATCATTGCTTGATGGTCACCAACTTTGTATGCTTTTGAGAGTTACACAAATATGTTGTGATAAATAAACTTTATATGTTTAAAATGGCGGAATGTCGTGTTGTCTAAATAAGTAAAGAAAATGTGTGTTGTGCTTGGCTGAATACGCTGTTCTGTGAACTTTCTGACTTCCTTTCGTAGTAGGGGAAAAGTATTCAGGCCAAAATGTACCTCTGTAGACTTTTAGACTGTTATCCATGTCATTTAACATTATTTGTCAGGGTACGCCATGTGCGCAGAATAGTGCATCTAGTATCTAAGTTTGATATAAGTGCGGTTTCAAAGATGTCAACATACACCACCGGGTTAAATTGCAAAGAAAAACACAAGAATTGAGTGCTAAAATTAGGTAACTAGTTGGCCCCCTCCCCCAATAGTTTTAAAGGTTTTAAATGCCAGTGGAATTTTATCCCTTTTGCTCTTTTTTCATGTTATTTGATTCTTTGTATAAAACCAGCTGATCATAAAGGCCACATTTCCTGGTTCCCTGGGTGGCTATTTTATACAGGTTTGACTATAGTCCTAAAATATTTGTTAATATTGAAATACAATTCAATTACTCTCTCGTTTAGTTTAGGAAGCATAATTAACACATAATACCGTTGAATGTATTTTATTCTTAATGACGTTTTGTTATTGGCCGCGGTGGCCTTGTGCTCAAGATTTTGGCTTTCAAACTTAAGTCGTCTCATTGCTGTGCGTTAGATATCAGTCAACTGCAAGTGACGTAAAAAACATTCAGTTAACCAATCATCTTATTACCTTGGGTCGTCGTGACATAGCGTTTTACACATTAGCCTTCAGACCAAATACGTTCAACATTCAACCAAACAAATTCTTTATCGTGAGCAGCGGAGTGGTAAAGACGTTGTCGGTCAAACACAATACGGCTCATTGCTGTTGGTTCGACCCCGGACGACCGCATGTGACATAAAACATCATTTAGCCAACCACCTGCCCTAGTGGTAAAGACGTAAAGCCGCTGATACCAAGGTATCTTAACGTCGTGTATTCGATCCCGGTCAAGGTCGATCGCAAGTGACACAAAACATAACCAAACAACAATTTTTAATATTGGGCTGTGATGGCCTTGCGTAGAAATATAAAGCATTCAAACTCAACAAAGGCAACTCGACGCTATGGGTTCGATCTCGGCCAACGGCAATTGACAAAAACAACATTTAACCAATCTGATTTTTTTATATTTAATCGCGATAGCTTAGTGGTTAAGACGTGAACAATATAACCCATGACATGTCAGCGCTGCGAGGCCGATCTCTAGTAGTGTAAAATAACATTTGACCAACCAGTTTTTGTTATCTTGGGCCGCTGTGTCCTAGTAGTTAAGACGTGGGTCTGAAAACTAAAAGCGTCTTACATTGTGGGTTCGAAATCAAGTGACATTAAATTAAACAGCATGCAACCAACCAACATTTAATCTTGAATCGAACGCTTTACTGCGTATAGTATTTGACTTCCAACAAAACATTGTTAACTCTCTTATCTTATCTTAAGGTTTTAAGAACGGTAAACTTCAACAGTAGTGACAAGGAACTACGGAGAAAATAACTCCAAAGTCAAACATCAAAAGGATTCTAGCGAGGTATATATTTTCAAGCTTTTTTCACGCTTTCCAAAATTTTTAAAACTCTTTCATTATTTTTTCATTCTGTTATATATAAAATGAAATACATATTTATTAAATTGAGCAACTTTAGCTCAGAATTTCAAAAAGTTATAACAAGGTACTTATTAATTGATAATATCATATTATCAATGCGTCTTAACATTTGGTTCATGGTTCTACATATAGTTTTATATTTTGCATTTTATTTCTACATGTTTGTATTAATAGTATGTAACAATTTTTGTTGGAGCGCCTTATGTAAGATTGATTCAATCCAAACAAGCAACCCTTGAAATATAAAGTCATAATATTTATAACATTATTATTATTATTATTATTATTATTATTATTCAATGTATTATCTAGTCCGTTGTTTGGTACAATATGTCTTTTGTAATATATTGAAATGTAGTGATGGACAGGCCACTGGTTTCAAAACACCTGGAATCACAAATGTTCGTGTGAGGTTTACCTTGGTATAATAAATTTAAGTCCCATTTTTCTCATTTGGATTTCCACTATGTCGGTACCAGCATTAGTACTACTGATGAGGACTTTTATTCCCAAACGGTCGTCTAGTGCTGCAAAATTATAACAGGTTTTATGGTAAATTCATCTATTTTCATAAACAATTCATAGTTCATAAACAACGCGTTATTTGACTTGGTCTAATAAAAAACAAACATACTAATCCATGTCCGAATCACAATCCAGAAGCAAAGTAAAAACTTTTGAACTGACAAGTTAGGTTAGACGTGTTAACTTCCACCAGGTTGCTCCGTCCTGTTTAGCTAGCTACACCCGCCACGTGTGTAATCAAAATTGTGTGAAAGGAACATGGGACAACAAATATATTCAGGGCAATCCTGGACACAGAGACATCAAACTTATCAACAATACTGGGAAGACGGTCATAAAACTTTTTGAGGGCCTTCATAAGCCGAGGCTTGCCATATGTCTGAGTTAACCATTTATTTGCCAGCAGCCTGCTTCGTTGTACAACGGATTTTACCTATCCCAAGGACATCAGATAAGTAGGATGGCTCGGGTGATCCAATATGTTGAACTCACATCACTCCAATAGATACCATATTGTCATTAAATAAAAGAAATTTGTGTTTTCTTCTTATTTATAGTTCTAGACCCAGTTTTTCAAGGCTTGATTAGTTTAATCAATGATTAACAAAAATTAATAACATCGATAAAAATCTAGACATCAGTATGCAACTGATACTTTTTATTACATGTACAATGTTCTTGAGTTTGATGATATTTTATTCATTTTCGATAATTTCAGCATTACATTGACAGTATACATGTATTTGAAATTTTACAAAATTAACAATTTTGACTAATCAACTGATTAAACTAATCAAGCTTCAAACAACTGGTCCCTGTTTTTTAGTTGCAATTAGCTGTTTATACACGCATGTTTCTATAAGCTGCAGGACAAGGAAAATGAATTAACGTCTTATACAATTTTATTTATTTATTTATTTATTTACTAGTATTTTTTGTTGTTGTTGTTCAAAATATCCCAATAGCTATCTAAACTTATATCTGTGATAACTACAATATTTTATCGTTTTCGGCATTTTTCGCAGAAAAAAATGAACCCAGTTATCTTTTAGGTTTAGAAATTTCTAGAAACATCTTTTTAAGTTTTAACTTTAATTTGCTTGGGGTTGTGATTTGAACTTGGGCTGTATGCTTATGTAGATTATGTACACTTAAGCTATCTACAAACGGTATTCAATAGAATCTTCTAACGAATTTCTTACTTAAAGTTGTATCAATTAAATATATAATTGTCGATATCTATTAATCTTTATTTAAAAGACGTAAATGCTTTTTGAAGTAATCATTTTTATGGTTTGGAAAATATTGTACAGAACTTTTACAACTGTCTCATATTTTAGGTACGTTGTATAAACAAGCTTTTAATGTTTGTAAGATATTGTATAGAGCTTTTATCGTGTCTCATATGTTAAAGGCAGGATCTCATACTTGTTTTTAAATGCCAAATATTTATATGTATTTTAATATTGTGTTTGATTTGTGTCACGTTAATAACTATTTTACTACTACTACCTACTCTATTTCAGATGTGTATGTTTGTAGTCATAACACTACTGGTTGTAATTGTATTACTAACTCTGTGCAGCAGTATGCCCTCTGGGATCACATAGCAAATGTTTCTGTATCCATGACGTCATCGACTGTACACGTCACAATGTTACCACCATTGAACCATTCTGCCTGGATCCACCAATGAGTATTCAACGCTCTCTTTATCTGGCAATTCTTTAAGAATTGTGTCGAACAGTAGCTTTAAGAATCTTAAAGTTGCGAACATATTTTTGGATAACAATATCATAAGTGACATTGAGTTTGACGCATTCAACGACCTGTCCGTCTTGTTAAAAGTCCTGAATTTAGAGAATAACAAGTTGACAACAATCCTAAGGCTTTGATAAACCTGGACGTTTTGGCAACCCTGAATTTGAAGAAAACCCTATAACATCAGTAGGCTTCATGAATGGTGATGCCGTTTTCAGACACCTCGGTATAAGCATGCGTGAGTTCCATTTCGGGGATGAAAGTCAGAATTTTTGGCCGAGCACCATCAGTCATTTCCAACAACTTCGAGTATTGTACATTTACGGAACCAACGTACAAGTAGCGCCACCTCATGCTTTTCATAGTTTCGAAAGAACACTTCGCGAACTGCATATTACCAATACCAAGCTGTCGATTGTTCCGAACTCCATCGGTGAGCTAAGCGCGTTGGAAGAATTGTATTTCGACGATAATGTTAACGTTGGTGACCAGAACATCATAAGTGCGTCGTTTAAAAGTCTAGCAGGAACACTTCATACGTTGAGTCTGCAAAATAATAGTTTAACAACGTTTCCGAATATTCTCTACGATCTCACGAGTCTACATAATTTCACGATGGACAGAAATAAACTTTGGTACATCAGCGATGACGCGGTGTCAACTTTAAACAGCAACATAACGTATTTGAGTTTCAAACAATGCAATTTGGACCGAATACCGCAGTCGTTATTGAGAATTACCCCCCTTATGTTTCTTGATTTGACGGAAAATAACATTCACAGTATTGAACGAGATGATTTAGGGTATCTTAGACATTTGAAAACATTAATTGCACGTAAAAATCCACTAAAATACGTATCTACAGAAGTTTTGAAAGGAATGAATTCTCTGACAACCCTTGACTTCTCAGATACGAAACTTCCGGCAATACCGACTGCCATTGTGCATGCGCCGACATTGCGGACATTGAAATTTAACAACGCGCCGATAGCTTGCACCTGTGACTTAAATGGTATCTGTCAAGCCCATTCCATGACAAAACGATGCATATTGAAGGACTCTGTGAGACCATTAACCAATCAATCCAACAATACTTGACCACCCGCGTACCAAGATGTCCTTAACGGAATGTCGAAAGTCCTTAACGGAATACCGATACAATTAAACTTTCTTAGCTTTATTTACAGAAGAGTTCTGCAAACTTCAGTCTCTTGTAAGCTTTTGTGTATGTAATATTTGTTAAATTTAACCAGAATATAAAGAAACCATGTCCCTGTTTCACAATCATTTCTTAAGGGTTTTCTAAATCTTATCTGACAAATTAAAAACCTCTATTTTTTAAGAAATCGAGATATTATGGTGTCATTTCAAAGTATACATCATGCATTTAGTTTTGACAAAATATAATTCCTAGCTCCAAAAAAGAGCTTGCTAAAATTTGCTTTTAAGTTCAGGAATGATTATGAAACCGGGACCAGGACCCCGTTATTCAAAGCTCCGTTACCTTAACCAAATGGTTAGTGAAAAATCAAAATGTTATTAAATTAATGAATAATTTATAATTATTATTGACATATATTTGGGACTTAAATCGCGTCTTTTTTATAATATCAATTGAATGTATATATTTACTCTTAATAAAAAATAAAAATATTATTACTACCAAAGATATAAAATTTAACTAACCAATACGTTAAGATAATGGAGTTTAAAAAAACTGAGTCTTGGCCCCAGTTTCACAAACATTTCTTAACTAAGATTTTACTTAAATATGACAACTTAAAAACCTTTTTGGTATTGTTAACTGTTAAGAAATTGTGGAATTAAAAATTCCATGCAGCGCATGACATCTGCATTTAGCTTTGACAAAAATATTTATCCGTAGTTTCAAAAAGAATTGCCAAAATTTTTAAGATATCGAAAATCTTAGTTTTGGAATTATTGTGAAACCGGAGCCAAACTCTACATTGAAATATATGTCTTATCGATTTATAAAAATTGAAAGTGTAACGAGTGGCCTTAATGATCTAGAATGAGCAAAAATATTTGTGAATAAATTAAAAAAAATGATTTTAGTTTGATGAATACTATTGATACAGTTTTATGATAAAGCCTAGTTCGGTAAAGAATACTGCAGATCACTTTTTTTCGCAAGAAGAAAATTTCGCGTCAAGACCAGCTTGGCTTTATTCGTTTGATATGCTTGATATTTGAATTCGCTTTTGGAATCTTATTGAATACAATATATGTATGTCAATATAGAAATATCTGTGCTGGAAATATTCGTGTGATATTTGAATTCGCAATGGGATAAGTCGCGAATTTAAATCTCTCACGAAATAAAAGTGTTCTATAGTACGATGTTTTACGACAGTCAAGATCATTTCACTTATATTCGGGTAACTAGTTCTGGGATGGTAAAGAAAACCAAACACTTCGACAATCCGAAAAAGTGGGAATCGAATCTATGCTATGAAAAACTCTACCATTTATAATTTTGTCTTGTATAGTAAGACAGTCTTGTACGAACCTATATCTTTAACATGTCATTTTGTGTACCACAAGTTACCGTAACACAGTCCTTGCTATGACATATCAAAACACGGATGTTGTACCACATATATTGCCCAACACGAACTTTGCCCTTTGAACTTTATATCGTAACAGTGCTCTTGTGTCCACCCTACATAGTAGCATGACAATTGAGTTAGACCAATATCGAAGCACGGGCCTTGTGCCACCATTATCGTACAGTATATATACAATGACATTGCCTTTGTCGTTCCTGAGGCTACGGTGGCCTAATGGATAAGACGTAAGTCTAGAAATCCAGGGCCTCTCGCCGCTGTGATTTCAAGTCCCGCTTAGACCACATGTGGGTAATTGAATTTTCCTTGCCGTTGGCCTTTACTGATAAACCTGGTATCAGTATAATGGACTGGTGGAGTGGTATGCTTGTCTGCAGCGTACTGACTGTGAGCTAGCATCTTAAAGTCGCCCCCTGACTGCGGGCTAGTACAAGGTAGACCATACAACACACTCGCACTTCACATGCATGTACACGAAATTGTTCATAGATTAATTCATATAGATTAATATAATAGTTCTCGTCGCGAATAGCTGAAAAATTGCTGATGCGACGTTAGGCAATATTCAACCTACCAATCAACCAACCTTTGTCGTACCACACCTATATCGTGACACGGGCTGTAAGAATATGCACATTGTTCTGTAATTTTTGGGTATAACGCCAGGGTATCCGACCATTCTTAGAGTAACGTTAATAGCGGATAATAACGTCCATTGTTTGTATAATTATAACAGTCTCTTAAGAAGAGGGGGCTCGGTGGCCGAGTGCGTTAAAGCGCGCTCTTACATACCACAGCGCCTCTAGCCCTCTAGGTTCGAATCCTACTCGGGTTTGTCTATTCAGTGGCCGAGTGCGTTAAAGCGCGCCTTTACATACCACAGCGCATCTAGCCCTCTAGGTTCGAATCCTACTCGGGTTTGTCTATTCAGTTGCCGAGTGCGTTAAAGTACGCTCTTACATACCACAGCGCATCTAGCCCTCTAGGTTCGAATCCTACTCGGGTTTTCTATTCAGTGGCCGAGTGAGTTAAAGCGCGCTCTTACATACCACAGCGCCTCTAGACCTCTAGGTTCGAATCCTACTCGGGTTTGTCTATTCAGTGGCCGAGTGCGTTAAAGCGCGCTCTTACATACCACAGCGCCTCTAGACCTCTAGGTTCGAATCCTACTCGGGTTTGTCTATTCAGTGGCCGAGTGCGTTAAAGCGCGCTCTTACATACCACAGCGCCTCTAGCCCTCTAGGTTCGAATCCTACTCGGGTTTGTCTATTCAGTGGCCGAGTGCGTTAAAGCGCGCTCTTACATACCACAGCGCATCTAGCCCTCTAGGTTCGAATCCTACTCGGGTTTGTCTATTCATTGGCAGAGTGCGTTAAAGCGTGCCCTTTCATACAGTGCCTCTCGCCGTCTAGGTTCGAATCCTACTCGGGTTTGTCTATTCAGTGGCCGAGTGCGTTAAAGCGTGCCCTTTCATACAGCGCCTCTCGCCGTCTAGGTTCGAATCCTACTCGGGTTTGTCTATTCAGTGGCCGAGTGCGTTAAAGCGTGCCCTTACATACAGTGCCTCTCGCCGTCTAGGTTCGAATCCTACTTGGGAAAGATCCTAGTGCGAGATGATTTGTCTATTCATTTGCCGAAGATCGGCGTTTTTCTCCAATCTTACATGTTTCTTCAATAATGCAGGAACTGACAGCCTTGATATAAGGAGTGAAATATACTATACTATATTTGGGCGTAACCTTATATTACTTCACTGCACTTCCACTTTAGAATGACACAAAGTGCCAATAAAAGTCGACCGTGGGGTGTGGGAAATATTCTGCGCAATTTTTAGAGGTTTGTTATTTATGCATGACATTAGTGGAAGAGGGATAACTCTATTAAGAAAAATAAATGTAAAATATTTAGCCTACGCTAGTTCGTTAGGCAGTGCTCGCTTCGTATGCAGGAATCTGGGGCAGGTTCTGACCAGGACTAGAAAATAGATAGTGTAGGTAGAGATCTTTCGGGGGATGTATAAAAAATTATATATGCCCCACCTCACGGCAGGCATGGGACGTTTACACCCCCGCCCCCACCCCCACCCCGCCTGCACCTTGTCCTGAATGCACTTCAAAGGTACATGTACAGTATACATATAATTGGAATATATTCTTGACTGAGACATAAAACTTCCTGCTGAATCAATTGAATCTAGATTATATCACTGCATTGATATCGGGACAGTTTCGACTTTTGGTGGATTTAAATTAATCTATATCTTTAATTTACCGTGAATAAAGAGTGATTTTAGCATCAAGCCAGGAATTGGTGCGTTAGAATGGGTGGTAAATATGTTGTAATCACGTAATGCGTACAGGTCTGTCGTAGGTTAAACATCGAGTTAACGAAAATCATCTAAATGACCAAGATGAAGATGGCCGAGAAGCTACCAAGAGATAGAAAACCGGGTAATGAGGTTGGGCTCGTCGAACTCATCCGTTAGCTTATTAAGTTATTATTAATTTTTATTAATTAATATTAACTTTTGACATATCTGCACTAAATCTTTTAAAAAACACGAATTGTGTTAATGTAAACTATCTGCTTTGTACTCGTTTCGTCTGTCTCCGATAAATAGTGTGGCTATATGACATTGGAGATAATTGACGGATCGCCGGCCACCCCCACTATGTTCCGACAAAGGGTCGACATGCTTAAATTACACGCAAAAAGAATGAAAACTCTACCTGAATTGTTCGGTTTAATGACGTCACTGACACTAGAACGCCATAAGTTGCCGTGACGCTGCTTTGGTACCGTGATGGCGGCCAATGAAGAACATTGTGGGCGTGGCCGGCGAAACGTCAAATTGGTAGACATAACACCATGACATTTATTTCCAAGACTGTAGAACCCTTTTCTTACTATATGATGTCGGTAGAAATAAAATTTCTAGTTTGAAATTTGTTACAACATGCCATGGGTATAAATCTAGTTCCCTTGTTGGACACTAACCACATAGATTGCAATTATATTTTACAACTGGTGACCCCAGTTAATTTTGGCGGGCCTCGGAGATGCGTATACGGATCAGAGTTCTTTTATCCACCAAGGCTCGAATTTCATTCGTAACAGACTCTAGTGTGGTAAAGTTTGACAGTTTACTTGTCACTGGGGTCGGATTTTCTCTGGACACTCCGGGTTCCTTCACCATCCGAGAACTGAAAGCCTCAATACCGGTGAAAGAAACTTGATTTGGGCATACAACTTCATTACTATGCCAAACTAGCAAGTCGGATTCAAAGAACAAAAAAGGTACTCCATAATAATGACGTAGTATTATGACGCCACACAAATCCCACACTGCAACTAGAATTCACCACAATATTATTGGGACTTGCATAAAAAATTGACCTATTAACACACCATTACTACTCAATTAATATGCTGGTTCTTAGAAAATAGAAGAACGTGTAATAAAAAAAACAAATCTTTAAAAGATAATTAATAATAAATTCATCCGTTTATTAATTATTCTGTCCAGTGCAAGAGCATACCTGGGCTAGAAAAAGTCCCATGAACATTATTCGAAGCCGTTAGCGTATAATCTCAATAGAGTGGTCTCCCTTAATACGGGCTTTTTATTATCTTGTTCAGGTTAGGCAAGTCTCGTGTACACAGCGTATAATACCTGGAGAGTCGTCTCCCTTTATTACATTACAGATTGAGCAACGTGCTTTCGAAAGACACATGTACAAAACGTATAGTCTCTGAAGAGTTGTTTCCCCTAATTCTGTCTTCTTTAAATTGAGGAAATATGTTTTCATCGCCTGTATTAAACGGAGATTAAAATGAAAGAACGAATTGTTCTAAGAAATCAATATTTATCAAAATGATGACATCGGAAAAGAAATGGTATACCAGCTACATCGTAGTAAAGATAAAACCGTGTATATCGAGGACGAAAATGGTGCCGTATATATAAAAACTAAATTTGTTTTCCGTTGTCGTTTCTTCTCGGCTAATAATATGAACACTTGTTTATTAAGGTGCCTAGAAATATCCGAATGATATCCTTGAATACTAGACATAAAACAGTTATAAAGAGCCTTGCCACTATAACCTATAGACTGAAGACTATTTGAGCAATCTATCAGTCCAGTGGCCATTTTGTTCCGGTTCCGGTTGGACAACGCAACTTCCTTCAATATACCCATCCATGTGTTTGAATTCAGAATCGAATTATTTTAGCTCTGTCGTTTTCCTGGGTATCATTTATGTTCACAGTTGAGAAGTTTTTGGTATTTTGGTTTGTTTTCTCCTGTTTAAATGTAACCTTATGTTGTTGACTGTTAATATCCCGTCTTAATCGCTTCTTTCTAGCTCTGTAAATTAAAAAAAAACATTTACATGTAAATTCGGTGAATTATGACACCCGCCGGTAGGTTCTCTTTTTGTAATTTGTACTTATGTTCAAAGGGCCATAAAACCGAAGAAAATGAGAAAACCAGCTTGGGTTAACGATATACGCATCTTCTATCAATTTTGCCATGATGCTTTGCGCCAAGTTTCACGAAATAATGCTTCATAGTTTTGTAGAATTTGTACAGACAAGACTTTCGGACGGACGGATGGACGGACACAAGGAATTTTAGAATTTAATATCCCCCTCTTTCTTCGAAGGGTGGCGGATAAAAAGAGTGGAGTGGAAAAAGGAGCTATAAACCTATTCTAGATTCATTAACATATATGGAGGTTGTCAGTTCATCGATGATCGAAGAAACTGAATAACCCAGAAAAAACTACTAACCTGTAGCAAGCGAACTGACAAACTTCGAACTCTAGAGTTAGTCCTGAGTGGGATCCGTTTACGCATGTTTTAGGCCGCTCGGTCACAGGGGTAAAAAAATAAAATGGATTTTAGTAAATGGCTTTTTAAGGCCAATTCGAAGTCAAAAGATTGATTTAAAGAACGTCACTGGTTAACTTTAACCAGTTAAAACTGGTTTTAACGTCACCAGTTAAAACAAATGATCAGTTGGTTTCTATAAAATTTGTGCCATTCGCATCATACCTACATGTACCTAAAGGCTAGCCATGGACTGTTTGAAGTTTCATTTTAACTGGAAAAAGCTAATCCCAATTTTCTTGTTTCGTCTGATATAAATGGTCCCTATAGTTGGGGGAAAAATGAAAAATAGTCTTACGAAGAATCATCATCTCCGAGCTGATTGTCTTCCCGAGAGAACATTATCTCCCGAACTGATAGGCGAAGGGGGATAAAGTTCCCAAGGGGAGATAATCCACCATATTTCCCTCAACTAATGGCACTATTGACTTTATTATACCGAAATAAAACTTTTACCTTCTTCATCGAATTTGGCACGCGCCACTCTATCTTGCATTACCCCTTGAAGTACCATGATCAGAATGTCATTTCTTAAATACAAACACAGTCAAAAACACATACACGTGCAATCACTAAAAGACAAACAGACAATCAAAGCAGACAAGCAAATAAAACATACTAACACAGTATACATATGGTATGTTTTCCGATTTTTATATTAAAACATTTTTTCATAAAAAAAACTTACCTCTTTATAAAGTATAATACCAAACACCCAATGTTTACTAAAACCACTCCGGTTACACCCAAAGCAATACCAATGGTGGCACCTGAGGGTAAGGCGTGGTGATCAATGGTTTTCCGTTTATCTGAAAAAATATAAAAAATAAAACTCAGAAATAGAATAAAACTAGTCCATTGGGGGGGAGAATTTATGACCGAAAGATCACAATAGGTGTTTATGAACGTTGCCAACATTGCACCAGGAAGTCATTCGCAGATGTAACGTTTCGAGTGTAAAAAAGAAAGAGCAGCAAGTTCTTACAATCAAGTCATCTGGGTTTTTTTCCAAAATACGTAATTCCTGTCGCTGAAAAAAAATCATACAGTCCAAACCCAAGTTTCACAATCATACTATAGTTTTTCTTAACTGAAATCTGACAAATTTAATACAGTAATAATGTGATTATTTCTTTTAAATATCGAGGGATTTAAGGTGTCATTTTTAACACTTCACTTCAAACTACGACCTTCGAAACGTCTGTATTTAGTTTTTTCAAAATGTTTTTTTTTATGTTAAACAGGATTGTCAAAAAAGAGCTGAAATTTCATATTTCAGTTTAGGAAATCTTCATCTATACGGGAATGATTGTAAAACTGAAGCCAGTGGGTGGTGGTGGTGGTGGGTGTCACTGGTGTGAGTGATGGATGGATATATGGATGGTGTGTGTGTGTGTGTGTGTGTGTGTGTGTGTGTGTGTGTGTGTGTGCATATCAATTTAACATCGGATGATTGTGAAATTAAAGCCAGTGTGTGGTGGTAGTGGTGTGAGTGATGGATGGATATATAAATGTGTGTGTGTGTGTGTGTGTGAGAGAGAGAGAGAGAGAGAGAGAGAGAGAGAGGGGTGTATACCTGCACATATCAATTTAACATCGGGTGACCATCTTCCGTGTTTCTGACAAGTCAGACGGTAAGGTACTGTTTTATTCTCGTCCTTTTTATCACATACAAATCTACAGGTACTGCCTACATGTCGGTCACATTCTCCCTCTATCATTCCAATTGGTAAATCAACTGGACAAAGTTCCTCTGTAATAAATCAGATTTTATTGTAATACAGTTAAACTTGCCTTAAAGGCCATCCCTATATAAGAGCCACCTGTTTGTAAAGGCCAGTAGAAGTCTATCCCAATTGTTTTTTATTCATATTGTTTCAACCTGTATATAAAGGCTCGAACCCAGGACCTCCCACTTACGGAGCGAGCACTTTACCAACTGAGCTACCGCAGTGGTATAGAAAAAGTGACAAACAAAATGATGACATAAGAAATGGAGTTAACACTATAAATTTTGTGTCCTTACTTCGTTTTTATGGGCATAGTAAGAGATTTTCTGTTGTTTTCGTAGTTTATTATACCATAATTTGAGGCTGGTACTCATTTTCGCAAATTCGCTTGCCAATGTTATGAGTATCTTGTTATTACACGTGAACATTAAATACATGCAACGACTACCTTAATATCAATCGGACACAGAAAAAAAGGATTAGCTATTTGAAGTTATAGTCCGGCATCAACACTGATTTTTTTTCAGATAAAACACAAACATGCCGGCCTCCTGGACACCAAACAACCTGTGGTTGAAGTTATGTCCCCTTGGAAATTAGACATCCGGGGACATGGATATTGCCCCTTTTCTAAATTAAAGGCAAAATTGAAGTCGTTTCATACCTAAACATAAAGTGCTAGTATTAACATCCCAGGATCCATCAGCTCTACAAGTAACACTGGTGTGTGATTTATTAACGGTGTATCCATCGGAACAACTGTAATCGCAGGCGTCATCCTCATATCGTAGACATTTACTACCAAACTGGCCATTCTCTAAGGTCCCAGGGCAAATAATTTCTAAAATAAAACAATAGGTTTTTGGTAAATTGTTTTGAATAAAAATTTCACAAGATTTTTTTTTTAAAATACTTGAATAAAAAAGAGAATTTAAGTGAAAACTGACAAGTATTTCAATTATATTTGGCCACTGTCGTGAAGTTAGTTGAAACTAGAAAAACTGTGAGCCTCAAGCTCACAAAAAATACCCCCTTCCAAAAATCCATTGGATTCAGTCATTTTTAAATAAGAGGTGCCTCTCTTCATTATATCACAAAGATTGTGTGATAGTTTCATGAAAATCCATTGAAGAGTTTAAGAGGAGTTGCGGATAAGAGATAGGTACCCTAAGGTGTAACGGAAGGACGGGAGGATGGACGGACACCCTTTCACTATATATCCCACTTTTTTAGCGGGGGTATAAAAAGGTGTTTAAACCAACTGTCAATACTGTCACTTATATATTGCAGTCGACCAGTTTTGGCATTGTACATACTCATGTATCAAATAGAGAGTACACACCCGGAAAAAATCACCATCCTTCTACAATCAAACTGACAAGCTTTCTCATATTAGGGACTTATGAATGGGTGTCGAATCTAGACAGTGAGGTGCGATGTTATACGTAAGTTTGCAAGAGAAGACTATTCAGTCACTATTACTCGCCAATAAGTCCGATAAAAGGGTTTTATAATCGCTAGTGTCAAGATGCAAATTGTTTTTGTTTTGTTTTGTTTTGGGTTTTTTTTGTGCGAAACATAGTTTTTTTCCTTGCCTAATCTTAAAGTGTTTATAGATCTAATCATTGATATATTTAATTATTGTTCATTTCGTTGATGATAACAGATGCAGAAAAACTATAATTATTCTAACAAGGTCCAAAATAAGCTGTTGGTCCGTCAATTATTTGTTAGCTTAGCGTTAAACATTTGACAGGTCTGCTCGACAAAGTACAGGCCTGTCTAAAGTAAAGTTTAATATTAGACAGGCCAATTCGATATCTCGCTAGTTGTAAGTCGACAGTTTTCCGGTCAGTAGCTATCTATACCTCAACCATTCGACAGTCGAGCTTTAACTCGTCTTATTTTCTTCGTGCCTCCGAAAATAAATATTTTCTTTTCTAACTAAGAATAACAACACAAGCATATTTTGGGAAATGCATAGTTGCAAAATTTTTGTAATAATATCAACATAATCAACAAATTACCAATTGTATGTCATCAACGAGATAATTGATATATTCAGCAAACCTGACACCTATAATTGAATAAGGGTAGGGAGGGTGGGTTTTACATTAAAATACTTAAACAACTTGTTTCTCTCTTGCAACTAACTCGAATGATACAACTGAGAACACACGCATTTTTTAAATACGCACGGATTTTAATATCGTGTATTACAATTAACCAATCATATGATAGGCAATCAATAGGTACTTAAAAACCCAAAAAAACATTCCGAATTACATATACCGGTATGTTAGAATGAAACACAAAAAGAACGCAAAGAAATTAATTCCGTTAGCTCAGTGTTAAACTTTCGACAGGTCTGTACTGTATCCACTTACCTAAACACAAGGTACTGGTGTTCGAGCTCCAGTTCCCGTCAGAACTACAATTGATATATTGATGCTCATAGGGATTCGGTACGTATCCTCCTTTACAGCTGTATGTGCACGCATCTCCTCCATGTCGAGCACAGTCGGTATTAAAATCACCGTTTTCTAAATTATCAGGACAGGTAACTCCTTAAAAAACAGGTACATTGGTTTAAATATTTCGGTAATATTTGTAGTGACTTAAGATGTCTCGATATAAGTAGGTTTAATCATTATTGTTACATATTAACAGTGACTGGTAAATTAGAAATTTTACCGATGGAGAATCGGTCACGACGTTCTAATAAATTGTTTATTATACCGAATGATAACCGTGGTAATCAGAAAAAAACAGAAAGAAAAAAATATTTTTAAAAAGAGAGCCTGAAAACATCAGGCCTTCTCCGATTTATTGTTCATTTCCTATCGGAACTCATCGGAGACAAACGCTAGAAAGTTGTGACCGATTCTCCATCGATAACGTCATATCACTGTGACGTCATGATGTGTTCCAAAGAGATGGGTTATAATGTATTCAGAGGACTACACGATGTTTTCTCCACCCTGGTCACATGATCCAACGATCCAATCAAATTATAGATAGTATCGTAATTTTCTAATAAGGTATAATAAAAATTATAATACCTTATGGAGGTTTGCGAAATGTAATTAACTGAATGAGTGGGGGGTTGTGAGTTCGAACCCCGACCAGGTCTGACCCACAACTTGAAAGTGGAAAGTAACTGTTCTTTCGCCAAGCACTCGGCATTACGAAATAAAAAGTCACGGTTCTTTCGGATGGAAACTTAAATAAACGAGGTCCCGTGTCACGGTGGGCTTGGCACGATAAAGAACCCTGCTGTCTAATGGCATCAGCGCAACGATCAGGCAAAATTTCTGCACTTTCGCCTATAGCTGGCGACATATAGATAAAATGAAATATTCTTGACTGGGACGTTAAACACCATTACTCAACTATCTACGGAATGTTTTCAGAACATAAGAACACATAAAAAACAACTCTTTGCAAGTTTTCATTAAGAGTTTTTAACTTGTAAACTCAGATTTGAGTAGTAACATAATCAAAAACAAACATACATGTACTAACTTATGTTAGAAATTAAAAACTTTGGAACTGACAAGTTAGGTTAGACACTTGAACTTCCACCAGGGAAGTGAGGCCGGGTGCTCCGTAAGGGTAAGCACCTCCTGTTTAGCTAGCTACATCCCCACGTGTGTTATCAAAATTGTGTGAAAGGAACATGGAACTGTGTGACGTCAAATATATCTGGGGCAATCCTGGACACATCAAACTTATTAACAATACTGTGGTGACGGCCATAAAATATACCCAGAATTGGAATGCTAACATAACTAACTTTATATACTGATGACCTTTTACCAGTCAACAAAGTAAAGATAGTTTTAACACGACAGAGAGTTCCCTGAGTGGTCTTTATATACAGGTGGTCCGCAGAGCTCCAGATAAGAAGTTGACATGAAGGGTTTTTACCCCCTACTTTTTTTCTAAAGGATATCTTGTAAAATCTAAAGAGTATCGACACTGATCAATATAAATGTAAAGAGTATTTTCAATCATTTTATTGAAATAAATTTATTCAAATAAGTCAATAGTACAGTAATCTCATCTTCATTGTGACAATGGCATTTCATAGGTACTTGGGTCACACCCCCCCCCCCCCCCCCCATAGCAGGCTCTACTGTTATAAGAATTGTAAAGGGTATTAAGGATTTTCAAAGGGTTTTGAACCCCTTACACTTACAATTTAAAGGGTATTTTCAAAAAAAATTTAAGGGTATTTACACGGCTACTCCTCTTATCTGGAACTCTGACTGTAACAATACTTACTGAAACACAAATCACTTGTGTTCAGGTTCTAGTCACCGCTGTCGGTACAGATAATACTAGTACCGGTATCTGAGAGGGACTGATTGAACATATATCCGGTATTACAGCCATATATACAGGTTTCACAATACTTACTGAAACACAAATCACTTGTGTTCAGGTTCCAGTCACCGCTGTCGGTACAGGTGATAATTGTACCGGTATCTGGGAGGGAGAGGGACTGATTGAACATATATCTGGTATGCCATATATACAGGTTTCACAATACTTACTAAAACACAAATCACTTGTGTTCAGGTTCCAGTCACCGCTGTCGGTACAGATGATACTAGTACCGGTATCTGGGAGGGAGAGGGACTGATTGAACATATATCCGGTATTACAGCCATATATACAGGTTTCATTTACATGTCTGGCACAGTTGTTGATCAATACGCCATTCGGTATATAATCAGGGCAAAGTACTTCTACAATTCAAATAAATAAATAAATAAATAATCTTAACGTTTACCGTGTTTGCTTTAGGCAATTTACTATTTTTTAATATGTATATCTGTTTGAATTGTTTAGCATTTTGTATTGCCATAGTCAATATGAACTATTTATATTTATTTATTATTTTTTATTCCTCTTTATGTGATTATTATTATTATTATTATTTTTATAATGATGATGATGATTATTATTATTATTATTATTATTATTATTATTATTATTTAAAGCAAATGAATAACACACACACACCACCCCCCCCCCCCCCCCCCCCACACACAGTCATAGCCATTATTCGTCATTTACTGGTACAATGTACATTCAAGGGGAGACAATTTAGATGTCAGAAAGATCGACTTGTATAGCCAAAGGGTCACTTTTGACAAGTGATATATATCACTGCTAAACTTAATTATGTCCGAATTAAAAGATATTTACATGCACCTACATAATTATATTTTTGTAAATTTAAAACATCTCTCTTTAAATCTTAATGGAACTGGATCAAAATATTATATTGATATTAATTATTTTTATCAGTTATATAGTAAAAAATAAAACACATGATCTACATTTCTTCATCATGATTTTGGCATTATAACGCAAAATAATTATACATGTATTTTGAAAAGACAACATTCTTTTCCTAAATTTTTAATTAACCGATTTAAAGTACAAAAATACAGTGTATTCGAAATATATTGCGTTCTGAAAAATTATAATCTCATTTATTTTTTATTATTATTTATAAAATTCTCTACAATTCCAGTACACTATTTATTTCTTATCAAATAAACATGTGTATATATATGTATATAATATATATATAATATATATATATATATATATATATATATATATATATATATATATATATTGTACGTATTATCAAGTCATTGTGAATGACAAACAGGAAAATAGAAACTTATAAAGTTAAATAACTTTGTTGTTTTACATGTGAATGTCATGTTGAATCTAGAGGTGACCGACACGCATTATATCAAAACACACACACACACACCACACATACACACGTATAAAAAACAAACCACTTACCTGTAGATACACCTGTTAAAATTGTTACTATGGCAACTGATAAAATTATCACTAAATAAATTGAATTTAACATGTCTTTTTAGCATGGTTATTTCAATCAGAATTTAAATCAAAGCGGAACCAGCCTATATTTAGTAACATTACTTATACAGGTATATTATAATATGCCATTGTTTGACCTAAATGTAGGTCAAACTTATACTGACAAGTCCCGACGTTCTGCATCGCTTGTTTACGATTTTTCTTAACGCTTACAGGTATGCTAATTATCACTATGAAGACACATTCAACAGGTGCAATAAAACAATGTCACATACGCCCACCTGTTTATTTCCGGTTTTCCGTGGTAATAAATACACCTGGGGCACTGATCCGTATATCACACACACACACACACACACACACACCAAATACCTTATAAAGTGTATTTATCAATTTTACATCTAAAATTTAACATCTGAAACCACACAGTTAAATTAAGTCGTTGTGAATAGGTTTTTTTTCAAGATATCATGTTGAGACAAGTAAAAACTAAATAAATAAAAAAGTTTTAGATTACTTTTCCATTTTTCAATTTAATATTTCATCTTAATTGTGCAATAAAACCTAACTCAAATTCTGTTTATTTTTATTTTATAAGTTTGTACTCAAATGTCATTAAAAAGACACCCGAATGTTGACGCATAATATTATGTTTGAGGCTAAGTTGTCTTTGAATCTCTTGAAATAAAAGTGAATATCAAACGTCCATTAAAGTGTATCGGAAGCCAATAAGGACAATTTAAATTGCTAGGGTCCGAAGAATGAAAAATAGTATGTACTTTATTATTTTCTCGTGTTTTTAAAATGTATAAGGTGCCTCAGTGAAAAGTGGTACATAAACAGCGCATTTACGTCACTTTTGGTTGGCCTGGTTGAATGTTGCTTAACGTCGCATTAGCAATTTTTCAGCTATTCGTGATGAGAACTATTTTATTAATCTCTAAGAATGAATCTATAATCAATTTTGTGTGTGTATGTGACGTGCGAGTGTGCCGTATGGTCTGCCTTGTACTAGCGCGCATTCAGGGCGACTTTACCGTGCTAGCTCACAGAGTCAGTACACCGCAGACAAGCGTATCACTCCCCCAGTCTATTAAACTGATACCAGGTGAATAAGTTATGGCCAACGGCAAGGAAAAATAACTTTTTCATATGTGGTCCGAGCAAGACTCGAACTCACAGCGGTGAGAGACCCTGTATTTGAAGACCGTCTTATCCATTAGGCCACCGCGGCCTCACGTCACTTTTGGGGCATTCTGCAACCGAGGCCCTTTAGCTACATCAAGGTACAAAAAAAAGGAAATGCTTTCCTGATTTTCACCTTAAATCAAATGTTTTGACCAAAAGCATAAAAATAACGAAAGCAATTTATTTCAGAAATTTCTGTGAAAATATATAATTATATATTACATATTGAAATTATAATTACTAATATTGGAACGAATATTAAAGGAGGGCTAAAAAACTTTCGAAAAAATTATTAATGTTATATTAAAAACCGAAATAATAATAATAATTATTATTAGTGCTGTAAATAAAAAAAACTGGTATAATATGTAATTTAAACCCCTGAGCCGATATCTCTGCTGGCGGCTGGTGCCCAGGGGATATCACAAACTCAGTAGGCAATAATTTCGTATTATTGTCAGAAATATACTATAATTGTCTAAATTTCCTGCATGTTAAAATTTGAAATTTCTCAAAAACTAAGGTTATTCCCTCATGCAAAGTATTTCCTTAGCTTAATTTGGTAAAATATATTTTCATCCTTTGGGTAAGTTTTCAACATCAAAATAATTTTGGTCCAAGCACTACTGATAAGGAATTGTATTCCGAAACGGATGTGTAGTGTTGTAAATAAAAAACTGGTATAATATGTAATTGAATTAAGGGACAAAAATGGAACTTTTGAGAAAAATCCCACTAGATGTATGAGTATATATGAGTATATATATTTATTCAGTAGGTTTTGATGCAATTTACTGAACCTAATGTCGGCCCTGGGATAAACTGTTTGGTAAAAGAACATATTGTTTCAACTTGTTTAATATATATGACCACCCGTTAGTCAAAAAAACCCTAAGGTAAAAATTTGAGAATTTTGGTTATGCAAAAATTATAATGAAAGTGAAATTAACCCAGTTCATGCAGTTGTCTAGAAACTGTCAAAAAACACAAAGCCATGTTCTTATAATAGACTATATTTATTTCTTCATTTGTTGTTTTGGATTGGTCTAAGACTTTTCCTTTTAGCATATGAAACGTCATTATTATACGAATTGTAAAACCATTGGATGTTAATTACAGGGTATTTATAAAATATAAACCAAATACACGACACTTGACCCACACGACTGGACGCTATTTTAGCTTAATGTCATCGATGGCTGTGGCTTACAGAGCAAAGTGTCTCTCGTCGCTTAGGGATCAAATCCCATTCGGGACAGATTCTAGTTTGAGAATGTGTGTGAGTTCGCTTGCCGTTCAATGGTATACTCTGTTTCGTCCGCCATTCACTGGATTGAATTGATTTGATTATTGGTGTTTTCCAACCGTAACACGGGACTTCGTTTATTTTATGTTCCCATCCGAAAAGAACCGCGTCTTTCATTTCGTAATGCCGAGTGCTTGGAAAAAGAAAAGTCACTACCAACTTTCAAGTCTTTGGTCAGAACCGGTAGTGGATTGAACCTTCTACCTCCAACTTACGGAGCGAGCACTCTACCAACTGAGCTAGCGCTGTGGTCAAGTCATCGATGACCGAGTGTTTTAAAGTACACACTTACAGAGCTTAGTGCCACTCGCCGTCTAGGAATTGAATCCTATTCGGGACAGATTCTAGAGTGAGAAAGTTTGTGATTTCGCTTGCCGTTTGATGGTATACTTCGGTTCGTCCACTATTCACTGGATTGAGTTGAATTGAGTAATATTGTTTAACGTCCCAGTCAAGAATATTTCACTTATATCGAAACGTCACCAGCTATATACAAAAGTACAGATATTTTGCCCATGTGTTGCTCTGATGACATTATACAGAAGGGATATTTATCGTGTCATGCCTACCGTGACACGGGACCCCATTTGAAGGTCTTATCCGAAAGCTACAGCTTTTTATGTCATCTGTGGTAAAAAGTATTCTGTAGCTGTTAAAGTTGGTCTACCGTATTTTGTACATGGTATTTCATACATGCTAAGAACAAAAACTACATTTTCCTTTAATACGAACCGGTTTACCCTATTTATTTTACCATTCTTAAAGCATATTATTATCATGACATTATGCCATCAATATATATAATATCCGTAACAATACGGACGGGTAAATAAACATGTACAAAACAAACATGTTAGAGCTGAACAGTACTGCTGATTTAGCTAAAATGGAACTGTGGTAGAAAGCTGTTCTGTAGCTGTTAAAGTCGGTGAATGCTAAAGAATAACAGCTATCTTTCTTTAATATGAGCCGGTTTACCCTATTTTTTTAACATTTTTTAAAGCATATCATATTCATGACATTATGCCATATATATCAATATATATATCCGTATAGGTAAACAACATTGACCTGTCTGTTTGACCTTACATTAGGACTATTCATACAGGAGGGCCCAAACGATAAATGGGTAGCGTTAAGATCCAAGTTAATACATACACATTGCACAGGTGTACTCTATGCGGTGAGTATATCTCATGATGTATACAAAATAAACACCTGTGCTCCCTATAGATAGATGTAATTGGTCCGTGATAAATATTTAAATGAAAGGTCAAGCGGACAGGTCAAAGTTGTTCACCTATAACAATACGGACGGGTTAATAAAAATAAGAAACAAACAATGTACAATAGAAGCTTAACTAAGTACTACAGCTATGTATGATCTATTACTATTGAGATTCTTCCATTTTTGCAGAAAATAAAATGATCAATTAGCACGTATCGAGAAAGTAAAAGTACAGTTTAGATCTGTCGAAAGTATAACATGGAGCAAACGAAAACGAACCGGTTTTTGACTGCCCATTGGCCAAGAGAGACAGATGGCTAGCGACCGAGAAACTGCAAAGAGATATATAGCATATGCCTAAAAGCTTTCGATATATAAACCCACAAGGTCCGATATAAATTGCAGATTCGGAAATTATTTGTTAGCTTAGTGTTAAATTTTTGAGAGATCTGTTTGTATAAAGTGTTACTAAAATAAACCTTCTGATATTATCACTAAACCAAATTTTGCAACATTAGAGGGTCGTTTCTGAATAAAATTCCTCACAACTAGTGCTACAAATTAGCTTTTCTATTACCATAGCTGAACATTTGACTATGGACAAAGTACGATAATGATATTTGATTGTCAAAGCATTGCTTGTTTATATTTAAAATGTTTTGTGTAAAAATCATGAATATTACAACCAGGGTAGTTCTATATTATGTATATCTATATATTACAAAGTTAATAAATTATTATCAGATTCTAGTCTTACTTATAATCTTGACCAGGAAAGCTAAAGGAGTTCAGTTATCAAATGAAAGTAAAACAACCATTATAATTACCTAAAATATTGTCCGTGAATGAGGAAGAAAAAACCCTCCTCAATCTACAAGTATATCCATGTATTACAAAAAAAATTTTGCTAACACATTTGAGTCTTACTCATGATCTTGGTCAGAAAGCCAAACGGAGTTTAATTATCTTATGAAAGAGAAACAACCATAATAATTAAAAACGTTTGTCCGTAAATGAGAAAGAAAAATTCTTCCTCAATCTACAAGTATATCCATGTATTACAAAGTAAAGATTTTGCTAACACATTGGAGTCTAACTCATAATCTTGGTCAGGAAAGCCACACGGAGTTTAATTATCTTATGAAAGACGAACAACCATTATACTTAAAAACGTTTGTCCGTAAATAAGAAAGAAAAACCCTTCTTCAATCTACAAGTATATCCACGTATTACAAAGTAAAAATTTTGCTAACACATTTGAGTCTTACTCATAATCTTGGTCAGGAAACCCAAAAAAATTATCTTTTGAAAGTAAAACAACCGTTATAATTACATAAAAACGTTTGTCCGTAAATGAGAAAGAAAAAAATCTTCCTCAAACTACAAGTATATCCACGTATAACAAAGTAAATATTTTGCTAACACATTTGAGTCTGGTCAGGAAACCCAAAACGAGTCAAATTATCTTT
The DNA here is from genome assembly GCA_021292105.1 of Anadara kagoshimensis. Taxonomy (NCBI): domain Eukaryota; kingdom Metazoa; phylum Mollusca; class Bivalvia; order Arcoida; family Arcidae; genus Anadara; species Anadara kagoshimensis. The sequence continues at coordinate 38,576,118 of CM037869.1, forward strand.
TGAAAGTAAAACAACCGTTATAATTTCATAAAATTTTGTCCGTGAGTGAGAAAAACAAAACCTTCCCAAATCTACAAGTATATAAATGTAAAGATTTTGTTATATTCAGGCTTCTTCCTCAAGTTATATAGTAACAATTTGTTAACATATATCAGTCTTATTAATAATCTGGCGCGGGATAGCCAGAGGGGGTTCTTTTATCTAAAGATGCATGTAAATATGTTGAATCTTGATAAGATCTTCTCTGAGCTTCAGGCGTATTGCCTGTTTTCAGCTGCAGGTAATCCGCTGAATCCTTATCACCACTAACTGTACTCGGGCTGAGATAATCCATATTATCGCCGTTACTGTTTCTTGGAAATATGCTGTACCTTTCAGATGATTTGCTCTGTCCTAGATCCTCATTGACAGATTTACCAGCCACACCTTTACTGACACCATCGTCTATTTCATTATACACACTCTCTTGGTCGTAATCATAATTATGATGACCAGCCAAAGTAGAATAGTAAGAAGCATCACTTCGTTGTGAGTCTGAGAGGATCTTTGCTGGTCTAGATCTGTCTGGTGTGAACAGTACAGACGGAGGATTGTGATTGTCTTTCCGTTCTCTTCTTACCCTGCAAAATTGTATCGTTATAGATTTTTTTAGATTATAAGAGTTAAGTTGAGTTGAGTAATCGTGTTTAACGTCCCAGTCAAGAATATTTCACTTATATCGAGACGTCGCCAGCTATAGGCGAAAGTGCAGAAATTTTACCTGTGCCTTGCGTTGATGGCATTATACAGCAGGGTTTTTTAACGTGCCAAGCCCATCGTGACACAAGACCTCGTTTATTTTAAGTTCTCATCCGAAAGAACCGTCACGTTTATTTCGTAATGCCGAATGCTTGGCGAAAGAACAATCGCTACCGACTTTAAAGACTTGGGTCAGACCCGGTCGGGGTTCGAACCCACAACCTCCAATTTACGGAGCGAGCACTCTACCAACTGAGCTATGGCAGTGGTATTAGATTATTACATATGATATACATGTATTCCGAAACGGACGTCTAGTGCTGTAAAATTAAAACTGGTATAATATGTAACAAATATGCTTGTTTTTGGTAGTGCTAGTACATATAACAGTAGAACGTCCATATTTTGCAATTATAGTCATTTTTTTAAATAAGATTTTGGGGCTGTAAAGTTGAACGATTGATTTAATCGGGTTTGACGTCCCAGTCAAGAATGTATCACTTATATGGAGACATCACTATCTATAAGTGAAATGACGGAAGTTTTATTGTATAAGGATTTGGCGATACATTTAGACTTTTACACTCGGCGCATTTTGTAATTTTGAAAGTAGTTGCTTAACCTTTCGTGGCATCCGGACGGAAGCCAATCTGGTTAATTCAATTTTCCTGTTTGCAAAGATTATACTTTGTGTTTGTGATTTTGGTTTGAACACACAATAGTATTTTGTTCTTGATAAAGGCATATTACTTACTTGTTCATTAAACACACAATAACAACAAAGATTATGATGATGAGTACAACAACTACTCCTACTGCTATTCCAATTAATGACCCGGTTGACAAGCCATCATTAGTGCCTGGAACTGGAACAAAATATATAATGTTAGATAGACATCATGATATGTTTATTCCTGGACATGTATTTAATTGTCTGAGCAAATTTGCGAATGTTTTCATCAGTGGTCCCAAAATATGTTTGTTGTTTGTTTAACACCCGTATGTTGCTAACTTAGTAAGTCTAGTGCTGTAAAATTAAGGCTGGTGTAATATATAGTTGACGGATCGCCGGTCACGCCCACAATGTTCCGACACTGGCCTTCATCACGGTACCAAAGCAGCGTCATGACACTAATGACGTACTTGTATCCATGACGTCATTAAATGGCAGAATTTGGACCAAGTTTTTATTCTTTTTGTGTGTAATTCAAACATGCGAAGCTTTTGTCGGAACATTGTTGGCGTGGCTGACGATCCGTAATTTAGATAATGACCGTACTGTTTGTGTCCAATGATAAGATCTACAAGTTAGTACCTACCATCAGTCGTAAACTATATAGTAAGTAGTAAAACGACTTTCATTTGCAACCTATAATATTAATGAAAATGGACACAAACTGAACGTCTCCGACATACACAGGTCTTTTAATTACTAATATTACCCTTCCGGAGCACACGGCCTCACTTCCCTGGTTGAAGTGGTTGAACGTGTCTAACTTAACTTGTCATTTCCAAAGTGTTTACTTTGCTTCTGGATTTTGATTTGGACATGGATTAGTACGCTTCTTTTTGATTATTCTTTTAATAAATCAGTGAACCAGTAAATGTATTTGTGTACACTTCCGGAGCATTTGATCTTACTTTCCAGGTGGAAGTTCACGTGTTTAACATGTTTCAGTTTTACTTTGTACTGAGCACAGATTAATTTTATGTTCTATACCCGGTCATTTATTTGACTGGCATACAAATAGAGTATTCAAAATATAATTAATTACAGTGAAATATTTATACAAAAAATCACACTTTAAAATCGGAACTTTTTATAAAGAGTGAGTTGAGTTGAGTAACGATGTTTAACGTCCCAATTAACTTTATAAAGAGCTTTTTGGTGGAAATCTGAGGCGAAGTAGCCACTTTAAGCACAAGTGATCATTTTTATAGTAGGTAGCTATAGCAGGTTTTACTATAAATATCTTAGCAGACAAAGCCATTATGTTTATAAACAAACTTACATCACTACAAATATTTAAAACATTAATTAATTTATTGCCTATAAACTTTATGCTAACTTATGCATAAACCCCATACAGTGCCCCCCCCCCATATATACATTTAAATATCATAGTAAGTGAAAGTTATGTATAATAATTATTTTTCAACACTAATACAATAATTATACCTTTACAAAAATCCATCACATCAGCATCCCAGTGACCATTAGCCTGACATGTTAATCTTGTTTGATCACCAGCTTCATAACCCTCGTCACATTGGAAACTACAGCTATCGCCAAAGCGTTTCCCACACTGTACATCGAATTTACCATTAGCTATTTTTTCCAAACAGGCTACCTCTGTAAATAGCAGAAAATGGAGAAAATGATAAAAATATGAAGTACAGTCAAATCTGTCTTTAAGATCACCTCAAAATAATATTTGAACCTGTATATAAAGGCAACTTGCCTATAAAGGCCACTTTTACTGGTTCCCTTTGGTGATCTTTATAGATTAGTCTGACTGTACCTGTTTTAGTTTTAACGAAAATCAAAACTTTTTATGTTACGACAAGAAGTATTCAGAATTGTACCAAATAATATAGACAACTTAACAACTACGCGTATGGCAGCACCAGTTTAAACGTACACGGTACTAACGGTTTCTAAAACTTGCAAAGCATACATTAAGAAAAAGGAATAATGCCTTTGAATCTTAAATAAAGATTCGTATAACAGCAGCTTTAAAAGTAATAATAAATAATTAATAAAAGATTTTGCTAAAATGAACTAATAAGACCGTACTACAACAATTGATAATTTTAAAACTGAGCGCAGACTGTATCAGTCGGATAACTTATGAAATCCATCAAAAACAAACATACTAATCCATGTCTAAATCACAAGTAAAAGTATTCATATAGGTATTATCATAGACACATTTGCACATACTTGAGCATAATGTTGCTGTATCAACATCCCAACGTCCATTTGATTGGCACGTAACCATGGAGACTGTACTGTTTGAAGAATAACCATCAGCGCAGCTATAACCACACACATGGCCTTCATACCGAAGACAACCCGACTTAAACGCTCCATGTCCAATATTATCAGGGCAGATAACATCTTATAAAATATAAAAATGGCATTAAGAATATTATAAAAAAGACAAACATTTAATAGAGTCATAGAACAAAATCGTATGCTGACCTTAATTAAATACTGTAAACAGTTGTTTTTTTTTTCATTTTTAGCGGCAGTTTTATTTTAGCGCTGGCACTCTTATCGCCAATTGCACAAAGTAAAAAAACACGGTTTACAGTAATAGTATCCGTACAATGAAAGTTTTAATTATTTTACAAACTTAACCACTTTTAGTTATTTCTGAATTAGCTTTCGATTCGCGTGCTGTACGCCCAAAGTGCCTTAATAATACTAGCAAAGGCTTATTCCTGACAGTCTGAAGTATGTTATTAATGCAGACGTATTACATATTATACCAGTTTTAATTTTGCAGCACTTACAATACCTCATCAGAAGTGCTTGGAAAAAATTATGAAACCAAAATTATTTTGAAGATGTTGAAAAGCTACCCAAAGAACCAAAATATATTTTACCAAATTAAGCTAAGGAAATACTTTGCACGAGGGAGTATATATATGTATAATATTTAATAACTTGCAGTACTATCTTCTACTTGCGGTTCATTATCTGATTTTCTTAATGATGTAAAATGTCTGAGTTGAACAGATTTACACAATTATATAAAGTTTTTCCTTCATCTTATTGACGACTTTAAGTCCTAAAATGTTACTAAATGCTTTCATAGAATTCCACAAGAAAATTAAATTTCGGACAATATATACAGAAGCAAGTATTTTTGAATAATTTAGCTTAGATTACCTCCGACACAAGTCCTACCATCCTCTTTTAGATTCACACCAGTTGGACAAGCACATGTTTTCTCCTTCCCTTTCGGGAGACATAATCTGCTGCAAAAACCGTTTTGCTCTGAACAGAGAATGTGTTCTAAAAGAAATAGGATTTATAGATTTATTAAATGATATAAATTCTACAAATGTAAGAAGAAAACATATCATTGGAAACAGCTAGAACATAAAATACCTAGATCACTCATTAATCATAAACAACCATACTAATTCATGTCCAATTCACAATCCAGAAGCAAAGTAAAAAGTTTGGAACTTACAAGTTAGATTAGACACGTGAACATCCACAAGGGAAGTGAGGCCGAGTGCTCCAAAAGGGTAGGCACCTCCTGATTAGCTAGCTACGTCCGCCAAGTTTGTAATCAAAATTGTGTGAAAATAACATGGAACAATGAAAATTCCCGAATGACAATTAAATACAACAAGTAAATTACTAACAATTTCACTTATTTGCCTGTTGAAGAATTCGACTCAGTTTTTCAGTGACAGAATGAACAGAATGTCTTGTGTGTTTATGTCATGATAAATTATTGGGTAAAATGTTTCGCAGGCCAGACAGAAAAACTTTTAGGAGTCAATATTAACAATAATTGTATAGCGAAATAACAACTTTAACTATAAAACAAGACATTACAAATTATTTCATGTATTTTACATATTAGTCGTCACTCCATTTTTTTTACGAAATCTTGCCAATCTTCAGAAAAAATACCACTTACTTGAAACTGAAGTTTGACTAATGTCCAGGCTTGTTAGTTTATCATACAATGGAGATGATATGACATTCTGTGCTCCCTTCCCATCATTCTTGTCAATTTTAGTAATTGATCTAGTAAAAAAATATTGTCCTATTAAATTATTATTAAAAAAATCTTAAGCGATGGAAAAATTATCAGATGACAATATTGAAATGATTCATCAACCAGAACCTTACACACGAACAACACGTTATTCATACTGGCAACTATGGAATCTAAAACATTGAGTTATTTGGTCATCAATATCGGATATCATTACATACATTCAGAAGCTTAACTGTCTTTCAAGAGCACACACAGACTCGCTTCCCTAAAAGAAATTAATTCACGCCATTTACTTAATCTGTCAGTTTTCGAAGTTTTTACTTTTCTGAGTAATTATTTTTTTAACATTTATAGTTGTTTGTGGTTATTATTAACAAAACTATTTCCCATTCCATTGGTTTAATGTACATGTTTATGTTTAACATTACTCATGAAGTTTTTGAGTTCCCATATTCAACATTAACAAAATAGCATAAAATATAGGGCTCTTCAGTGCGCGCTAAGGAATCACATTGCCTCTCACCCTCTAGTTTAGAATCAAACCCGACAGATATCCAAGTGTTAGAAAATTTGCTGAAGGTCGATTGTTTTCTCCGGTCACTTCGGTTTCCTCCATTATTTCCTCGTTAACTGAGCGACTGGTTATAGGTAAAACATGACTGAAGCGTAAATTACCATTTAAAATTCTTAACGTGCATGTAACACTACTGAAATTAAAAATTTTACCGCCTTCCATTGCCAATATAAAACAGATAGTTGTTTTCAACGGCGACAGCAACTGGGAAATCCTTAGCGTTTGATCGTAAAACCTTAGATTCGTGTGTGATCAAATTAATTCGTTCTATTTTGTCTAGTCTGTCATCACACCATATAAGTGCATTACCTGAAAATACAATATCAATGTATATAATTATATTACTAGTATTACCTTAAATGAAATGCTATTTTAAAAATGTTCCCCAAACGAATCCCAACTAGGAAATCCCAAGCATTGGTATGATCAAAATACGAAAAGGCAATGACGCATAAACTCCAACAAAAGATTGATTATGTTTCAAAAAGATCTGCTTAATAGTTTTCGCAAAAAGTGGCAAACAAAATTTTGGCGAAAGAAGATGAAATAAAATAAACATTATAAGACCCCCATAGGGGGCATAACAAATATATGTATATGAATAAAAAAACAAACATACTAATCCATGTCCGAATCATAATCCAGAAGCAAAGTAAAAACTTTGAAACTGACAAGTTAGGTTAGACACGTTAACTTTTACCAGGGAAGTGAGGTCGGGTGCTCCAGGAGAGTAAGCACCTCCTGTTTAGCTAGCTACACCCACCACATGTAATAGGAATATGAAACTATAGGACGTCAAATATATCCAGGGCAATCCTGGACACAGAGACATCAAAATTAACAAAAACTGTGATGACGGCCATAAAACATTTTGAGGGCCTAATAATACCAATATTTTATTTATTTTTTTTATCTTTAATTCTATTTCAGTCTGAACAAATGTTCGTACTTATTTCAATACAGTCCATTCAAAGGGTAGAGTTATATAACAAGTGGCTTCAATTACACATTCTATTTCTTCTGTTCAAATTAAAATGTTTTTGATGTGTTTCTTACCATCGGTATCCACTGTTATATCTTTTGGAGAAAGTATATTTCCCTGGTTATAACTGACTAACGTTGTAACTGATGTTCCATCCATATTTGACTGTTTAATGGACGGAGTTGGTCTCACTTCTGTCCAGAACATTATACTTGTAAAATTAAATAAATGCATATATGTTATTTGATATAAAAACGAATTGTCCATTACAAAAAGAAAATTGTGTATACAAAGCATATAACATAGACCATGATAACCAAAATTTTACAGATTAAACAAAAGTATGAACATTAAAAATACTTGAAACAAAAGGGAATTCAATGATATCATGAATCTCTTAAGCATAATTTTTTGGAAATGATTGGTAGTTTAAATGATTATTTTATTCTAGTTGGTCAATTCTTTCAAAGTCGGTTGGTTGAATGTTGTTTACCGTTATATAAGCAGTGTTTCAGCTACATTTAAACAAACCAATTCTCTTAAATCTTTTCTATATAAAAATTATTTTGATACATTTTTATGTTCCTTTAATTCTTAATTTAAAGTCACAGTTGCAGGTCACCTAGCTAAATAAGAGCTGCTAAGCTTTCTAGAACACCCGGCCTCTAGTTCACGTGTTTAAGTTAATTTACCAGCCTTCAAACTTTTAAATTCGATTTTGTGATTGTGATTTGGGCATGGACTGGTATATTTATGTTAGGTAAAAATATGTTGAACTTGCTGATGATAAAAATTAGGAAATGTTGGTTTTTTCTATTAGTAAACCAGCCGCATTATTATTTAACGATTTTGGATTGAAAACACTTACACCAACTTACAATTTATTCCTAGGTAAAGCAGGTTGAAGTTAGTAAAAATTATGGTTATAAATGTAGCATCTTGACTAAAAAAACCGTTCTTTAGACAATCATGGTTGAAATTACGATATCTATGCATGCAATAAAAGCTATATTTTGTCTTATAAAATTAAATATAATTTGTTTTCAGACTAATTTTAACTCGACGGCAATGCGTTACGATTATCTAATTCATCGAGAACATTTACCCCATCTTTGAATGAATAGCGATGGTGCCTGCATTTTGAATTCCTTCAACTACATTTCTTTGCAATTTTCCATCCTGTGACATCACTGTTATAGCATTCCCCTTCGTGAAATAAATATTTCCCGTTGCGTGATCAACAGCCAACCTTGATTGTGAGGTCAAGCCTTAAGACATAGAAATAAAAACATAATTATCTATTTTGCTAAACGTAGACTAGTTATACTTCTTACAAAAGTCATAAGAACTATATGATTATTGATTACGCTGAATTATTGATGTCCCCACAGTATATAATGCATTTGGTTTTTACTTTCACCAAATCCCTGTCCATTCATGGTTTAAAGCGCCGATATTACTTAATATGCGAATTTTATATCTTCTAGCCTCCAATACCACTTCGGCAGATCCTAGATCATGTGTTTTACTTTATTTAACAATTTCAACGGTTTTAAATTGTCGTTGGGTCTATTACTTGAAAATGTATGGATATGTTTAAGGGTGACATTATATTGAAGATTATCAATAAACCTTTTTTTTAATTTGCAGCACTCGACAGCCGTTTCGGAATAAGATTTCTCATCAGCAATGTTCAGACTAAAATTGTGGAAATGGTTTGTTTTCAAATACAATAATCTGTAATTATTTCCCAGAAAGCAATTTCTGTCGATTAGGTATTGAATTCATGTCCAATTTAAATTCTTTATGGATCCTGTTTGCCAACAAAATGTAGAAATATTTTTTGAAAGAATCTAATATTAGTTATGATTAATTGACAAAATAGTCCTAATTATAATTAAATATTCATCAAATAATAACTACAAAATGTAGAAATTTATTCTGAAATTAATGTGAACTTTAATACGCCTAATTTTTATGTCCTTTTTACGTTATTTATTCAATACACATACCACTAGTTGTCAAAGTTTTCTCTTCGGATCCATTGATGTTAGCAATTTTCAAATTTAAACTTTTACTATCACACCAAATAACTTTCTGTGTTACATAATCAAGTGCAACAGCCAAAGGAACGTTTAATCTGTCAATGTTTAAGGCGGAAATATTGCCAGTGTCTCTGTCTATCTGGTAAAGTCTATTTGAAAGCTCATCAATTGTTAGAAAGAATTTATCCTGGAGTGGCTCTGTGAAGTAAAAAAAAATAAAGTTATATGAAATAACAGTTATAACTAGATTTAAAGAAAAACACCAAAATTCATACCGTATTTAAATTTTTAAATTTTTTTTTAACCTTTTTTGGATTTTTAATCTAAAGTTTGCAAATTTGTTTAACCTACCTTGTCAGTGTCAATGTTTTTTAATTTGCTTCTTTTCTTGTTTGTTTTTGATTATCACATGGAACAAAATTCTTAGTATTGTTAGGGGTTTATCAACCTTAATAATATAATATCTTCATCGACAACGTAGGGCAAAATTAGCATGTATCTGAGAACCCGTTCCAAGTATAATGGTGTTTGAATGGCAACTTTTATTATTTAGATATAGGACTGACTACAATTTATCCGATAACAATATTTCTTCTAACAACATTCTTTAATTTGGTTCTGACCAACCACAGATTTTTTAAAAAAGGAATACACTATCAGAGAATTTGAAAATTGTCTTTTGTTATATACTAACCAGAAATACAAGATTTCCCGTCTGTGTGGAGGGTGTATCCTAATTCACATTTACAATGGCTACTGAAGTCTTCTGCTATACAAATGTGCTGACATCCACCATTATTGTTAATGCACGGTTCTAAAATAAAATTATTTAAATTCATAAGGAATAGAAATTGGAATGAAAAAAAAAAAAAAAACGGACACCAAGGCGTCAAAAGAAAGACATGCTGATGATATACATCTTTGATATCCGTAAGATTGAAAAGTGATAAATAATTTCACGTCATATAGTTCCAACTTCCTTTCACTCTCAATTTTATTTCATAAATAGCGGATCTAACTTGCTCAACGGGAGTGACTTAACTGTCTTCAGCACCCTCTATCAGTTCCCGGTATCTTTTTGTTTGTTTAATGATAATCATAAAAACAATATTGAAAGCATAACGAACAAATCATGTTTAGCAACATATGCAAATGTTAACATAACGCTTGCCCAGTTTACAAAATAAAAAAAAATAAATAAAAAAAAAATAAAAAAAATAAAAAAAAAACCAATGGACTTTAAATAATGCTAAAATGCCGTGGTTGTTTGCATAGCACTAGCAATGTAATATACCATTTTAACCTGTTCAGATGTCCAAAACTAAACTGAAAAAAATAATCATTTAATAGTTTTTTTTGCAAAGACAAACGTTGAGCCAACTAACTATACCTATGATCTGCGGTTGAATACTGTTATCAAATATTTGTACTTCGGTTGATGATGGTATGTTTTTTAACTTGAAAATGTCAATGATGGGTGTTGTAATATCTGAAAGATCTTCAACATTCATATAAACCCCTGAACTATTTTTTGATAACCACAACACATAATCCTGAAATAAGACGAAACATTTTTATATGAACAACATAAGTCACATATTAAAGTAACTTGTAGCGTTTAAGTGTTCTTGATAATAACAACTTAATTATGTACAAGGGCAATTTAATAAAAATAAACAATGGCAACATTTTACTTGTTAACAACTAAACCACAGTAAAACGGCGTTATAATGCTCATCGATAACTTTATTATCTCGCATATCAACACAGTATATTGAAGTAACAAAATCCAATCTCCAAACAATTCCTGTTCTCGTTATGTTCCCCGATTTCGATTTCACATTTGGTGTTGCTACCTAGTAAGGAGGTACTTTTACACTCCGCAGCACCTAGTCTCACTTCAACATGTGGACGATCACGTGTTTTAGCTAATGCGCCAGTTTTCAAAGTGTTAACTTTTTTGGATTTTGATTTGAACTAGGTTCTGTATGTTGGTACGGTCGCATTCAAATCCAGTGTCTCTCACCGCTGTAAGTTCGAGCCCCGCTCGAGACCACATGTGGGAAAGTGAATTTTCCTTACCGATGGCCTTTACTGGTTTACCTAATATCAGTATAATGTGACTGGGGGAGTGGTACGCTTGTCTGCGGCTTACTGAGCGATTGTACAAGGCAGACCATGAAACACACTCGCACTTTACATGCATACACAAACTTGTTCATAGATTAATCCATAGAGATTAATAAAAAAGTCATCGTCGCAAATAGCTGAAAAATTGCTGATGCGACGTTAAGCAACATTCAACCAACCGACCGACCGACCGACCGACCGACCGACCGACCGACCAACCAACCAACCAACCCATGTAAGTAAATGTATTTGGTGGAGTAGCACTGCCTCACTTTTTCCTTTTTTGGAGTTTTATAAATGTTGTTCGGTATGTTTGTGTTAGTTTATACATACATGTTACTGTGTTGGCTTACATGCAGTTATTCCAGAGTAAGTATATGTATTTGGCGGAGGAAGCACCTGGACTCACTGCCTTAGTGGAATTCCACTTGTGTTTTAACTTAAAATGCTAGTTTTCAAAATGTTTCCTTGCTTTGGATTTTTTTATCAATGTTGTGTATATTTGTGTTAGATTATACAGAACATTTTACTGTGTTACCCTATATGTAGTTATTTTAGAGTAAGTAAATGTGTTTGGTGTAGGAAGCTCCTGGTCTCGCTACCTTAGTGAAATTTCACGTGTTTATTGAATATGCTAGCTTTCAATTTTTTCCTTTTTTATTAGTGTTAGTCGGTATATTTGTGTTTTGTGCAGAAAGCTCCTGGTCTATCTACTTAAGTGAAATTTTACGTATTTATTTAATATGCTAGCTTTCAAATTTTTCCTTTTTTGGATTTTTTATAAATGTTATTCGGAATATTTTTGTTTGGTGTAAGAAGCACCTGGTATCACCCACTTAGAGGAATTTCATGTGTGTTAAACTTAAAATGTTAGTTTTTTTATTTTTTTCTGTTTTGGATTGTGACATTGTTATGTATATATTGTGTTAGATTATACAGAAAATTTTACTGTGTTACCTTATATGTAGTTATTTCAGAGTAAGTAAATGTATTTGGTGGAGGAGCACCGCACCTGGTCTCACTACTTTAGTGAAATTTCATGTGTGTTGACTTAATATGCTAGTTTTCCAATTTTGTCCTTTTTGGATTGTGATAAATATTAGTCGGTATATTTGTCTTAGATTATATAGAACATTTACTGTGTTACCTTATATGTAGTTATTCCGGAGTAAGTATATGTATTTAGTGCAGAAAGCTTCTGGTCCCGCTACCTTAGTGGAATTTCATGTGTGTTTAACTTATAATGCTAGTTTTTAAAATGTTTCCTTACTTTGGGTTTTTTTATCAACGTTGTTGTGTATATTTGTGTTAGATTATAAAGAACATTTTAATGTGTTACCTTATATGTAGTTATTCCTGAGTAAGTAAATGTATTTGGTACATTTTTAATGCTTATGCCTGTTCCATCTGGTGCAACACGCCCAATTTTAAAAATATCTGTCCAAAACAACCTAAATGGTAGAAAAAAATATATACAGTGCAACCTTCTTTAAAGGCCATTTCTATAAAATTGCCAAATGCTTATAAACGCCGGTAAAATTGTAATGTTCTTTTTTCATATTATTTAAAGTTGTATATAAAGGACACCTGCCAATAAAGGTCACTTTTACTGATTCCCTTGACCTTTATAGACATATTTGACTGTAGTACTTTCTAATATTTATACATGTACTTGAATATTTGTAACTTCGATAATCTCTATTGAGATGCATTATAACATATACACAATAAACTGAGGTAAATCTTTAAAAGGTATGTTTCATGTTGTATAACTTGCATCAATACTGTCTGGTTTTGTCTCGTTGACATATTACTGTAAACGTTTTTATTTTGAGTGTATTTATTTTCGCGGTATAGGAAATTTAGACATACCCGCGTTAAATTTTCGCGGGTTTTTTATATGTTTTACTAAAACACAATATAATTTTCGTTCGGTATTAATTTTCGCACAAAACAAACGACCGCGAAATAGGCGAAAATTAGTACAATGCAAAAAATAAACACGTTAAAAGTATTCAATTTGGTGCTGCACGATTACTACATAAAGTTATATAAATATAAATATATATAATAAAAAGGTAAAGATAAAGGAGAAGATACAGAGCTAACTGTCTTGTATAAATTATTTGCTATCTCCCGGTTAATTGGAAATTGGTTGACGCAAAAGAACGAGTTTGGGTCTAGGGTTTTTTAAATGTAGCCTAAAATCATTGATGCCATATGTGAAAGCGACACATATACATTTTATCACGGATAAAGTAATAATGGGGGTTCAACCCCGAAACACCCTTCTGGGTCCGCCATTACCATTCACACTGACATAATTAGAAATATAGAGAACAAATAAAAATATACCTGTTCAATCTCCTGCTGAAGGTCAGTTTGTACGGTAAAGATAAACCTGTTTGCACCAAAGTGGTCACTGTTGCTTGGTTTTTGTTGAGACTTGCAGTTTGTATAACAACCTGTTGTGTACCAGCTATCCAAAATATACGTCTACAGATACAAAAATAATTTTTTTTTTTGAAAACGTACAATGCCAAAGCATTCTGAAATAAAAGTCATGTTCTTTCGGATGTGAACTTAAAATTAACGAGGTACGTGTCACGGTACGCGTGGCAAGATAAAGAATCCTGCTGTATAATGTCATCAGCGCAACGAACAGGCAAAATTTCATCACCTTTGGCTTTAGCTGGCGACGTCTCAATATCAGTAAAATATTCTTGATTTGGGGGTTTAACCCCATTACTCTATTCGCTTCCAACAACCCTTACCTTTTTAGTGGTTCTAATGTAATGGCTCTAGGTCTAACCAGTTGGGATATATGTATAACTCGTGTTAACATACTGATTACAAATGAAGTATTCGTTTCAATAACACTGCTGTATATATTTCCAATAGTATCCTCGGTCCAGTATAACTCAGAGGTTGTCCAATCGTAGGAAAGTCCTAAAAATGGCAGCAAAAGGTTGATAAATGGTTACAAATCAGTACACGGTTCATTTTAGATTTCTACAAGATGATTGAAGTACTGGGCAGTTTTGGGACGGTAGAAAAAACTGGAATGTCTGTAAGCACCAATCTACCTTCTGTAAGCGAATTGACGATAATTCTCAAAATATGTAGGAATCGTAATTATCAAGGGCAACCAAGGCAGACTAAAAGGATACTTACAGATGGATTCTAGAGAGATAACTGCATGGCTTCATAATGTTTGCGTATAATATAGCCAATATCTGATAACGAACAAAATCAACATTAAAATAAAAGCAGTCTTTTGCGAGACAAATATTGAAATAACACCGTCGCTTTTATAGCCGAGACGGATAGAGGGACGGACATTAAATTAAGTCTCATGATCGTTTACATTTGTGTTAAGTTTGATCAAAATTCACCCAAAGACATAGAAAACATGTCTCAAGCGGGCATGATAATGAGATAGACGACCAGACAGGCGGATATGCGGTGATTCATATATATCCTTTAAACTTCAATTCCAGGGGTGTAATATAACAAAAATGACAATTAGATCATCGTAGTGCCTTACTGCAATTACGGAAAACGCAAACAAAATCTAGGACGCGCCCATAAGACATAAAAATACAATTACTTACCATTGATGTTATTACTCCCTTCATATATCTTGCGGTGAACATTGCTTAGTTTTTGCTCATAAATAACCCGACTCTGCTTACTTGCTAGGAACAAGATTTTTCTCGAAGTGTCTGGTGCAATAAAGTTAATGTCTTGAAGATCATTTGAAGCAATGTCACAATTTGGATTCATCTGTATATTTTGATGGTTATTAACGGTTGTCACAGGATAAGCGCATACCTTGGAAGCGTTGCTTATTAGGAAACTTTTATCTAAGGCATGCGTATCAACTGAAAAAGAAATGTAAGGTTACTTTATGCTACGAGTTGCCAATGGATAAAATAGTGTGAAAATGTCCCAATAATCTGGTTTGTTTTACTATATTTTTGCTGCACCAGACCAAACTTATAATTGTTTTTCAAAAACAAACAGGAAAAATGTTTAAAAATTTTCCTCTACCAAAATTTTTGCAAGGGAAGGTTGACAAAGTTTTTAGACAGTTTATTATTCAAATGCAAATATAGAAGCAATATGTTCAGCCCATATTTGTATTTCAAATACACATTGTCATTTCTGGAGCCTTATATAGGTCGTTCACGATCTGATGGCAAAGTATAAAACGAGTCTAAATTAATATTGAGGTAATTTTAACGAAAATAAAGAGTTTGCCGGCGTGATTATTAGCGTACGGAGATACGCTTCTTACACTTGTATGCGTTTGTTAAACCCGTCCTTGGTTATAAACACTCTGCCATCAGATCGTGGTCGGGCTAAACACTATAGTATAGGTAAACAACTTTGACCTGTCCGCTTGACCTTTCATTTAAATATTTATCACGGACCAAGGGCATCTGTGCATAGGTAACACAAGTATACATCTGTATATATCGGCCATGAGATATACTCACCTCATAGAGTACACCTGTGTACTGTGTATCTATTAAGATGGATCTTAACACTTCCTATTTATTGGGTAGACCATCCTAGATCAATATTCCTAGTGAAAGGTCAAACGGACAGGTCAATGTTGTTTACCTATAGTCTAGTCTCCCAATACGAAAACAGCAGCAATGAAACAGACAACAAACGATCATTTCTATTGAGTATATGTTGCGACTGAAATTGATTAAAGTTTTACAAATGAGTGGTAATATACTAAATAGTCCATTAAAAACAAACATACCAATACCATGGCGATACATTAATGCAAGAGCAAAGTAAAAACTGACACTGACACGTTGAGTTTCACCTTAAAAGTGAGGCTATGTGCCCCGGAAGAGTAAGCGACACCTGTCTAACTAGATCTATTTGCCAAATAACAGAAAGGTTAAAAGAAAGTGTAGGAAAGACAACACATTGGTCTCTGAAGCACAAAATACTTACACTGACCTCAAGGTAAAAAGGTAAATAATAAGTCAATTCCTACCTATACATTTAAGGCCGTCTTGGTCAAGTTTATACCCATCTTTACACGTGCATTTAGCTCCGGTTACAGTTGTAATACAGATATCTTCACAACCTTTTGTCTTGCAGGATTCTACAAAAGTGGAATAACATTCTCAGAACAAGATAAACACGAAATAAGAATTCACTGCAGACATTACAGTAGGATACCTCGTAATTAACTTAGTGGAAGTAGCGGGTCCGACCAAAAACTCGAAATTAGGTTGTGACTGTTTCTCCACCAAGCACTCGGAATTACGAAAATAATAGAAAATGAAGTCATGCTTTTTCGCATGGGAACTTTTAATCAACGAGGTTCCGTTTTTCAACAGGCAGAGCACGATAAAGAAGACTCCTGTATTATGTCATCAGCGCAATGCACAGATACAGTTCTGCACCTTCGTCGATATCTGACGACGTCTCGAAATATTCTTGACTGGGACGTTAAACAGCATTACTCAACTCGTAGTTAACTGAACTCTTTACCCATGCGTTACCAATATTTATATAAGAGTAAATAAAAACAAACATTACAATCTATGTCCAAACTACAATCTCAAAGCAAAGTTAAAACTATGAAACTGTCAAATTTAATGAAACTTCTATCGGGGAAATGAGGCTAGGAGCTTCACCAGCTTTTACCAGCATCTCAGAACTGATACCATCAATATACATCCCCGGTATTCAGATTCTCTCAGTCATTTAGATTGAGGAAAATACCAATCTTAGTAAAACATTTATTTGAGGCAAAAAATCTGCCAACAATCTGATAAATGGTAAGCAAGGCAGTGTGGTACAGAGAGAAGAGCTTTTCTTTTTTAGCTAGCTACATCGTGGTAAATCAAAATTGCAAAGAAAAAACTTGAAACTATTGGGACCATGAAACCGATGATCCCTATCTCAGGAAAGCAATTTTAAACATACAATATAGACCCGTCGATAATTTAACACCTAATCTAACAAAGTTGCGCCAAATCGTACTTGCCTCTGCTAGCAATATCTCGGCAGATTTTCGACAGCATCTATCTATCTTTTGGCAGCTTTTCGATCACTAGCTATCCATATATCGGTCAGTCGGTCGCCAAGGAAACATTTCTTTCCGTTAGCTTAGTGTTTAACTTTCGACAGGTCTGTATTGTAGCTATGGAATAGGGCGTATCTGGCGTTTGAACAGAATTAGATACATTGTCTGTCTATTTGGCGAGTATACCAGGCCTGAGGAAAGTGGCTAATTATCAATCGTAAGCATAGCTATGGAATAGGGTGTATTTGGCGTTTGCATTGTGTCTCTATTTGGCGAGTATACCATACCTGAGGAAAGTGGCTGATTATCAATGGTAAACATAGCTACGGAATAGGGTGTATTCGGCGTTTTAACAGAATTAGATACATTGTCCTTATTTGGCGAGTATACCATACCTGAGGAAAGTGGCTGATTATCAATGGTAAACATAGCTATGGAATAGGGTGTATTCGGCGTTTTAACCGGGTTAGGTACAGGTTCTCCATCTTGCGAGTAAACCATACCCGAGAAAAGTGACTTACTATTTATGGTAAACTTAACATAGCTATGAAAAAGGGTATGTTTGGCGTTTTAACAGAATCCAGCACACAATTATACCATACCTGAGGAAAGTGGCTGATTATCAATTGTAAACATAGCTATGGAATAGGGTGTATTCGGCGTTTTAACCGGGTTAGGTACAGGGTCTCCATTCGGCGAGTATACTGCTATTTCCTTCTTGGATTGATCCGAGACAATGACGTAGTTCTGCAAAGTTATAAAGATAGTTAATATAAAAACCAGAAAAGACGATTATACAGCATCAGACACATATTAAAAAAAAATGGTTGGTCTATTTTTCTCATTCCAGCATCTTTACAATATTTAGGTTTTCATACATTTTGTCCAAACTATACTGATAAGGAATTTTATTCCGAAATGGCCAGCTATTGTTGCAACAATTAACACAGGTTTAATAACTATGCATTGGAGCATCTACATTTTCCTTATTAGAGACACAATCTGCCAATGGGCAAAAACAAAACCTACTAAGATTGAAGTCTAATTAAGTTCCTTCAGTGATAAGTTGGGTAAAGTAATGGTGTTTCACGTCCCAGTTAAGATTATTTCGCCTATATTGAGACGTCACCATCTATAGCCGAATATGAAATTATCCTGTGCATTGTGCTGATGGCGTTGTACAGCGAAGTTCTTCATCAAACAAAGCCTACCGTGACATGGGACCTCGTTTATTTTAAGTTCCAATCCGAAAAAAACCGTGACTTTCATTTCGTAATACCGAGTGCTTGACGAAAGAACTCCCACGCTACCCACTGTCAAGTCTTTGGTCAGACTGGGTCGGGGTCCGAACTTACGACCTCCTCCTTACGAAGCGAGTGCTTTACAAACAGAGTTACCAAAGGGGTACCTTCAGTGATACGCAAGGTGTATCTAATATTAAATAATTCATTGCCTTCTACATTAGTACTTAAAACTCGGATCATATGAATATTGATGATGTTTAACAAAAAAATTATTCTCATTTGTTTGGACACTCGCTCCGTAAGTCGAAGGTCGTGGGTTCGATCTCCGGCCGGGTCTGCCATATATAAGTGAAATATTCTTGACTGGGACGTTAAACACCATTGTTCTCCTTTGTTTGAAGCATTTTTATTTGTCAGATCTTTTCTGTTATTTTTTGCATTAAAGCTTTGGCTCTTATTATGGACCAAACCAATTTAATTTTTATACTTTATAACCGAAAGATAATCAATTTGTGCCAGGAAATTTATGAAAAACTGATTTTTTTTACCCATAAGTCTAATTCCGTAGCGTTTGCAACCTACTTTTCCAATCAAAATTCAGTCACCAATGAAACTTGTTTTTCAATTGTAACAGTAGCACAGGGAACAAAAATTCCGTAGCGTTTACAACCTACTGTTCCAATCAAAATTCAGTCACCAATGAAACTTGTTTTTCAGTTGTAACAGTAGCACAGGGAACAAAAATTCCGTGGCGTTTGCAACCTACTGTTCCAATCAAAATTCAGTCACCAATGAAACTTGTTTTTCAGTTGTAACAGTAGCACAGGGAACAAAAATGTTCACAGATATTATTACCAAGATAAATAAACAAGAAATCTGTGAACTACTGCTCACTTAGTATACTCCCACTTTTACCTTCAACCATTTACCATACATGTCGAAAATTAAACTTAGTCTATAAACAGGAATTAAATGTTTAGTATATTTTAAATCGGACTTGCGACAAGGGACCTATTATTGAACTCGCATTTAAAATTTCAAGTGGCTGTGTTTAGCAATTCCCGAGAAAACTTACAAAGAAGCCTTGGACGAGAAGACAGCGGTAAAAGAGTATATCCCCTCTTTGAAGAGCAGGTATAATTAAAAATACCTGAAAATCTATAAAAACCTACCTGATAAATAGCAAGTCCGTAAAACTGAGATGTGAAACTCGTTACCAAGACTTTTCTATTGTTTCCATAAAAGTCACACGATTCAACAGTACTCCGGATAGAATCTACCCAGTATATGATATTATTGGCGTGATCAACTGTCAGCGATATCGGCCGAATTATACCCAACCATATTAATGCCATTCTAGAACTCCCATCTAAATTAGAGCGTTCAATTCTTGCAGGTTTTCCAATGTCAGACCAAAAAAGAAACCTGAAAATAAGAACCATTGTATATATAAAGTAAAAACAAAAATCACATCATCAGTACATGTCAAAATCACTGTCCTTCAAAACTTAAAATAAAAAGACAAATTAAGTTAAACACATAACCTTTCGTCATATACCAAACCAGGGAAGAAAGGTTTGGTGTTCCGGAAGGATAAAGGCCTCTTTCTTGTTTTATACGGTTAGCGAGAATAAAAGGGATATAGAACTATGACATGTGAAATATATCCTGAAATAATTTTGGGTAGAGATTACACAGACATAATACTACTCAACAAAATTTTAATTAAATCCATTATTTAATACTAATGTATTCCCTCACAAGCCAATTCAATCAATTATTCTATCTATCTATCATTACCGCATTTATATATTTTGATTTTAATAATGGTTTACCTCTTCTGCGGGTGCACGGCTACTCCTGAAGGAAAATCAAGATATTTATCAACAACTGCTTTGAATTTGTCATTAAATCCAATTGTGAGTATATTAGTGGGTATTGCCTGTAACCCAATCCACCCAAACACGCTATCTGCCCAGTACACATTCCCGCTAAACCAATCAACTGCCACGTGACCAACACGTGATGATGTTCCAATATGTACGACAACGCCCTTGAACGTTCCATCAGAAGATTTTTTAACTAAACTTATGGTTTTCGCGCCTTTATCACTCATGATGATATAGTTTTTTCTGTAATCATACGACAGGCCTATATACTGCTGATAACCATACCCTACTACTCGGTGAAATGTGTTCGGTACTGTGTGTTTCGTAATCCAGTTTACTGTTCCGTTTTGGTAATATATTTGGTTATCATCACCACCTGTCCAATGTAATCCGTCCGCCATTAAACTAGAAGCTAAAAAAATATAATTCATAAATGATAACAGCTAATAGATGTCTTTGAATTCAAGAGTATCACATTTCGCCAACAGACCAAACAGTCAATTCGCGGATATATAAATTCGCGACAACAGTCCATGTCAATATTAAAATTCGCGGTCGATACGCAATTATTTCCCTTTAATAAGAAGTCTTGGTCTTAAATATCTTTATCCTTTTTTGATATGTAATAACGTTTTTCTGGTTTTTTGGGGTTTTTTTTTTTTTGGGGGGGGGGGGGGGGGGTGGGGGTTTGGCATGAATTAAATACTAGTACATCAAGTATGAAATGTTTTTGACATTTCCATGGACTTATTAAATTATGTTTTGTTTGTATTTTGTAACTGGTTGTCATGTGAAGGCTATTGCGTCTATCAAAAACAAACAACAATTCATGTTCATGTTTTTTTCCCTGAAAATCCGGGTTTCTCCACTATTGCTGATCCCACCCTCTCGATATAGGCGAAATAATCAAAAACAAACATACAAATCTATGTCCGAATCACAATCCAAAAGCAAAGTAAACATTTGGAACTGACAAGTTAGGTTTGACACGTGAACTTCCACCAGGGAAGTGAGGTCGGGTGCTCCGGAAGGGTAAGCACCTCCTGTTTAGCTAAATTTGACAGTGACGTAAAACACCACTCCTCTACAAAATATTTGGGTCTCACATAGACTTTAAGGTGATAACATAAAACTGATTTTATTTACCCAAACAAATAAAGAAAGTAAATAAAATAATTTAAGACAGCAGATTTTAATTTTCATGTATTATATTGTAAATATTTTAGTTATTTTAACCTACATTGTACATGGTCAATTTGACATGTTAGAAGTCAATTCACTCCAGCCATTTAGTTTAAGATTTATTACTCTAATACAACCGTTAAATTTTAAAACCCTGGAGGTATCCTAAGCAATGCGTTACATCTGTAAAGAATTTCGATATTACACACTGATGACCACCCGGTTGGTCAATTTGTTTTTAATTGTTAGTATTATTTACTGACACGGTTCTTTCCTTAATGTATCAGCTTATTAACCTTGAACTATCAGATTCTGACAACCTACTATCAAGTACAGATCTTTGAATGGAGGGAATTTTTAATCCCGCCCACATACCTCCCACTATTGAATTTAAAGCTTGTTATAGACATATTGTACTTTTACATATTAGCATTATTTTGGTTTCGGGTTCTCCCCTCCTTTGCTAATATTTTTATATATCATGCAGTTATTCTTTTATTGTTATATAATTTTGTCATTTATTACATTGCAATATAGGTTGTTATAATAATTACGGTATGTTATGTAATATTGTTAATTTTCTATTTTCTAATTAGCTGGCAGAGCTTTCTCACCACATTTGCTAATATTGTTATATTTACCCTATTGTTATTTTTTATATTATGTAATTTCATGCAATTATTCTTTTTAATTTTTATATAATTTTGTCATTTATTCAATTGCTATATAGTTTGGGCAAAGATTTCTCCCCACCTTTGCTAATATTTTTATATTTATCCTATTGTTATTTTTTATATTATGTAATTTCATGCAATTATTCTTTAATTGTTATATAAATTTGTCATTTATTCAAGTGCTATATAGTTTGTTATAATAATTACGGTATGTTATGTATATACCATTAAGCTTTGAATAAATGACCTTTTCCTTCAAGATGTTGTTTACTTGTATCTTTATTTGCAAACATAGCTCGGATTCTGGCTTGAATTTGTATGTCACTTGATTTCGGTATTGTATATCTGTCTGTCTTAAATGTATTTTATTAAATACGTGAAGTAGAAATATTGATGTGATCGTGAGCGTGATATCGTCTGTTAAGGTGCGTTTGAATCGTATTACATGCTTTAAATTTTATTGAAATGTCTATTTCACGTATAAATGATTTCTCCGACACCGAATAAGTAATTTGAACCGACTTTAACAATAAAAGAAAACAGATTTCTGGAAGAGATACGTGTATCAGTGCATATCTACCTCGGACTACCTTTATCGAATGCATGTGCATTTCTCTTCCGCATTAAAACGAAAATACTTTTTTCAGAAAAAGTCTAGTGATACACCTTTCGTACTGATTTCAGCGAATTTTACTATTAAACCTTTCCTACTTATTGCAAGAATTTGAATTACAGTCAAACAGGTTTTTAAAGGTCATCCGTGGGAACCTGTAAAAGTTGCCCTTATAGCAGGTAACCCATGTATTTAATTAACCTGAATAAATTAAAGAGGGATTGGGTTACACTTTACTGCCCTTTAAAAGCAAGTGGCCCATATAAATGTGGCCTTTAAGACAGACTATTTATACCCCCCCCCCCCGCTTAAAAAGTGGGGGGGGGGGTATATAGTGATAGGGGTGTCCGTCCGTCCTTCCGTTACACCTTAGGGTACCTATCTCTTATCCGCAACTCCTACTAAACCCTTCAATTGATTTTTATGAAACTTTCACACAATCTTTGTGATATAATGTAGATGTGCACCTCCTATTTAAAAATTGACCCGATGGATTTCTTTTATGTGGGGAAGCGGGGGGGGGTTGTGAGCTTGTGGCTCACAGTTTTTCTAGTTTGTTCTATTTTTCAACATAATATGTGTTTGTGTTTTGCTTCTAAGGGCATGTCATTTTTTTCTTTCTTATACGCTCACCCGATCTTTGAAAATTTTCTACCTACCTATCAAGTGAAAACCCATGACGCAGAAATAAAACGACGAACCTTTTATGTCCAGAAATATTAAACTTGGTATTTGATAAACAGTCCGAGAATGAAAATAGAGCATTACCCATTGTAAAAAAATATAAAACGTGGAAAAACCAAACTGTAATTTAAAAAATAAAATAATAAAATGGTAAAACCTTTAACTGACTGATATAAAACTCCTTCACCATCCTCCCACCCCATCCCCGAAAAAAAGAAGTTGTTATCTGGTCTGTATTTACATCGATTTTTACTAAGACCAATGCCCATTAGAGACCTTATTTTTTGTACGTAATTGTATAAAATAGTTTGAAATCATACAAAAGTTCTATGACCACATCACAAGGTCAAACAAATCCAATCTCTGTCCGACCCCAACGCTCATGGGAATAGCACTGTTATGTCTTATTGTTAAAATTACACATATAGCTATGCAGGCGATGCTTACCCTTCCTTCCCGGTCTCACTACCCATGTTGATGTTTACGTGTTAATTAAAATTTGCTGGGTTCAAAGTTTTTACTTTGTTCTGGGGTTGTGATTTAGATATGGATGTCTCTTAAAATGATTTAAATTACATATTATACCAGTTTTAATTTTACAGCATTCGACCAAATTTATGTAATCAATATGTTTTCAAGATGTTGAAAACATACCCGAAGGACCAAAATATATCTTAAAAAATTTAAATCAAATGTATTTTGACAGCGTTCATTATAGTTAAATTATTTCAATTATTTTCTACTTTCCTTGACTGCATGTTCTATAATCTATGTCAATGCGCCGGTTGTCTGACTTTGTTATTTATTAAATACCCATTAATCTAATAAATGTATTCCTTATCATAAAACAGATTTAACATGTTGAATGTTTCATACAAATAAATATACCAGATAATGATTAAATTAAATTTAAAGCTATCTCAATATTCTACAGATTGGTAAAATTTCTTTAAAAACACTTCTCAATACATAAAAAGTATGTCCCCTTAATTGTCTATATGCATGCATACAGTACAGATCTGTCGGGATGTTAACAGTTAGCTAACAAGGTAATGCCGAATCGACAGCTACTATCAGCCCCTTGTAAGCAATATTTCGAGTTTTTTGGCAGCTGCTATCTATCTGTCGGCAGCTTTTTGGTCGCTAACTATCCATGTGTCAGCTACTGGACAACCCAGCTGAGATCTCTCTCCCTTAAACTTAAGCTTAGTGTTAAACTTTCGACAGAACTGTGCTGTATTTAATGTTGGAATTAAACCAATACATGTTTTATGTTATCTTGTAGGGTTAATAAGCAAGGTCGTCACTAGCTATATCACGAAAGCTTTTCTGAAGCTGCTATCTATATGTCGGCAGCTTTTCGGTCGCTAACTATCCATGTGTCAGATACTGGACAGTCAAGCTGAGATCTCTCTCCTTAAACTTAGCTTAGTGTTAAACTTTCGACAGAACTGTGCTGTATTTAATGTTGGAATGAAAACACAAATAAAACCAATATATGTTATCTTGTAGGGTTAATAAACAGGGTCGTCACAAGCTATATCACGACAGCTTTCTGGCAGCTGCTATCTACCTGTCAATAGCTTTTTGTTCACTATTTATCAATGTCTCAAAAACTGGACAGACCAGCTGAGATTCCTTTCTTTAGCTCACTGTTAAACTTTTGACATGCCTGTGCTGCATTTAATGTTGGAATGAAAACACAAATAAAACCAATAAATGTTATATGTTATCTTGTGGGGTTAATAAGCAAGGTCGTCACTAGCTATATCACGACAGTTTTTCGGCAGCTGCTATCTATCTGTCGGCAGCTTTTCGGTCCCTTACTATCCATGTCTCAGCTACTGGACAACTCAGCTGATTGATTTCGATCCTTAGCTCAGTATTAAACTTTTGACAGGTCTGTATTTAATGTTGGCCAGAATACACACAAATAAAATTATTAAATTTTATATGTTATCTTGTGGGATTAATAAGCAAGGTCGTCACTAGGCTAGCAATGTCATATAATCAAACACATCGATGTCAAAACCACAATCCCAAAGCAAATAAAAAATCCCGAAACTGTTAAATTACGTTAAACAAGCAAACTTTCACAAAGGAAGCAAGCCCGGGTATATCCGGAAGAGCGAAACAACCCTGTCCATCCAGCCGAAACCGCCACACGCGAAATCAAAATTTAGAACTCAATGAAAACTGAACCATTTGACGCCAAATACACCCAGGGCAATCTACAATGTAGGACACAGAGACTTGAAACTTATCACAATTCAATAACGTTCCCGGCAAATGTTTAGGCTTTGGTGATTCTAAAATAATTCAATGACGTTTTCTGAAAGTGACAGGTGTCTGTGGCGTCTCCATCACATTTCAATAATGTTAATGGAACTGGGTGGGTTTATGGTGTCACTTTCACAATTCAATAACGTTCCCGGAAAGTGTTGCGGGCGATGACGACTCTATCACTATTCAATTATGTTTCCTGGAACTTGGGAGGTTTATGTTGACTCTCATAATTCAATAACGTTCCCGGAAAGTGTTGCGGGCGATGACGACTCTATCACTATCAATATTGTTTCCTGGAACTGGGTGGGTTTGTGGTGGGTCTAATATAAACCAATTACGTCCCCGACAAGAGGTGGGGCTGTGCCGGCCGCTACTTGGACCGATGGTTCCCATCAAGTTAATAAGGTATAATACATAAGAAAGAATTCTAATATGCCTGGTATGTATTCAAGTACAGGAGACTATAAAATTAACAAAGTTGATGCAATGCACGTATACAAGTCTAGTTACAAAAACTTTTGTTAAGCATAAAAACTTCTATTAGACTTATAAATAAAATAAATATTTTAGTAAAAATATCAAAATTTAAATCGGTACATACCAACAGCAACAGCTTTGTTTTCCGTGAAAATAGAAATAACTAAGAACAAAAATATTGTTAAACGTCCCATTTTGCGTTATGTCTTGACCAAATGATCTGACAAGAAACATATAGACACAAGTAAGATTTAATCTTCCGGGTTTGAAGTCAGTATACCATGTCGAGGGTAAGATAATCACTTTAACTGTTAACGCGGGTATATAGGGTTACGTCGCCGTTTTGTACGAAATCTTTAACAACATTATTTACAAATACAGTACAGGTTTGTCAAAAGTTTAGCACTTAGCTAACGAATTGGATCCAAATCGGAAGCTCACATGAACCTCTCTTTAGCTATAATTCGACAACTTTCCGGCAGCTGCTTTCTATTTCGCGGCAGCTTTCCAGTCACTAGCTTTCTATACTAGTATTTCGGCACCAGCGATAAGACACATTTTCGTTAGCTCAGTGTTTAACTTTCGACAGGTCGGTACTTTACTTCTCGTATTGAGAATTCTCCGTATTGTGCATTCTCATATTGGATATTTGCCAGTTTCTTTTATGTTGGTTTTTTGTTCAAATTTGTGAAACTGAAAAATAAAATTTGTATTTACGATTATATAATTTGCTTTACACAATGTGAAACCGGAACGTGATTTCTGTCCATATACACGTTATATTATAATTCATATCTTTGATGTACTACAACAGACTTATTATATCATCAAACTTTTTTCCTGTTTTTTGTTTTATTTCATATCTTTATAAAAAATAAAATATTAAAAATAGCAAAAGTTAAAAACACTTAATTGATTTACTATTATTAAATGCATGTGATTTGTATTTTATTAAAATATTCAAAGTAAAACAAAAATTTAAAAAATATTTTTCTCAAGCACATTGACATGTTCGGTACAGACTTGTCAAAAGTTTAACACTTATAAGCCAACGAATAAGTGGTGAATCGGACGATAATGTCGACCCTTCGATAACTTTATCGATATCTCGACAGCTTCTATCTATTTTTCGAGTTTTCGGCCACTAGCTGTCAGTTGCAATTTCTCTGGGTCACTTTGCAGCAAAGCCTTTACGTTATTAGGTCAGTGTTAAACTTTTGACAGGTCTGTACATGTACTGTATAGGCAAACAACATTGACTTGTCCATTTGACCTTTCATTAGGAATAGTCATATAGGAGGGTCCACTCAATACATCGGTAGAGTTAGGATTTGTAGTAAATACATATACATAATACGCATGACTAGTGTTCACATCATGTGTGCGAAATATACACTCATGATCCCTATTACTTGAATTGATTCGTCCATAATGAATATTTAAATCAAAGGTCAAGCGAGCAGGTCAATGTTGTTTATCTATAGAGCTTTGAAATAGTTTGACAATATGATCTTGGTATAATACTGTTAAGGTATGCTTGTACATGCATTATATATCTCGGTTGACACAAAAGTACCGAAATTTAAGAACTGACATTGCTACTTCTTTTGTCTTGATATAACTAATTTTGTGAAACGGATACTTTTTAGAATTCTTGATGTGACTCAAATATATATTTAAAAATCTGTCTTTGTGTAGTTAAAGAATGCCAATTTGTAATTATAAGACTATGCTCTGTTTTTTCACAGTGATTATTTTTCGAACAAAGAAGACGGTGATTTTTTTCTTAAGTTAATTAGACTAAAACTATGCATTGAAAAAATAAACTCGTGTAATTATCCCAATTAGCTACATTAGGTTAGTAGCTGAAACAGCAAGCAAAACAGCAGGGACCAGTTGCACAAAGCTTGATTAGTTTAATCAATTGATTAGTCTAAATTTGAATTTCGCATAATTTCAGATCTGTTGTGAAATTAAAGTTGAAAATGTTGAAGTAAATCAAATTCCATCAAATCTAACTATATGCTTATAAAACTTTAAATGTTATTTTTATGTTTATTGCCTTTTTAAATTTTTGTTTCATTGATTAAACTAAACAGGCTTCGAACAACTGGGTCCTGGTGCTTATCCTTCAGAAGAAACATGCTTTGATATCTTTCCGCCACAATGATAATCTTTCTAAAAAAGAAGATTATTTTTCTTGAGTTAATTAAACAAAAAATATGCATTGAAAAAATAAACTCGTGCAATTACAGCAATTGGCAACATTGGGCCCTCAGCTGAAATAACCAGCTACAGTAAAATCTCATTAAAATGCCCCTCGATACTTTCGCCAGGTCACTTATCGCCACATTTTTTTTAAAGTTTCAAAATCCATTCTGTTTATGTTTTTCTATTAGCCTCCCTCCGTTTATCACCAAACCCTTTTATCACGCCAAAATTTGACTGAACAAATGATGGCGACGATTTTAGGTTATACTAAACCTAATCAGGCGGTGCTTTCCGTCCAGTAGCAGATTCCAGCCTTACTTCGCAGGTGGGAGTAGTTCACATTACATTTGTATTTAACTGGATTTGCCAGTTCTCAAAATTTTTACTTTACTTCGGAGATTGTGAAATGTGCCTTAGGCAACAAATTACCAAATTAAAACAATGGAATGTAAT
This sequence comes from Anadara kagoshimensis, assembly GCA_021292105.1. Taxonomy (NCBI): domain Eukaryota; kingdom Metazoa; phylum Mollusca; class Bivalvia; order Arcoida; family Arcidae; genus Anadara; species Anadara kagoshimensis. Next base: position 38,605,109 of record CM037869.1, read on the forward strand.
AATTTCGATCATCTTGCTGGACAAAGACATGTACCGATAAACTCCGGAAACTGTAGACAAAAACGCTATTTTTTTTTACGTATATCTCGAGTGGCACAGTGGCAAGTATTTAGCCAACCTGTTGAATACACAATGTGTCACAGTGTCTAGTGTCCGTCTAAAATCTTGACTCGAGAATTAGCTATATCTTGTCCCTTGCTGTGTAAGACCACTGCGGTAGCTCAGTTGGTAGAGTGCTCGCTCCGTAAGTGGGAGGTCGTGAGTTCGAACCCCGGCTGGGTCTGACTCAAGACTTAAAAGTGGGAAGTGACTGTTCTTTCGCCAAGCACTCGGCATTATTAAATGAAAGTCACGGTTCTTTCGGATGGGAACTTAAAATAAACGAGGTCCCGTGTCTTGGTAGACTTGGCACGATAAAGAACCCAGCTGTATAATGCCATCAGCGCAACGCACAGGCGAAATTTCTGCACCTTCGCCTATAGCTGGTGACGTCTCGATATAAGTGAAATATTCTTGACTGGGACGTTAAACACCATTACTCAACTCAACTTCCTTGCTTTGTATTCAATAGTTCACCATTCGTGTTGTTTTTTATTAGTATTTTGTTTGATTACGTCAACAAGAGGCAAAATTAATTAACACGAGCATTTGTTGCACAAAGTCTTAATGGTTTTTCTCGAGCGCCAACGACCCCTAGTAATAACACTCAATTTTGGTTTAGTGACGTCATACGTCCTAAGTCTATCGCATGGCTTGTAATTGGGGCAATTTTGATTTGTTTCTCTTAAATTTTTGTCAATAACGCATTCATCTACCGGGTATTCTTAAATTTCATATTAGTTTTAAATAATTCACATTTTAAATTATTCCCAGCATTGACACAGTTTAATTTTTTAGACTTTTTTTAAAAAAATGGAGAAAAATCAGCAGGGTGTGTATTTTATTTATTATTCATCAATCTCTTCATCCTTTTATAATATTTATGATAAAATATCCAAATTTGACTACACCTTCGATTCAATTAGATATTCCATGCATGATTACTTTAAAATACCGTGCGATACTTTAACGAATACAATACAGGCCTGTCGAAAGTTGAACAATAAATCTTACGAAAAAGAAGCTTTTTTAGTCTCTCTCTAGCTATACAGTACAGACCTATCGAAAGTTTAACACTGCGTTAACAAAAATGGAGGCGAAGCACGGCTACCGAGATATGGATGGTTTGAGGCAAAAACGCTTCAAAGGGTAGCAGCTGATGAAATGCTGAAGAGATATAGCTAACATGGGGTCAAGATAACCTGCCAATTTGGCACTAATTCGTTTAGTGTTAAACTTTCGACAGGTCCGTACTGTATCTCGGCAGCTCGACAGACTTTCGACAGGTCCGTACTGTATCTCGGCAGCTCGACAGACTTTCGACAGGTCCGTACTGTATCTCGGCAGCTCGACAGCTGCTACATATCTGTCGGCAGCTATTCAGTCATTAGCTTTCAAATCTTGGCCACTCGGCAACCGAGTTTCGATTTCTTTCGTTAGCTCAGTGTTTAACTTTCGACATGTCTGTACTGTATTCCCCGGCCACCAAGTTTCGATTTCTATCGTTAGCTCAGTGTTTAACTTTCGACAAGTCTGTACTGTATTCCCCGGCCACCAAGTTTCGATTTCTTCCGTTAGCTCAGTGTTTAACTTTCGACAGGTCTGTACTATAGTTCTCGGCCACTCAGCAGCCGAGCTTCGACTTCTTTTTGTTAGCTGTGTTAAACTTCCGACAGGTCTGTACTGTTGCCACTCGGTAGCTTCGGCTTCTTTCGTAAGCTCAGTGTTAAACTTTCGAAAGGTCAGCACCTTATATTAAAGAATAGTGAGGGCCTCTTCATCATATTATTATGCTAAATGGAGTTAGGAATTGATGTTTCACGCAAAATACAAGCGTGGGCAGATAAATTAAATTTTCAATAGAAACTTTAGAAATATCAACAAAAACACAAAATACCAATTTTGGCCAACCAACCGGTAAACGGAGCTTTGAACAATTGGGCCTATGTTGACAAGCACGACATACTTAAGTCTTGTCAATTTATTTTATGATATAAATGTTTATAAGTTGAAGTAAGTAACGCGAAATATTCAATGTTATCCATGTATTTAATGGGTCTATTGACAGGCCTATACAATAAATATAAAATGACATACTTTAAAATTGCAGTTAACGAACCGATAAGTGAAAAATACTAAAACCTAAGAACAGTTTGACTGATCAATACCTCTCGTTAATACAAACAGTGCAGATCTGTCGAAAGTTTAAAATTTAGTTAACAAAAAGAGTTGAAACCTGATACGAAGTAGCTGATATATAGCAAGCTAGTGACAAGAGACAGATAACAGATGCCGAAAGCTGCCAAAATATAGCTAAAAATGAGCTGCCTATTACGACACTTATCCGGAACTTATTGTTAAATTTTCGTCAAGCCTGTACTGTATTAAACACTGACATGTCCTATTTGTTGTGTTTCCAATCAAATTCTTACGATTTATTTTTACTTCCCCGTAAAAAGTAAATTCTAAGGAAAGGGAATTTCCCGTGCAACTCTGTCCCTTTATTCATAATTAAAATATTTGAATTATTACGTTCGAGTTAGTATAAGTTGGTACAGTGCTCGCTTTGTATATGGGAGGACATTGGTTTGAACCTCGGCCGGGTTCTAACCAAGACTTGAAAATAGGTAGTGACTGATCTTTAGCTTAGCACTGTATTTAGAATTGAAAGTAACGGGGTCTTCAGAAAGATCTAAAAAAGGACAGACCCCCAATGTCAAGACAGGCAAAGCACGTTAAAAAACCCTCCAAGCACATTAATATAGCTCTGAGCCCGCTGCAAAGGTCCACGTTTCTGCCAGTTCACCTATAGTTTGTGACTGAAATATTTTTGACTTAGACGTAAAGCTCATTCAATCAACCAAATGATGTTGCATGTATATTTGGCGTTTTATAGTTCCGTGTTCCTTTTCTTCTCAATTTCGAATTAACACTAGATCCGTTACCATATAGTCTTTTGAATAAAGTCCCCTGTCTCAATGCACGCTAAAGACACCTCTGTTGTAAGCCACCTGTGACCGCTACAGAGGACGCTTACAATAAGAAGCAATTAAAAGAGACTGAGCAACATAAACAACATGTACATCACTGGTCACCATATTTCCGTCGAAAGTCCGATTCTCACTATCTAAAGTTATTTTAACCAAAAATCCATTAACAGTATAATGGACTTATGGCTAAATTAGACTTGCCTGAGGCAATCAACCTAAAGTAACAGTAGTTTTAAAATGGTCATTATTGTAACCCGGATTTGAAACATGTTTTTGAAGAACTAGAATTGGATATCACATCAGAAGTAGACTCAGTAATATCATCATTAAAACGTAATAAATCACATGGTAGTGATTACATTTTAAATGAATTTTTCATAGTGTTTAAAGATATCTTGATACCTTATATTTTATTATTATTCAAAAACATCTTGAAGTCAGGTTTTTCCCAAAATCTTGGCCTTCTGCTGTTATTATCCTATTTTTTGTAAAAAAAGATCAACTGACGATCCAAACAATTATCGTGGTATTAGTCTTGTAAGCAATTTTTATAAACTTTTTCCTGCTGTGTTAAATAATAGGTTACTTCACTGGTGTGAAGATAATAATATTTTTACAAATTCCCAGTTTGGTTTTCGCCCTGGATTGGGTACTAGAGAAGAATTATTTGCTCTCTACTCAATCATTGTTAAATCTATAACAAATAAAAAAGGGTTATATTGTTGTTTCGTCGACTTTACAAAGGCGTTTGACAGTGTCGACTGAAAATATTTTTTTAAACTTGCAAAATGTGGTATAATTGGCAAACTTTTAAATGTTATTAGATTAATGTATGACGAAGTTAAAGTATGCGTCTCACTTATATAATTAACCGATTTAATTCCGAGTACTTCTGTAGTAACATGGATTTGATGCAGGGTGAAGTACTTTCACCATTACTTTTTTTCATTTTATTTAAACGATTGTGAAATGGATTTTATATCCAAAACTGTAGATCATTTTGAATTGTACGTTTTAGAAATGGCGGTAAAATGAACAACTCTGAAAGTTGGACATATTGTAATAACATATTAGAAATTGTTGATCGTTTTAATTATCTTGGTTTCGTTTTAAACTTTAATGATAAATTTAATGTTTCACAACTACAACTAGCTACACAGGGTAGAAAAGAAATGTACATGTATAATTTAAAGTACAAAACTAAATCATTATTTTTAAATACTCATACTTAATTGTCTTCATCTGATACGTATGTGTCTAGTATATTATTATATGCATGTGAAATTGGGGCTCTCATAGTGTCCAGGATATTGAAAAAGTTCATTTAGATTTTTGTAAATCCATATTGGGTGTTAAATCAACTACAAAAAATTCTGTTATTTATTTTGAACTTGGTAGATACCAACTGGTCTTAGTTCGTAAAATAATAATGTTTGCATATTGGTTTAAACTGTTACAGACAAATAATTGTATTTTGAAATCTGCTTATAATTATTTATTACAATTGTGTGACAAATACCAAAACAATAAGTCAATTTTTACAAATGTTATCAAACATGAGCTGGACTCTTTAGGTTAAATTTTTTTATGGTTTAATTAACGTAGCATTAGTGCAGATATGTATATGTCTGTCATCAGACAACGTTTACAAGACTGCTGTAAACAGTCTCTCCTAGCTGAAATAAAAAAATCGTCTAAATGCATTGTATATCAACATTTTATTATCATTTTACTCTACAGTACTACTTAACCAAACCAATTATTACTCGTTTAAAAAAAAATCAGGTTGTCTTCTCACTGCTTAGCAATTGAAACAGGCCGTTATAATAATGTATCAAGAAATAACAGGTGTTGTCTTTTTGTATTCAATTTGATGACGTTGAAGATGAATTTCACTTTGTATTAATATGTCAAAAATATGTATGTCTTAGAAATCAGTTTATCAAACCATATTACTGGTGCATGACTTCCATGTTTAAATTTATAGAATTATTACGTGTTAACAACGTCAAACAACTGTCAAATTTAGGGAAATATTTGTCTTATGCATTCAAGTCAAGATCTGTTATATGATGTCTCATTTAATTTATCTCCTGTACATATTTCCGTATATTTCTACAGTCCTACTTTATTTTTCTATTTACTTATTAATTATTCTGTATTATTAATATTATTATCATTATTATACCACTGCCCATCTGTATGTATTCATGCATTTCATTATTATTTATATATCCTATAAGTTGCAAAACTTTCGGAATAAAGTTTATTATTATTATTACTCTATCTGACACCTGTCATTAATTGTGTGAATTGTAATAAAACATCCTGTTCATTACGTATCAAGGAATCTTAAGTAATGCCTAATAAACAAACTTTTTTATCAAGGTGGACTAATAATAATTTGCTTAATTATGGTTAGGTCACTTAGGTGTCATTCGGATGCTAATTCCACTTCATCAAATGAATTTATCGTGAAATATAAAAAGAATTTTTCCATTATATAAGTAATGTAGATAAATAGTATTGTGTAGGGGCTGCTTACTTAAATGACGTCACTGCAAGGGGTTCCGAAAACCGAGCTCTTTGATTTGGATTAAATCGCCGATATTTCCCTTATTTTGGCATGGATTTTTTTTTAAAAAAAAATTCGCATTAACCCTCTTACTCCGACGCATTTTGAAAATCCGGCACCGAAGTGACAAGCGACGTCATAGTTTTATGACGTGAATTCCGGAGACAACTTATGACGTCATGAAAAAGCACTTGTTTTGCCTATCAGCTAATGAATGAATTCAAGCGATTCTTTATTTAAACTGCTCACTTTGCCGATCAGAGAGAGAGAGAGAGAGATATACTGAACAAGTCAGAGAGGTTATCAAAACCTGATCAGTGTGCAAGGAAAGAGGATATCAAAGAGACAATTGACTGTTCTTAAAAATGAAGCAAATTCTGATACGTATTTTATCATACAACAGATGAAAACACACATATGTAAGTGTAGAAAAGTGCCACTATAGTTCATCCAAATAATAAAAAAGTGTTATACATTGTTATAACATTCTAAACTTTTTATACATGGTTATATTTTGTTGGTTTTGGTACTTACAATGTATACAAAAGTTTGAAGTTGTGATAGATTGAAAACTGTTCAATTAATCGTATATTGTATAGTTAAATGCACTAAATATTTAAATTAATCGCACGATTTCTTCGTTCTAAATTTCGACTATTCTCCAGACCTGGTATGTATAGCCGGTGTTAGAATAAAATAACACCCACATCTTCGCTCCCCAACGATGTCTTTTCTTTTTTGACAGATATTGCTTAAGTTTGTGTCTGCCTTTAAAACCGATAACTCTCTCATCAATTGCAACATGCTGATCTAACCTGTAAATGTCGTAAAATCCGCTTTCATAATACAGTACTTATATTTTTTTAAATAATGTCTATGGAAAATATAAGGAATTGACCCATAAGAAAACAAAATGCATGTCAAAATTTACATTAATAAAATATTGGTTAAAGTTACTTTTTATCTATAGAAAAAAGTATGTTCTAAAGTGTCATGTCATTAAAGATATCTCTGGTAACGGAAAAGTATTACTATATGTACATGAAAACGGTGATTAAAAGCAAAAATTGGTATTTCCATACATTTGACTGCATATACATATTGCGATTTCATAATGATGAAATGCCTGCTCGTGAACAATGTAGGTATTTAATTTAGTTTTCACTGACCTAAAGATTATCTACGGGCATGTCTTCCACCATGGTAAAAAAATTGAAAAACGCTTAAAAACTAAACCATTATCCTTATCCGTTAATCATATATATAGCGTATACAAAACGCTTGTAAGCTTCGGTAGCTCTGTGGTAAAGTATGTGGACTGCTAAGATATCACGAGATGCCATGTGTGGGTTCGAATCCCCAAGAGCTTGCCACGGGATTTTGTTTTTCGTTTTTTTTCTAATAATGTATCTTCAGAAACATTAATGCATGCCCGAATCACAATCCAGAAGCAGAGTAAAAAATTATATTTAACTAAATTGTAAACAAGTAATAATAACTTTTTTCGTCAAAAGTGTTCATGTCTAAACAAATTGTAGATAAAACAGGTCTTAACATTACTGCTACATGTAACAAAATTTTATAATAGTGGCCTCATAAAGGTAAAATCTTAAACCTATACCAGGAATATGACTGTGGGTCGATCGCTCGCAAAAATGTAGACATCCTTTATAATTGAACCGTAAAAATGGTTACTAGTATGATGGGACACCAGGGGCGCGTTTCACGTACGTTTCCTAAGTTCATTCCTAAGTCTGATCTTAGGAAAAAGAGTTAGGAAATGCGTAAGTCCAAACTCTTGCGTTTCACGAACGTGTCTTATGCCTTTCCTAAGTTAGGAAAAGACTTAGGAATAAAATTATCGGAACACCTCGTGTATTTATATATATATATATTCCCATGGGTATATAACTTACATTATAATTTTTTTTTTAAACCAAGTATTACTGTACATTCAAACATTTACATTTACTGATTAAATTATATTTGAAATAAATTCTCGGTCTCTTTCACAATCTGAATTTTTATAATGGAGAATAAATTGTTGTGATATAACCCCCATCTAAAATGCGTATTTATATAACCCGTGATTACGAACAAAGCGTGCCTTACTGACATACGTGTATTTCGTTTGAGTGAGTATTTACTGGCTCCTTACATTTGTGTTCAAAAAAGTATAATATTATGGCAACAAAATTATTAAGTGAGCCTCTTTTGTCCCAAAAATCACGCTTTCGTCGAACATGTCGTCGGCATAACATATAAATATGGGCAGTCGCCATGTCAAGTTGTGTCCTAAGTCAACTATCTACCTGTCCTAAGTTTAGGAAAGAGTTAGGAACATTCCTATATTTCGGACGGTTTCGTGAAACGGACTTAGGAAAATTTTTGTTTCTAAGTCATACTTAGGAAAGAACTTTTTCCTAAGTATGCTTCGTGAAACCCGTTCCAGAGCTCTAGAATCAGAAACAGTTTGTGTGGTAAAACAATTCAAGAATATGTGAATTCAGAGCTGGTGTCCTAAGTTTCATTAACATTTTTATAACTGCTTTTATTTCTCCAAGGATATGGTCTGATGTACGCGACCGCATATATGCTTTATAAACTGATAAATGAGCAATTAGCACCTTTTAGATCGCAATTTAACATTCAGCTACTAGTATGGCTGTAGCTATCTTACAACCAGGAGGTGCTTTCCTTCCAAGAACAACTGGTCTCACTTCATTGTGAAAGGTTCTTTACTGTATTTGCGCCTTTTTCGCAAATATATGCTTTTCAGTTTTGGATTATGATATAGATCTTGGATCAATGTTTGCAGTTAATTTGAACTTTGACACGAAAAACTGCTACATTTTAATGCGAATACCACGATCTTTAAAAATGAAACTTGCAGAATAACTTTCCTAATTTCCTGCAAACGATTCATCAACCAAATCGAGCACTGGTTTAATTTTATGTAGAGGATCATATGCAGGTGTTCCTGCCGGTTGTGCAGTTGTATTATCATTACAAAGCAGATATTACATTATTTTTTTTCAAAACGTTCTCTTGTCATTGCTTTACGAAAGCATAGGGTATCAAAGAGCTCATTGGATACAGGGTGTTTCCAGTTGGACCTAATGGTTGGCTTTCCAACTATGCCCATTGCCAAATACAACCCTATAAAAGCTTTCATATCATCATTTCATTTACGGGAACCCATCTCTGTGCATTAAACTGTGTCGCATATTTATTTGTTTCTGTTACTAACAGAGGGAAAAGAGAACTGTTTGCAGTAGACAACAACTGTAAAAAGTACTGCACTGGAAGTAAATTAGGTTGGACATTAAGTGGGCCCGAATCATGATTAAAAGGGGACAAAGGTCTGGTGAATCTGGATTGAAAACAGGAAACCAAGGCCCAATAATTCTAGGCAAAACACCCGCTCCGTCTTCCTCTATTAGAACGCCTGTGTAAAACGTAGTAAGGCCAATGATGACGTCATTATAACGGTAATGATGTCATTGTTTGTTGTGAAACTGAAATGAATTAACACTTGCATATTGTTCTATCTCAATATAAAATAAAAAATTTATATCTTTAGCTTTTTATTTAGAGTTTACAATATAGATCACATGTATGAAAGAGGACATATATGTCCCTCTCGGAGTAAACCGGTAAAGGACACATATGTCCTTCTCGGAGTAAGAGGGTTAAGTCATATTTCAGTATGAAGAATAAAATACATAAAAATCAAAAATCGTTATAGGTATTCTTTAAAAAACCTCGTATATCTTTAACAAACTCTGCTCTATGACGTTGGATATATTAATATCTTTTAATTGTTTAAATTAATTCGTTACACAAGGTGAAAATCATCTTTCCCAAACACGTGTATTTTGCACAATTTTCATAAAAAATGCAACAAATATTTTATAAACTCTTAAATTATCAATTCCTGATTTATTTTTATTTATAAATCTTCACACTTGTGTAAGTAATTTCATTATTGTTCCCCTCTTTTACGTTTTTCATTCAAATTGTTTTCACTTGAATTTACCTGAGATGACCCTAAATGCCAAATCTACCTCAAAATTTGCCTCGTCCAATGTTTTGCCTTGGTTTTCGAAAAGTCCCAGAGAAATGTGTAATGTCATAGGGACAATTTCCTCAAAGCTAAATTTGAAAAAAACATATCACTAATTATGCTGTGATGATATTTGCCATTTTTAGTTGTATCCCCAAGATATCGAGGGTCACTTAAGCATGATGCCAGATCTTGTTGGTGAAGCTCAACAGTTCTTTTTTCATAGATATTTTCAGGAAGGTCCTCAAATTGGCCAGAGTTACTGTTGAACATTTTGGGTGTATGCAGATGACCATTTCTAGCTTTAACCCTCTCGCTGCCACGGAACAGTGGAAATTACGTCAGCGCTGTGCCAAGGTTAAAACGTCATCATGATTGCGTCATCAAAAATGACGACGTTCAGAGAAAAGGAGAACCTGTCTTCATTCACCTGATTTCATACGTCGTAAAACATTCATTCCAAGGTCATTATTTGTCCGATTTTGACGAAATTTTCAACATTTTACGCATCATTATTCGCAGATTTTTCTCATTAAGTTCATATCTTGAAAAGTATAACTCCAGCATAAAACCAAGTTGAACATAAGAGTTGAATTTCTATTAGGCAAGTAGATCTATCCCGAATTTTTTTTTTTTTTTTTTTGACCTTGTAAAATTTATTTTTAACAACATTGTATAATGATAATAACCAGGTGATTTAAATGAGATGCTTATTAATGTTCATGCAACATGAATTTTGAAAAACTATCGAATCCTCAAGTTTTGAGCTAACAGTTTTAATTAATTTAAAAATTCACTATAAATAATTAAGTTGGCCATGATGCAATATTGAAATGCGCATTATACAAGGAGCATTACCGACACCTGTGCCGCCTAATGAATGTCAAGAATACCGGTGAAATAAAATCTGCACATGATGGGCAGTATTTAATATCTATTGTGTATGCTATTAGTGGAGGAGAGTTAGTAATAGATCCTCCTGTAAAAGAAATAAATAATCAAACAAGAAATGCTGTGCACAATCCGTCAGTTAATTAAAGAGAATTTTAAAGATGGGTAAAATAAACGCCAAAATCGCATCTAATAGTTTCTTAAATACAAAGAGGTTATGCAATGGTTTTGATATGAAATATTTCTTAAGTGTTTATAGAACAGGTACACAGATAGATTTTTATGGATGTTTATTTATTTACATTTAAAATTCAAGTTTGTTTAATTTGATATCAAGTTCAAACAGCTGTTATTCAAAAAAACACCAAGCAGCAGTCGTCGTGAAACGACGATAGTGGCAGTCAGGGCCGTTCGTACAAACCATTTTAGCACATTTCTCTTGAATTAATTTCCAAAGAGGCTTGTTTTCTATTTGGTATATGTTCTAAATTAACTGATAATGTTGCGTATAACGTGATATTTCTAAAATTATTGAAGTCTTACCAGAACAGGTATAAAAGATGCACAAATTTAGAAATGTACAGTGCACTATTTAGCAAGGTTTCTTTATCGTCAGCGACTTTCCCGAAAGTATCCGATTAACTATCTACAGAGGTCATGTATACACGTTTTATGTTTTAAGTTATGAATATGAAAGCCGTGATTAATTATTTTCAAGTAAAGTGAACGGTAATGAAAAGAACACAATTGCAAAAGTGACAATAGCATACCTCAACAACATGATATTTGGGGAACATTTTCTGACCCTTAGACATATATAACTTTTATTCACACTGCCGCTGACCGTTAGGAACTGCAACATAAATAGATGCTAAAAGCATCCTGATTGCGAAATATAGCTAGCACAAATCAGATAAAAACATAACTCATTGTTAGTTATAGCTACAGCGTAGAACGATAAGGAGGTAGCATAATCCGTGACAATGCAGTTTTTGGATGATGATGCACAGGAAAACCAACAAGGGGCATTTTCTATAGCGCAGCGGATCTCTCCCTGATCTCTAACGAGCCCCTTTTTCCTTTTGATAGCATGCCCATATACAATACAGGCCTGTCGAAAGTTTAACACTAAGAAAACGAATTAGTGCCAATGTGCAGCTCATCTCAGTTCATTTTTAGCGATAATTTTCGCCAATTTCTCTTTATCTCTCGGCCACTTTTATGATTACTAAGCCATCCATATCTCTGCCACTTAGCAGCCAAACTTAGACTACTTTATATTAACCCAGTGTTAAACTATTGACAGCCATGTATTAATCTATACAATAATGTGTGCATGTATTCTTCAAATGTTTGTGTCTACTATATTCCGTATTTTATATTTGACCGTCCATATGAAAAAAAGGTATTCAGATGAAAAATCTTTGGAAACTAACAAAAGGTTATATGAAATAGCAATAAAAGTGAATTAACCCAAAATAGTTGTGGAAAAAATGCAAAATCACAGTCATGGTTTTGTAACATACTATATTTATTGAATTCAAAATGTGTTTTCTGCATGACAATTTGGATGTTATAAGGGTCTTTTTCGCTTATGACCCAGGAACGCAGTTGTATATTGTAATCAGGTTGACCTTGTTTTTGGTGTAAATGCTAAATAAAATAAATAAAATATATTGCCACCTACATTATACCCAAAAACAACTTCATTCCTTATTTGCAGACGTAAATTCAGCGATACATTACTGATATATACAATTTCAATGTTAGTTAATATATTTATGTACTCGTAGGATTTTTTCCTTCAAATACATTCCAAACATACTATAAACCATTTTATATGACAACCAATGGAGAGTTCCTTCTAAAAGCTTTCTTTACCGTCTTACGTGTCATATGTACAGGTACCCGGGCAATGGATTTTAAGCATTTCATATATATATATATATATATATATATATTATATATAATATATATATATATATATAATATATATATATATATGTGATACGCTATATTTTTTTAATAAAATGCTTAAAATCCATTCCCCGGGTACCTGTAGTATAAAGAGACAAATTACTTTTCACAATCAATCCAAACATTTAGTCAGGTACATTTGAACAGTGTGTGACGAAGCCTTTAAGAGGCGTTCTAATCATATAATTTGACAGACCACATGTTGTAATATTCATAATCAAATCTAAAAGTCGATTAAATGATAATAAAATTCGTAAAAGTTAAAAATTCTATGTGAGGACTTCAAATTATAAGGGGGTAGTTAAGGTATAGGTGACTGTAATATGTATACCTCGTGCTTATACCACACTTCCCAATAAGTAAAATGAATTTTCTGAATATTTTAGAACTAACTTTATGTATGACGTACAGAGTTCAAATATAAAACTGTATATTTTGAACAAAGTCAGTGATACACGTTTGCGGTGAAACAGTGTATACAATTGTAAATAGTTGTGATAATCGTATACAATGTTATCTTTTCTCAACATATTGTTTGCTATGTATTAATGAAAATCAGAGAAAGCTCAACTCATTTGGAGATCTGAAAAGTACTACATCGAAAAAATATTTGATGAAAAAAAATCATATCATTACGTGCTGACATAAACTTGTATTATTATTATTATTATAAGCGACATTTAATTTCTTTGATTTCAAGCATATTTCATCTCATCTCAAACTGTCGAGTGGCCATTCATCGATTTTCATTATTTGCTCTTCTATATATGACCCAATGCATTTGTAAGAAAATAAGTTTTTAATAGATCAGTGTTTTTCTCGTTGCCGAAGGTTTAATTAATTGTTAATTTGTCCTGAAAATAATTATTAATTTAATTATTTTATCAAATGAAATCGGTCCGTTAGTTTTAAGGAAAATATAACAGCACGCATGGCTGTTCAGTCACTGGTCATGGCATTTACGACTGCATTTTTTACAGTAGCAATGATGTACGCCAGCAGCATTTGATTACGTCATAATTATGCTATATTTACGTCATAATTTTTGTGATGACGTCATGTAACCGTTATGTCAGTTAATTACCATCTTACTTTGTTATTATGAAAATAAGATATGAAGTGGAATAATAGGAAATAGGGTTTAAAGTATTGTGGTTGGAATCATAGAAAAAAGGACATATATGTCCTCTTGGCAGCGGGCTGGGGAAGGACATATATGGTATCGTGGCAGCCAGAGGGTTAAGAACAGATAGTAGTTATAGACACCAAAGGCAGGGAAAAGTTAAAAAAGTTAAAGCTGCACCTTGATGTCCAATGACGTTGCAAAGAAAACTGTAGTCACCAAACACAAATTTGTGAAATTTTAAATTTTGCTGGTGGAAAGAGGGGTCAAGTTCATGTCATTTAGTGATAGAAACTGCTCCCTATATTTACAGAGAAGACTTTCCACATGTTATCACCAATGCCAGTGGCCTCAAACAAAGCCATTAACAAGGACGCCGCGCCCTTTAAGCACAAAACGCACGTGCGTATAATCTTCAAAGCACCCAAACATAATTTTAATAATTATTAATAACCCGGTGCCGAAATGACTTCCTAAGTGCCGAAATGATCTGGTGCCGAAATGACTTGGTGCCGAAGCATTTGAGTTCAGCGTTCTTTTGGGTAGTTAAAAGAACGCTGAGTTACTACCCAAAAGAACGCTGAACTCAAAAGAACGCAGAAATATCGATTCCTATATCTCTTCGGTTATGTTGATAGACTAGTTATTTTCTGTGTTAGGAAAGGAAACATGAGTAAGCGAACCGGATCAAACCAGTAAAGTCTAGAATTTTGGGTCAAAAGACGACCGACATTTGAGAATTGCACTTTGGAACCTTCACAATCTTGTTCTGATGTTGAAACTGCTGAAAATGTGGATATTTGTGATAAAAACACTGGATTCATTGGAAAACAAAGTTGAACATTTCTGAGTCGGAAAATTTAGAAATGCAGTAGATCTATAGGTGCAAAAAAAATACAAAAATATTGAATATGGCAATGAATTTTATATGTTCGACATTGGTACAATAAATTTCAATTCTTGTCGTGAGAGGTCTAATTTGGAAAGATTCATTACTGTACAGATAAAGTTCAAACTCCATTTCAAAAGTTGGTCTGCTCCTCTTACATAAATTGATAAGAAACAACGCAAAGTTCCAAATTTTGTATTTGATGAGGACAAATATCCCAGACTCAACTATACCCTAAATCACATTTTCATTGTCGTAAGCGGTCTAAATGGTATATATTATTTATCTAAAGTATGTTTGCGTGAAACATTTTGTGTGAATCCACTGGATAATTCAAAAGACCTAAGATTACAGTAGAGAACATTTATTGCCCCAAAGTTAAAAAGTTTGCAGAATTTTTAACTAGTTCATGACATTTAATTTAGAAGACACTGTCCAATAAAAGACTCCATGAAAATTAAGCTGACAGAGGAACGAAATTACAAAAAATATTTTGGGAAATAATTGTTATAATAAAGATGTTGTCTTGGACAAAATATAGGTATCGCAACATCATAGACATAGGAAAATGATGATTTCTTGATGTTACCACAATTTTCACACATTTGTGTGGCAGTGACACATTAAAGAAACCCTCCCTGCACATTACCCTGAGCAAAGGTCAAAACTTCTGTCATTTACCTAAAGCTGGTGATGTCTTGATATAAGTGAAATATTCTTGACTAGGAAGTAAAATCCCATTCAATCGAATACTAACTTTGTACTCAGTAGGCAATAATTTCTTATTATTGTCAGAATTATACTATAATTGTCTAAATTTCCTACAAGTTAAAATTTGAAATTTCTCTAAAACTGAGGTATACACCCTCATGCAAAGTGTTTACTTAGCTTAATTTGGTAATATATTTTTGGTCCTTTGTGTAGCTTTTCAACATCTTCAAAATAATTTTGGTGCAAGCACTACTGATGAGGAATTGTATTCCGAAACGGCCGTCTAGTGCCGTAAAATTAAAACTGGTATAATATGTAATTTGTACTAAATTCCACAAGGTACACGAAGTTTTAATTACAAGGATGAAACTTATAGAAAACTTTTTAGTCATATTTTGATTCTATATTCTCCTTCGATATTCCCAGTGCCTGAAATGGTGATTACTGGTATTCTATGTATACTCGACTTTGATATACTTAAAGTCCACCTCTATAATAGGGACCAACTGCTTTTAAAGACCAGTAAATTTTTATTTCAATTGCTCTTTGTTGTTATTTGGACCTGTGTATAAGGGCTACTTGTCCAGAAAGGTCAATTTAAATGGTTCCTTTGGTTGCTTTATTAGACATGTTTGACCGCAGTTTACCATAATTTAAATTCATTGTCCAATGTCATTGGTTTCACCATCTTTTGCAAGTATTCCCATTAAAAATCAGTTGATATTTTCTAATAAGAATGATGTCATTCTGGAAATTTGGAATGCAAGTCTTTTTCTTCAAAATTTGTGTTCATAACACAAACATTATATGAGTATTGATTAAGTGGTACAAGTACAATAGTGAAGCTCAATGATTTATATAATTGTCAGAAACTGGCATAAATAACTGGAAAAAATTATCTTTTTTTTGAATGGAGTGTTTCTCTTTTATTTAGGTAGTCAGTTGAGAATTACAGGAGTGTCCAGAGAAAACCACTGACCATCTGCAAGTGATCTGATAAATTTTCTTGCATTAGGATTTGTCCTAAGAAGGATTCAAACATAAGCAGTGAGAGAGGCGCTGTGATTCATAAACATGCATTTTAGACTACCTTGCCATTGAGGTCTCTAATTATCTTAAATCTATACATGAAAGTTAACATATATACATTGTATGTACATAAGTAAAGCTTAGTTTCAACATCATCGTTTTACAATAAACAAACATTTTTATTGTGTGGTCAGGTGTGTGATTTAGGTATCTGAAAGTCTTTGCTATGTTTGTGAGGCATGTAATGTGTCTTCCTAATCCATGAAATCAAATCATAATCTTCACATTTTTGTCAGATTTGAGTACCTTATTAATGTTAAATGTTTTTGTAGTTTTTTTTATATGATGGTAACAGTCTGTTTTGTTTTTGATTGCAAAGCATTTACCAGTATTTTTCAATTCTTTGGAAGACACGGAACACAATACTAAATGTACAATAAGCATGTCTATTGTTTGAAATAAAGTCAGCTGATTTATGCTGATTGTTAACATCATCAAAAGTTTCAGTGGAAGAAGTTTTGGATTTCCTATTTTGGATGGAGTTTCAACATTTTGTCTTGGTTTTGGTGGAGGTCTAAAACTAATCCCTTATTGAGGTACATAGCCAAGATTTATAGGTGTGTCATGTGGTACTATTGAATGTATAATATCATAAAAATTCAAAATAGCACATGACAGATGGATATGGATTAGAGTTGGTTGATTTTCCTAAAAACAAAACGAGTTTAACAATATCTGGAGTCATCTGATGGCATCCAATTGTCTGTTCCATTTTTTTCTATTGACGATGGATGTAAATTTTAGTCCAGCCTTGGATTTCTTTGTACTTGAAGAAAATGTAAATAATAAAATGACTGTTCACAAAACCATTTACCAGTACTAAAAAGTTATGAGTTTCACAAAACTGTTTTTCCATTTCCTAATTTTTGT
Source organism: Anadara kagoshimensis (assembly GCA_021292105.1). Classification (NCBI taxonomy): domain Eukaryota; kingdom Metazoa; phylum Mollusca; class Bivalvia; order Arcoida; family Arcidae; genus Anadara; species Anadara kagoshimensis. Next base: position 38,622,389 of record CM037869.1, read on the forward strand.
CGCATTATTAGTACAATGTGCAAAAGCACAACATCTGGTTGACATTATAATACTTCACCTTTATTAAAATTAACATTTTTTTTTAAATGAAATGCAACAAAAAAAACTTGAAACAGCTTCAACAAAATGAATATATCGATACATTTTAAACAATGGCCATCCATATCTTTGTACGAGTCCTGCAAATCAAATTTAAAAAAAATGTTATTCAAACTGGTAAATGTTGCTAATATATCAGAAAATGCTTCTTAATTCACCCCCGTCCTCAACAGGCACTGTTGTTGGGAGCATGTGTTCCAGAAACTTTTTTCAGTGGGAATAATAAATATTAAAATAAGTGAAGATGTTTTTGAACATTGATATTTAAGTTGATAAAATTATAAAATCATTACAGTCTGAGAGAGCGATAGAGAGTACAAGCAAATGTACCAGTAATTGATTCATGACATAAACAGCCTAATTATACAAGACATTGAAAGGCAAACGTACTGAGAGCATTGATTTTTAAACTCCTGAATTTGGAAGAGCATTTGGGCAATGCTTACTTAGCAGTATAAAACAGATATATGGATATTTTTTACAAGAATGTTACACTACATTAGATATCTCTTTCAAGGGTTTATCATATAAATTATTTTGTAATGAATTTAAGTTGCAAAACTATTCTCTAGTTAATATCCCTTTTAATAATAATATAAAACTCTGTAAGTTTATAACTTCAAACTATAAACTCCCATCATAAGATGGTCTGGTATTGCTATACAAAATGTTCACTTTGTAAACTAAATATTGGGGATGAATTTCATTATATTTTAGTAAATTCATCATATTTTAGTATCTTAAAATTTATATAATTATAGCACCAGGGAAGAAGATAAGCAGGGGCCAAGTAGCGCATGGCTTCTAAAATCAGCCTGGCCCCTTAATGTTTACACATTTTAGCTATTTTTTACTATTACAACTTCTTTTCTGAAGTCATTTGACCCCTAACTCAAAATAGTTAAGCTTCATTCCTGTACCACTTTATATATAGACAGTCATTTTTACAATGGTGCAAATGTATTTAAAGTTAATAGTTTATTTTCTAGTAGTGATATATTGACACTCAGCAGATAAGGTAATGTTCTTTGTATTGTAATTAAGTTTATTGTCAGTCCTCCTTAATATCTCATTGTATAATTTGTATCCGCGTATGCATTTGTATTTGTTTACATGTAGGCTAAATGTTTTATATATTCTGTAAACGGTCTATGAGAAATAGTTATTTAATATATAACAAGACACAGGCGCTTGATACGATAACAAAATTCACTCTATAAAAGGATAGAGACATTGGATAATTTATTTATATGTTTGGACCGTATCAAGCGCCGGTGCACCCGAGATATATACAAGCGTCTTCCAATTTATAACGAAAACTTAGATCATGACCTGTAAGGCAACGAAGTATAAATTCATCTATTTTGAAGATCCATAACTACATAAAACGTGAATACCGAAATCGCTGTCAGCCATCTTTAATTTTTTTGGTCCGATGGACCAGGGCCGCTTACGTATAGCAAAGTCGAATGGGTGTAAAGCCCAAGTTTGATGGTGTGTAGAGGGAAAGAAATGTTTTTTATCGCATAATGTATCCAAAATATGTTTTTCTTATATGATGTAGGTAGTATATTCATAGGATTTAAGGTCATTAAACAGTCCAAAAAAACTCTCAGAAGGAACCAAATCAGAAAGCATCAAATTGCACACTTTCACACCACTAAATTCAAAATTGTCCGAGGGGGATGCTCCCGGACCCCCATAGCATAAATAGTCTTCGGCGAACACATTTGTGCGTATTTATTTAATCTAGCGGTGCCTATTATTAATTCAGTGTTAATTACACGGTTTGCATGCTGCATATTTGCAATTTCTTGCAACTACCGCTCCCCCTATTTTTTAACCCATAAATTCGAATAAATATTAGTATTATTACCGATGTTGCTATCTTTTACATGCCGAATATAAGATGATTTTTTTACACATTTTTTTATATTATCCAAAGCAACAAAAACAACATAGCATCCAGTTTTGTCTGGAGCCTTACTTTTCATTGATGTTGTCCCAACTGGTTAGTTGTTCGTCTATTGATTCCCTCCCTCAATCTAGCTTTTGATGGTAAAATGTTTAACACATGGGTTTAATAAGAAAGTACGCAAGGTTAGAATTTGTGCCATGGGTAATTGTAGTAAAAGTTTTAGATCTACAGCTTCCTTAACAGTCAAGTGGGTTAAATTGTGAAAATTGGCAACATTACATGCTTTTAAAAATAATCAATTTTGCTAACAAACAAACTTTATCTTCTTTCTCTCCCGCTGCCAAGATATCAAGCATATTTTCCTCTCCTGCTGCCAAGATATCCAGGATATATTTTTTGCCTATGAGGCAGCGGTTGCCAAAGTCGGTACTTTCAAACATGTAAAGCATTTAGACTTGGATCCAAGTGCACACATATGCATCACACCAGATTCCCGGTTGCCAGAAAATAGCTCAAAACTCTTTTTTGCCAAAGTTCCTAAAGTCGTTTTGAGTTTCTCTATTTCTGATGTTTACTCGTAAATAATTTTAGATTGGGAATTTATAGAGCGATATTGTATAGAGTTTGTTTGCTTTTAAAATATTTCTTTGAGTTTAGAATGCTAATGTCATGCTTCACTCTTGTCTGAAAGTTTCTCTTTCAGATCTAATTGTCACCTTATGATTAATAATTTCCGTTTTAGTGTTAACCAAATCTGAATACAGCTGTGTTTTTTCATTGTGATGATGTCTAATGAGGGGCTTTGTATTTTTTTTATATGTGCCTTATTTCTTTAATATAATATTTTATAATTTATTGTAGCGTTCGGCCTACATTTCCGGTAGAGATACAGGTGTAATAAAAGTTGAAATCGGGTGGTACAGTTTAAAAGTTGAAATCGGGTGGTACAGTTTATTCAGCCAGCAGGAGTACAAGTCCCGCTTAAGTGCTCAAGTACTCGGTCTGGTTCAACAGTATTCAAGCAAATCTCACACTTATGACAGGCTTAGACTAGCCACTAGTGATTAGATCATGTGGTCTTATTATTAAACTTGGTAGCGTTCCTTAGACCATAGACAGCTGATAAAAGATGACAAATACGTAACAATCAAATGCTTTAAACAGTATATTTATTAAAGCTCACAATAGAGCGGTCAGACAAGCAACAAACATAATCGATGGAAATATATATATATATAAACAAGTTTACTTATGCAGTGTTAAATGAATTATATGCTAAATATTGCTACACTCTACACTAGAATCTAATAACTTAGACAATAAGTTCTAAAATATTGCACACCAATTTATGCACTGGAGGTCGCAAAGACTAAAGTATCAATAAAACCAAAAATAGCAAAGAGTAATTGTAATAATAATATTACAATATAATTGTTTTCCTAATATTGCGTTATATAATTCCTAAATGCTGTTGAACAACCTTATAAAAAGTAGAATTAAGTTAATAGAAATATAACATTCTCTCAAAATGAAAATAATCAAATGTTATAGAAGAAATGTCGCAAAGACTAAAGTATCAATAAAACCAAAAATAGCAAAGAGTAATTGTAATAATAATATTACAATATAATTGTTTTCCTAATATTGCGTTACATAATTCCTAAATGCTGTTGAACAACCTTATAAAGAGTAGAATTAAGTTAATAGAAATATAACATTCTCTTAAAATGAAAATAATCAAATGTTATAGAAGAAATATGGCGGCCGCTGCTGCCGTGGTGGTGTACTGTTTATGTACACAGAACACTAAATCTGTGCTGCTTTTGGAGGCAGCTCAAAGACAGAGTGACGCAATAGACAGCATATTAACGTAAAAGTTAATAAGATATAACGCAATTATTTCTTGCGTTAGGACGCACCTTCTAGAAGTTAATGATTAAAATCAATTTCATGATTCTCAAAGTGTGTCTTATGACGACGCAGAAAAGAATGTCAAACAGGTGTTGACTCGTGTCCAGATGGATCACATCTGGAACTGGGCGCCACTTTCAGTCTGCTTATATACTACTCTGTGACGCAAGAGCTAGCAACGCAAAATGAAATATCAACCAATCGGAATCAGCTTTATGGTCGGTTGCAACTCAAAAGTTTGTATCCCGCCATAATCAGAAATAATCCCTACTTCAAGTATTTAAAACCATAAAAATGTAGTGAAATTTACTGTACACTGAAGCTCACGGCCATTTTTGTTTTCATTGACGACGAATGGAGGCGCTTGAATTTTTGCTTTTTTCAGATATCTACACTTTATGCACCAGGTATAATATTTTAAGAAAATAAATAACAATAGTATTGTAATGTTATGTCAAAATTTCAAAGAGAAATATTCATGGTACAAAAAACGTACAAGTTTTAAAAATCGAGTTGAATTTCGTGCCGATTTTCAAGAGAAATCGGGTGCCGTCAGAAAATCGCGAATTTTTTATAAGTATGATATGTCTTTAAAGATTTTATAATACATACGAAATTTTAAGTTTATGATACATGTGCTTATATTGCGTTTACACCCATACATGCAAATTTTACTGTTAAAATACGAAACTGAATGTGACCGGTTGTTTTCTGGTGTCGGACACTTGACAAAAATAATCCCGTTTTTCGACCGCGGAAGGTTTCAAAAAACAAAACCGAAACACAATTTGCTCTTGGCGTTTCCCTTGTTATTTTCAATGGATATAGAATAAGATGAGACGACGTTTTCCCGCAAAAACGACGTCATTCCGGGAATCTGTGACGTTGACGTTTTCCAAAATGTTCCGCACAAACGTTAGGTATTGATCACGTGGTACAGCGGCGAACCCCATTACACATCATGATCAAGTTTGGATTTGTTCTGGTTCACTGATTTTGGTGAAATTATGGGTCATGGATTTCTTTAAAATTCTAAACTGTCGCAGATTTTGAATTCAATTATTTTGTAAGTGATTATGAAATTGCAACTCGACTTGTGCACCCTGGTACCTATTGATTTTTTAAAAGTTCAAATTTAACCCTTTCAATGCCAATGCGACATTTATGTCGTCCGAGAGTTCAATGCCAAAACGACACAAAAGTCGTTTAGGGGTTCCATGCCAAAGCGACATTTATGTCGTTTTATGTACATGTATTATTGATACGTGTTTTATACACTTAGTACCCGATGGCATGGTGTAATATTGAATAAAAATCACTTGACGTCATTCTCAACCGCCAATATACATGACGTAAATAATCAGGTATAATGACGTTATTGATTAAAGTATCAATGACGTCATTGATTAAAGTATATATGACGTCATATATAAATGCACTTTTGACGCTCTGGTCATTGGGTCACTAGGTTGTATTACTGCCGAGGAGTTTTATGTTTCAACACTTTTTACTTAACTGTTTGGAAATCGTTATGTAACGTGTAACGTAACAAAACGTATCATGGATAGAGGACCGTGGTTTTCTGTGGTTGACCCTACCACGTTTTCTTTATCTACACTACCACGATTTTGTGAAAATAGTGGTCCAGTTGGGTTTGTACCAAATATGTCCCCTTATGATTATTTTGAAAAGTTTGTTGAAACAGACACTGGTAATTGAAACAAACATGTACGCCTCTCAAAACAAAAATAACAATGCCAGAGACATTGTTTGGCAACCTGTAACGGTAAGAAAAGTGAAAGCGTTTTTTGGTCTCTTATTAACAATGGGCATTGTTCGTAAGCCGACCATTGCGTCATATTGGGAAACGACGAACGGATTGAGTTTATAAGAGACTCCTAACTTCAGTAAAGTTATGTCTCGGAATCGTTTTCAGGCCATTCTAAAGTTTCTTCACTGTAATAATAACGACAGAGCAATACCTAGAGGCCAACCAGGATACGATCCACTGTTTAAAATTAGACCGGTTTTGGATGTTTTTAGAGACACGTTTTCTAGAAACTACAGGTATATATACTTTAAATCCATCTCTACATATTTATACATTAACTTATTATTTCAATTTCTTATAAAAGAAGATTTTTATGTACGAGTTTGATAATCACTTACCATCAGGCTTTATTCTTTTGTTGTAACATGAAATAAAATCATACTACCGTTTTGTATTAGTTGTGTTTTCGTTTTTGGTTGCTATGCTGAGGTAAAAAAAAAATATTGAAAATTTCCGGGATTTTAAAAAATGTTTGTTTTTATATAATTTTGAAATCATATATGATGAAAAGATGTTTTGAAAATTGCACAAGGTGGTATTGAACATCACAATACTAATTCAGTCAACAACATGTTTCTAGTAGTTTGTAAAATATCTAATGCCCAAAAGTTTGACCCCCTCAGCTTACCTAGCAAATACACCCTTTTTTGTGGTACAGTAGTGGTTTATGCAATGCACGTTGAATCTAATTTATTACTATAATGGCGGAGACCATTATCCATTGCTTATACAATGGTATAGTGTTGTTTTTACTTTTCGTACCATGACCATTTCGTAACACAATCTTTGACCATTTCGTACCATACACTTACAGGCACTTGTTCATACACTCAAGTAATTTTTACCATATATTGCATAGCTACCATTTCGTACCTTATGACAGTGAAGTGTTACACTAAATTTCGTAACGAAGTAAAGGTCTCTCCTCTCTCTCTCTCTCTCTCTCTCTCAATGTAGTTTTTACATGAAAGTTCTTTATTGCCAATCTCATTAACATGAACACCTTCAAATAAAAAAACCGCTTGGATTTTGGGAATATATGTTTTAAAAACAATGTTTTTGCTAAACTATGGACATTAGATAAAAGCAAACATACTAATTCATGTCTAAAGCAAAGTAAAAACTTTGGAACTGACAAGTTATGCTAAGATTATACACGCGAATTTCCACCAACTAAGTTAGGCCGGATGCTCCGGAAGCCCGTATCACGAAATTTCCAAATGATAAAGTGGAAAGGGTAGTATCATGAATTAAACAACACCTGAACGCAATGGAAAATTCGGGTACGAAATTGTCATGGTACAAAATGGTCATATGGGATGGTACGAATATTACCAAATTGGGTACGAAATGGTTAATTTGGGTATGAAATGGTCATAGTACGAAATGGTTATGGTACCAAATGACTAGCTTTGTTTATTTCCAACTAGTACACGTATTTACAAAAGCGCACTCTCTCTCTCTCTCTCTCTCTCTCTCTTTCTCTCTCTTTCTCTCTCTCTCTCTCTCTCTTGGGTAATATCCTTTTCATTATTTTTCATTATGTCAAGCTTGCCTCAAAATATTACCATTGATGAGCGGATGATCGGATTCAAAGGCAGACATTTCATGAAACAGTATCTTCCAGATAAAAAAGCAAATAGATGGGGTATTAAAGTGTGGATACTTGCAGATTCTAGAACTGGATACAGTCACAATATTAAAATTTACACAGGAAAGCACAATGCACCAAGGCATTCAAATGGACAAGGGTATTTGGTTTTGAATTAATATGTATGTGTATTAATAAAGTTTATGCAATGATAAATGTGCGTGTCTGCATATGCGATATTGCCATTGACTACTGTATGGCTAAAATTCTTATCAGCCCTAGGGTTAAAAAGCCATCTCAATATCGACCCTGCACCTGGGCCAATTTCCCATATCAGGATCTTTCGGAACTTTTTAGACAAGCCATTATTCAAGAACCCACAAATCAGAGATGCACAAAATGTGTAGCTTGAGACATGTTTGCTGAGCTTTTACATTAACAGTCATGGAATTGTAGTCACTAACATTAATGAATTGTTTTTGGTGTTGCCATGCTTCATCGTTTTAGGTGAGACTACCTGTAAACTATCTGTTCCCTTCAAATATTTATCTATAAAACTGTACAACTTAAAATTTCAAAAAAGTATATGATAAAAAGGATATTATATGGGAATTTTCATATCATACCCCATATCAGCCAGAAGGCCTATGGGCTTGTGGATTTTGGGCTGATATGGGGTATGATATGAAAAGAGCCATATAATAATAATGATAATATATATATGTATAATATTTTTTATAATTTAATGCATTCAAACGAAACACACGACAATTTTAAAAGAAAGCGACAGCAATACCGATAGTTTTTTATCCTTTAATAAAAATGTCTGAGTATTATTATCATCATCAACAACAACATCAATGGAATATTGTTTCTAAATTTTTCCAGATACAAAGTTGTTATGGATTTAATGAGGCCTCATCTCAACAGAAATCATCACCTTACTGTTGATAATTGGTTTGCAAGTCCGAAACTATTCCATGACTTGCGCGATAGTAATACTTATGCCACTGGTACTTGCTTAAAATCCAGGATTGGAATGCCAAAATCATTTAAAACTACTAATTTACCAAGAGGTCAGATGTGTGTGAAATCACAGGGAAATTTAATGGCAATACTCTACTCTGACAGAAAACATGTCACAGTTATCACTACTACAGGTAGAGCTAGGTATGACTGTTATAAAACAATAGTTCTCTTTTAATAAATATAAACTGCAAATATATTACAATCGTACCGACATTAAAAATATCGGTAACAACCCATGGATTTGTAATACGTTACGTAGGGACTAGCAAATGAAGAAACTTGTATACATGTATAGTTATCTAAATTTGCTTTCGTTCAGTATTAAATTTTTTTCTCATACAAAATGATAATATGCTGACAAGATAGAAATAAGCATTATCCACATGTTGATTTCACAATTATCAACTTATGTTGTACGAATGATACTTTCTCGAAGACAAAATATTATTTAATCTTGGTAAACTTTATGTTATGTAAGCCATGTTTATATTACAGAATGTTGAGACAAACAAATAGCAGAGGGAAGCAAGTGCGTGCTCCAGAGGCAGTTCACCGCTACAACTATAACATGGGTGGAGTAGATCTCGGCGACCAAATGCTGTTAAGATACGAACCTAATATGAAAAGTATGAAAATGTGGAGGAAAATGCTTATCCACCTGATAATGACAGCAACTGGTACATATCACTGAAACTCATCATATTATTTTCATTATAATGTAAAATCTAACACACACACACACACATATACGGACACGTGCGCGTTTAGTTTTTATCGTTATGTTTGTATTGATAACTTTATAATTTTTATGTATTTGCTTGCCGAATTCTTTCAAATTATGCAACAATTAACCCCCTCTACCAATAAACCATTAACACCTTTACTAATTATACATTTCTATCACTTGATATGGCGGGTATGTGGCTGAAAGCGCGTTGCAAGAAAAAAAATGTTTGTAATAGCCAAAAGACTCCTTGTTATGGAGCTTCAATCTGTGGAGTTGCATAGATTACATATAGGAAATGTGTGAAACGTGTAACCGTGACTTACATTTTAAAAGGACTTCATTTGTATTAAAATAAGCAATATGTAATATTTATGTATTTTCAGTAAATGCCTATATCTGTTACAAATTATCTGATCAACCACAAGAGAAAATGCAGCACGTCGAATTTCAGAAAAGACTTATCGAGGACCTTGTAGGAAATTTCAGACAGGAAAGTTATCCAATGGCCCGCAGACACGCTCGCATAGGATCTACGCGTCTAACAGAAAGACATTTTATCGATAAGATACCGGCAGGAAAAAGGATGAAGTGTGCTGTGTGTACCGGGGATGGATTTAGTGGAAGCAGAATCCGCACTTGGTGTCCAGATTGCCAAGTTGGACTCTGTGTTGGGCGCTGTTTCCGTGTGTATCACACTCGCGTGTCATACGAAGAATAAACATTCAAGTCATTCATAATTAATAGACTATAGGTTGTTTTACGATTTGTTATCTTAATTTACTCATAAGTAAACATACTGATATGAAATAATAGCATGTTTGTGCAATTTAAATGCATTAAATTTTTAGTTCAATGGTGAATCTAAACATGCGTTCATGAGTTTTTATCACTGATAATGTTAAACAAACGAGCACCACAAGTGTACAATAAACACTAATTACGGCTTCTGAAAACTCCTGGCACTGATGACGTGATAATTGTACACGTCAACAATGACGTGACGTAATACATTTTCAAACATCTGGCATTGAAAGGGTTAAGCTAAGGAAATACTTTGCATGAGGGAGTTTACAAATTATGAGTAATGTTCCTTGAATTAATTACAACAAAAATGTTTCATTTAATTATTTAAATTTTGCTTTGTTTTTAAAATGTATTTCATATATTCATTACTTAACTTTTTAATATATTTATTTTACGTTTGTTATTGTAAACAATATCAAAAATAAGCAATATAAAATGAAAAAAATAATTGATTTATTGTAATCCCCAAAACTATATTTTTAACATCTAAGCAAATATATAAATCATCGAAAATGATACTTAACAATTCAGGACGATTGATCTTAAATCCAGTGTAAAAAAACGGTGTTTTTTCAGACACTCTGGTATCCTTCACAATACTTATTTAAATATAAGTGAAATAGTCACTCATACGTGTGAAAACGAGTCCAAAAATCAAGCAAACTATTGAATCACACATTGAATAGTGAATAGCTTTATCACCTCTGGATTGATTAGAGATGTTCATAAAATGGTGTTTGTTATTGTTATATTCTGTGAGGAATTGCTGTTAAACATTTTATTGAATTCGCTTTCCATCTTTTTTTCAGTAAGAAGATACATTTTTTTTCTTAAATTTTGATGTGATAATTTGCAGTGATCCTGGTCTAAAAGACAATTAATGACTTAAACTACGATTTCATGTTTAGATCTACGATGAATTGCATGTAGTTAATGTTTTTCATTCTAAGAGTAGTTGCAATTGACTTTTGAACTCATTGTTCACCAGATTGTTGCTATAGTTTGATTCGAACCTCTATCTCTATGTTTTTTACTTTTGTACTTAACTATTGATTTAGTTATTCGGGCGGCAGGCGCGCGGCCACGGAATAAATTTTTCCGGATTTCTTTCCAAATGCCTGCTGATATTGAACTGATGTTTGGTACGCGGGACTTACCATCACGAATGGGGTTCGCCGCTGTACCACGTGATACCCTCTAACGTTTGTGCGGAGCATTTATTTCCAATGGATATAGAATAACATGAGACGACGTTTTCCCGCGAAAACGACGTCATTCCGGGAATCTGTGACGTTGACATTTTCCAAAATGTTCCGCACAAACTTTAAGAGGTATTGATCACGTGGTACAGCGGCGAACCCCATTACACATCATGATCAAGTTTGGATTTGTTCTGGTTCACTGATTTTGGTGAAATTATGGGTCATGGATTTCTTTAAAATTCTAAACTGTCGCAGATTTTGAATTCAATTATTTTGTAAGTGATTATGCAATTGCAACTCGACTTGTGCACCCTGGTACCTATTGATTTTTTAAAAGTTCAAATTTAATTGATTGTACTACCACTAAATATCAAAATCATTTATTTAATAAAGAATTGCGATGTTAACGTGATCTTTTGTATATTTATAATACGAATATATTATTTATGTTATTTAAGGAAAGTTCATCCTTATCGTGATTTTGTCCAAGGAAACGTCAAATGATAAAAGTTGACGTTATATTGACGTTACGCAATTGTGCACCTGATCATGCTACTGACATAAAGGGTAATAGCATTGTAATAAATGAGTATACAAGTGTGACGTAAGATTTTATTTTTTCCAAAATGATAAATTAACAATTATTAATAACCCGGTGCCGAGTTGACTTCCTAAGTGCCGAAATGATCTAGTGCCGAAACGTTTGAGTTCAGCGTTCTTTTGGGTAGTTTTATGTGTACCCAAAAGAACGCGCAGTTTTATGTGTACCAACGCGCGTCTCAAGAACGCGGTAATATCGATTGCTATATCATTTCGTTTATGTTGATAGATTAATTATTTTCTGTGTAAGAACAGGAAACATGAGTAGGCGAACCGGATAAAGCCAGCAAAGTTTAGAGTTTTGGGTCAAAAGACGACGGAAATTTGAAAATTGCACTATGGAACCTTTACAACCTTGTTCTGATGATGAAACTACTAAAAATTAGGATATTTGTGATAAAAGCACAGGGGTCATTCGAAAAACAAAGTTGAACATTTCTGAGTCGGAAAATTTAGCAATGCAGTATGTGTGCAAAACTACAAAAATATTGAATGTGGCAATGAATTTTAGATGTTCGACATTGGTACAATTTTCAATTCTTGTCGTGAGAGGTCTAATTTGGAAAGATTCATTACTGTACAGATAAAGTTCAAACCCCATTTCAAAAGTTGGTCTGCTCCTCTTACATAAATTGATAAGAAACAACCCAGAGTTCCAAATTTTGTGTTTGATGAGGACAAATATCCCACTCTCAACTATACGCCAAATCATATTTTTCATTGTCGTAAGCGGCCTAAATGGTATATATTATTTAACTAAAGTATGTTTACGTGAAACATTTTGTGTGAATCCACTATGAATAATTAAAAAAAAACTTAGGTAGACCATTTCTTGCCGCAAAGTATAAAAGTTTGCAGAAATTTTAACTAGTTCATGACATTTCATTTGCAAGTCAGTGCCCTGTCAATGGAACACTCCCAGGAGTCCCTAAAAATTAAGCTGACGGAGGAAATAAATTACAAAAATATTTTGGGAAATAATTGTTATAATAAAAATGTTGTCGTGGACAAAATATAGGTATCGCAACATCATATGAAAATGATGATTTTTTGATGTTGCCACAATTTTTACACATGCATACCTGTAGGCTATAGACAGAAAAATAAAACTGTTGTGTATAATTTGTTTCAAACCTATACAACAAGCAGCAGTGGTCAAATACAAACTATCGCTACAGTAGCTCAGTGTTATCTAGTACTCGCTCCGTATGTGGGAGAGGTCTGACCTAGGCATGCAGTGACTGTTCTGTCGCCAAGCACTTGGCAATTAGAAATGAAGTCATGGAGTTATTCCAAAGATACCTTTTAAAACTAAGATCCCGCGTCATGGCTGGCATGGCAGTGGCACATTAAAAAAACCTCTGCACATTACATTGAGCAAAGGTCTAAATTCTGTCACCACCTTAAACTGGTGATGTCTTAACTTAATATAAATGAAATATTCTTGACTAGGACGTAAAAATCCGATCAATCGAATACAAACTTAGTACCAAATTCCACACGGCACAAGAAGTTTTAACTACAAGGATGAAACTTATAGAAAACTTTTAGTAATGGAATGTCATATCTTGAATCTATATTTTCCTTTAAAATTCCCAGTAAGTAAGCTTATATTCCTGAAATGGTGATTACTAGTATTCTATGTATACTCGGACCACTGCGGTAGCTCAGTTGGTAGAGTGCTCGCTTTGTATAGGGAGGTCGTGGGTTCGAACCCCGACCGGGTCTGACTCAAGACTTGAAAGTGGGTAGTGACTGTTCTTTCGCCAAGCACTCGGCATTACGAAATGAAAGTCACGGTTTTTTTGGATGGGAACTTAAAATAAATTAGGTCCCGTGTCATGGTGGGCTTGGCACACTAAAGAACCCTGCTGTTTAATGCCATCAGCGCAAAGCACAGGCAAAATTTTTGCACTTTCGCCTATAGCTGGCGACGTCTCGATATAAGTGAAATATTCTTGACTGGGACGTTAAACACCATTACTCACTATGTATACTCGACTTTCATATACTTAAAGGCAACCTCTATAATGCGGGCCACTTTGTTTTAAAGACCAGTGAAATTTTATCCCAATTGTTCTTAGTTCATGTTATTTGAACCTGTGTATAAGGGCTACCTGTCCAGAAAGGTCAATTTTAATGGTTCCCTTGGTGGCTTTATTAGACAGATTTGACTGCAGTTCGTTTACCATTATTCAATTTCATTGTCCCATGTCATTGGTTTCACCATCTATTCTATTGCAAGTATTTCCATTGGAAATTAGATGATAAATTCCAATAAAAAATGTCATTCTGAAAATTTGGGATTCAAGTCTTTTTTTTCAAAATTTGTGTTCATAACACAAATATTTTATAAGTATTGATTAAGTGGTACATGTACAATAGTGAAGCCTAATGATTTATGTAATTGTCAGAAACTGTCATAAATAACTGAAAAAAATTATCCTTTTTCTTTTTTTAATTTTTTGAATGGAGTGTTTCTCTTTTATTGAGGTGGTCAGTTGAGAATTGATGGAAGAAACAGGAGTGTCCAGAGAAAACCACTGGCCATCTGCAAGTGATCTAATAAATTTTCTTGCATTAAGATCTGTCCCAAGAAGGATTCAAACATAAGCAGTGAGAGGCGCTAAACATGCATTTTAGACTACCTTGCCTTTGAGGTCTCTAATTATCTTAAATCTATACATGAAAGTTAACATATTATATACATTGTATGAACATAAGTAAAGCTTAGTTTTAACATCATCATTTTACAATACACAAACATTTTTATTGTGTTGTGTGTGAGATATAGGTATCTGAAAGTCTTTGCTAACTTCATTACATAATGTTTGTGAGGCATGTAATGTGTCTTCCTAATCCATGAAATCATAATCTTCACATTTTTGTCAGATTTGAGTACCTTATTAATGTTAAATGTTTTTGTAGTTTTTTACATGTGCTAACAGTCTGTTTTATTTTTGATTGCACAGCATTTACCAGTATTTTTCAATTCTTTGGAAGACATGAAACACAATATTAAATGTACAATAAGCATGTCCATTGTTTGAAATAAAGTCAGCTGATTTATGCTGATTGTTAACATCATCAAAAGTTTCAGTGGAAGAAGTTTTGGATTTCCTATTTTGGATGGAGCTTGAACATTTTGTCTTGGTTTTGGTGGAGGTCTATAAGTAATCTCTCATTAAGGTACATAGGCAAGATTTATAGGTGTGTCATGTGCTACTATTGAATGTATTATATCATAAATATTCAAAATAGCACATGACAGATGGATATGGATTAGAATTGGTTGGTTTTCCTAAAAACAAAACGAGTTTAACAAAATCTGGAGTCAGCTGATGGCATCCAATTGTCTGTTCCATTTTTTTCTATTGACGATGGATGTAAATTTTAGTCCAGCCTTGGATTTCTTTGTACTTGAAGAAAATGTAAATAATAAAATGACTGTTCACCCATTTACCAGTACTAAAAAGTTATGAGTTTCACAAAACTGTTTTTCCATTTCCTAATTTTTGTTGCATTATTAGTACAATGTGCAAAAGGACAACATCTGGTTGAAATTATAATACTTCACCTTTATTAAAATTAACATTTTTTTTTTTAAAAATGAAATGCAACAAAAAAACTTGAAACAGCTTCAACAAAATGAATATATCGATACAATTTAAACAATGGCCATCCATACCTTTTACATTTTAAACATTGGCCGTCCATACCTTTGTACGAGTCCTGCAAATCAAATTAAAAAAAAAAATGTTATTCAAACTGGTAAATGTTGCTAATATATCAGAAAATGCTTCTTAATTCACCCCCGTCCTCAACAGGCACTGTTGTTGGGAGCATGTGTTCCAGAAACTTTTTTCAGTGGGAATAATAAATATGAAGATAAGTGAAGATGTTTTTGAACATTGATATTTAAGTTGATTAAATTATAAAATTATTAGTTTTAGAGAGTACAAGCAAATGTACCAGTAACTGATTCATGACATAAACAGCCAAATTATACAAGACATTGAAAGGCAAACGTACTGAGATCATTGATTTTAAAACTCCTGACTTTGAAAGAGCATTTGGGCAATGCTTACTTAGCAGTATAAAACACATATGGATATTTTTTACAAGAATGTTACACTACATTAGATATCTCTTTCAAGGGTTTATCATATAAATTATTTTGTAATGAATTCAAGTTGCAAAACTATTCTCTAGGTAATATCCCTTTTAATAATAATATAAAACTCTGTAAGTTTATAACTTCAAGTTATAAACTCCCATCATAAGATGGTCTGGTATTGCTATACAAAATGTTCACTTTGTAAACTACATATTTGGGATGAATTTCATTATATTTTAGTATCTTAAAAATTTAAATAATTATAGCACCAGGGAAGAAGATAAGCAGGGGCCAAGTAGCGCATGGCTTCTAAAATCAGCCTGGTCCCTTAATGTTTACACATTTTAGCTATTTTTTACTATTACAATTTCTTTTCTGAAGTCATTTGGCCCCTAACTCGAAATAGTTAAGCTTCATCCCTGTACCACTTTATATAGACAGTCATTTTAACAATAGTGCAAATGTATTTAAATTTAATAGTTTATGTTCTAGTAGTGATATATTGACATTCAACAGATAAGGTAATGTTCTTTGTATTGTTATTAAGTTTATTGTCAGTCCTCCTTAATATTTTATTGTATAATTTGTATCCACGTATGCATTTTTATTTGCTTACATGTAGGCTAAATGTTTTATATATTCTGTAAACCGTCTATGAGAAATAATTATTTAATATGTAACAGGACACTGGCGCTTGATACGATAACAAAATTCACTCTATAAAAGGATAGAGACACTGGATAATTTATTTATTTTTTTGGACCGTATCAAGCGCCGGTGCACCCGAGATATATACAAGGGGTCCGCTAAAAGATCTACAATTTTCATAAAAATGAATGAAAGTGTCATCCATTTTATAACGCAAACTTAGATCTTACATTGTTTAAATGACCTGTAAGGCAACGAAATATAAATTCATCTATTATAAAGATCCATGACCACATTAAACATAAAACGTGAATAAACAAAACCGCTGTCGGCCATCTTTAAAAAAAAATTGACCTTTGACCAGGGCCGCTTACGTATAGCAAAGTCGAATGGGTGTAAAGCCCAAGTGTGTAGAGGGAAAGAAATGGTTTTTATCACATAATGTATCCAAAATATGTTTTTCTCATATGATGAAGGTGGTATATTCATAGGATTTAAGGTCATTAAACAGTCCAAAAAAACTCTAAGAAGGCATCAAATTGCACCATTTCACACCACTAAATTCAAAATTTTCCGAGGGGATGTTCCCGGACCCCCATAGCATAAAGCGTCTTGGCGAACACATTTGTGCGTATTTATTTATTTAATCTAGCGGCGCCTATGATTAATTCAGTGTTAATTACACTGTTTGCATATTTGCAATTTCTTGCAACTACCGCTCCCCTATTTTAACCCATAAATTTGAATGAATATTTGTATTATTACCGATGTTGCTATCTTTTACATGCCGAATATAAGAAATTTTTACACATTTTTTTTATATTATCCAAAGCAACAAAAACAACATAGCTTTCAGTTCTGTCTCAAGCCTTACTTTTAATTGATGTTGTCCCAACTGATTAGTTGTTGTCCGTCATTGTTCGTCTAGTGATTTCCTCCCTCAATCTAGCTTGTGATGGTAAAATGTTTAGCACATGGGTTTGATAAGAAAGTACGCAAGGTTAGAATTTGTGCCATGGGTAATTGTAGTAAAAGTTTTAGTTTAGATCTACAGCTTCCTTAACAGTCAAGTGGGTTAAATTGTGAAAATTGGCAACATTACATGCTTTTAAAGTTGATCAAATTTGCTAACAAACAAACTTTATCTTCTTTCTCTCCTGCTGCTAAGATATCCAGCATATTTTCCTCTCCTGCTGCCAAGACATCCAGTATATATTTTAGCGTTTTGGCTCTGTTATTTAAAAAATATTTTTTGCCTATGAGGCAGCGGTTGCCAAAGTCGGTACTTTCAAAAATGTAAAGCATTTAGACTTGGATCCAAGAGCACGCATATGCATCACACCAGATTCCCGGTTGCCAGAAAATAGCTCAAAACTCTTTTTTGCCAAAGTTCCTAAAGTCGTTTGAGTTTCTCTATTTCTGATGTTTACTCGTAAATAATTTTAGATTGGGAATTTATAGAGCGAGATTGTATAGAATTTGTTTGCTTTTAAAATATTTCTTTGAGTTTAGAATGCCAATGTCATGCTTCACTTTTGTCTGAAAGTATTCTCTTTCAGATCTAATTGTCTCCTTATGATTATTAATTTCCGTTTTAGTGTTTGCCAAATCTGAATACAGCTGTGTTTTTTCATTGTGATGATGTCTAATGAGGGGCTTTGTATTTTTTTAATATGTGCCTTACTACTTTAATATAATATTTTATAATTTATTGTAGCGTTCGGCCTACATTTCCGGTAGAGATACAGGTGTACTAAGGGTTGACATCGGGTGGTACAGTTTATTCAGCTACATGTAACAGGAGTACAAGTCCCGCTTAAGTGCTCAAGTACTCGGTCTAGTTCAACAGTGTTCAAGCAAATCTCACGTATGACAGGCTTAGACTAGCCACTAGTGATTAGATCATGTGGTCTTATTATTAAACTTGGTAGCGTAGCGTTCCTTAGACCATAGAAAACTGATAAAAGATAACAAATACGTAACAATCAAATGCTTTAAAACAGTAAATTAAAGCTCACGATAGAGCGGTCAGTCAAGCAACAAACATAATCGATGGAAATATTTTATATATACAGATAAACAAGTTTACTTATGCAGTGTTAAATGAATTATATGCTATTTATTGCTACACTCTACACTGGAATCTAATTTCTAAAATATTGCACACCAATTTATGCACTGAAGGTCGCCAAGACTGAACTATCAATAAAACCAAAAATAGCAAAAAGAAATTGTAATAAAACTATTACAATATAATTGTTTTGCTAATATTGCGTTATATAATTCCTAAATGCTGTTAAACAACCTTGTAAAGAGAAGAATTTAGTTAATAGAAATATAACATTCTCAAAGTGAGAATAATCAAAGTTTAAAGAAGAAATATAGCGACCTTGCTGGTGTAATGTTATGGACACAGAACACAAAATCTGTGCTGCTTATTGACGCAGCTCAAAGGCATAGTGACGTAAAAGTTAATGAGGTATAACGGAATTATTTCTTGCGTTAGGACGCACCTTATAAAAGGTAATGATTAAAATCAATTTCATGATTCTCAAAGTGTGTCTGATGACGACACAGAAAAGAATGTCAAACAGGTGTTGACTCGTGCCCAGATGGATAACATCTGAAACTGGGCGCCACTTTCAGTCTGCTTATATACTACTCTGTGACGCAAGAGCTGGCGACGCAAAATGAAATATCGACCAATCAGAATCAGCTTTTTGGTAGGTTGCACTCAAAAGTTTGTATCTCGCCATCATAAGAAATAATCCCTACTTCAAGTATTTAAAACCATAAAAATGTAGTGAAATTAATATTATAATTGCGTGAAACATTAACATTATGAGTATAAGACTTGATATAATTAAAATATGACATTTAAGCATTATGTGACAAAAACATATTTCTATACCCGTAATGGCGACCGTAAAAACAAGTTTACATAGTGGAAAAATACAAACATGCGTAAAAATACACAAATGATACGCCGAAATCTTAACATTCTCTTGATAACTCGGTGAGTAACAATTATAGTAACACAACTAACTACTCAATATTGAATTGAATAACATAAAAATACAATAAAAACGATGTACCGTGGTACCCGGTGCCCTAAAAGTTACACATTCACATGTACGGTCGGCAATGACATTGTTGACAACACTGATAGTTGACAGAAAACAGTTTATACTGAAAACTCCTTAAAATAATTTGTTTATTTTACTGAAACGTTGCATCATTAATACACTGGATATCTTGTGCATGTTGTTTATTTAAGAAAACAGATCGTACTGACATGGTCGTCCGTTTTGCAGTCCGTCAGCCTTTTTGAAGAAGCAAATACTCTGTCTTTTATTTATTGGTAAGAGAAAACAATAAAGCATTTATTTTTTGTCAGTCCTGTTGTCATTGAATGTTGAAATATCTGTTCGTTTAATGAATTTAACACGCAGCAAACACACACCAACAGCTGGACATTCAATTTCACTGCTGCCATGCTACAATTGGGCCCATAAGGTATTTTTATTGACTGAGACCACAACGCCACTTAAAATACCAATTCTATTGTGAATTTTTACCGGAAAATTTTGCTATATATACATTATTTAGAAAAATCAGCATGTTAAAAAGAAAAAAAAAATGAATTCTGTATTTACACCATTGTATGAAAATTGCTCTCAATAAAAGCCTAACTTGCACATACTTCATATCTAATACTTTATCTACAGAACATAAAACAAAATCACATTTATTTAAACAGGGTACATTAAAAAGATAAGAAGGAACTAAAATATAATCATTGACAGAAGGAATGATATACCACCACATTCCCTGTCTATTTGAAATTGCCAAAAGGGGGCTTAGCATATAATGCTGATGTTGCCAATGGTAGTAAAATTAGCTTCACATCATGAGGAGGAAATATTGGTTGACTGCTTCCATAGTCACAAGATTAAAAGTTTTTACTTAATGTCTTCTGTAACGTGTCCACAGCTCATTGCAGTTCTTCTCAATTGTTCTCTTTCGACACTACATTAAAAAAGACTACAATTATGCCTCTACTTAGCTTAGATGGCAAGTAATTTGTTTGAACGTTACAACGACTTGGGAATTTATCGTATATTTAAAAAAAAACATCGAACAGTATTCTCTTGTCAAAGGATGGAATCTTTTCGTTTCTCCCAAAGAAAGAAATAAAGAACACTGGTCAAGCCCCCAAGGTCCACAGCATTTTTCTCTCCTTTGAAGGTGACTTCTATTTAATGATGTATTAACGCTTCATCTTACTTATAATGTGCCATGACATCCTCCACTATGGGCTCTGCTTACAAATGTTTTCTTGACTGTCATATACTAAGTTCTTCTATGTCTGAAAAAAGTTAAAAGTTCCAATATAGAAGGAAAGAAAAAATGCAATTTGTAGCAGTAACAGAGCCTGTGATGCTGAACTGGCAAGGAATTTATGTACATTTATAGCAAGCAAATGCTAAGTGTCATCATACCCCCAAGAAAACATGCCAAACAAGTTTCACAGATGATTTTTTAAAAAAGTGCTTAAAACTCGTCTATTTTTGTCTAAAAAAAAACAAATAAATTATGTTGTATATACTAAGTAACCTATTACTTAACTATCTTAATTGTGCATTACTTAACTATGTATGAATTGTATGTACATTGTATAAATGTCAGATGTTTCTTCTTATATATCTTTTTTCCATTAAGACTGAAACGTTTACAAAATATGTAAATATGTACACGCTTGACAGTAAACGAAGTGTTTTTTATATACAAGTCTAATAAAGCATTTACCATTTGCCGAGGTACACTAAAATCCACCATGCGGCACTTTAACCCGCTTGGTACCTTGCCAAATGGCACATTGCTGGTGATAATAAATGGAGGCAGCGTCACATTTGTCGGATCCCTATGCTTCCTCTCGATTTGTGTTACAAAGCCATCCATTGAGTTCCGGTGTTCGCTATCCAAATTTTGCAGACCGCGGAAGGAGATGTCATCAATAAGGATGACACGTCCATCCATGGACGGCCCAAATGAGAATTTGGAAGGCGAATCTTCATTGATCCGCACAACGGTGGCTTTATCCACTAACCCCCCCCCCCCCCAAGACATTTTAGGAGAGTGGACTTAACCAACGTTATGAGGACCATGAAAGTAAATGCACCACCTCTTATGGATGCCCTTAATAACACGTGTGTATAATAAATATAACAATTTTTTTAAAATTCATTTTCACACGATCAACATTATAATAAATAAATTGTCCATTCTCACATCTGATGTTTCCCCCAAACATGAAAAGGAACAGTAACATAAATGGTAATGGTTGCTGTTCATGTCTGGTGAGAGCAAAATATTCTTTAACATTAACAATTAAATTATCACAGTTGTCAATAAAAATAGTCTTAACATCCTTCTGTTGTTGCTCTTTCTGGTGGAGCATGGCATTTGTATGTATGATTTTCTTTATTATCTCGATTTCATTCAGTGAATGGTAGGGGTGGTCTGAAATATATAAAGAAATATGAGATTTAGTCAAGCAGAAAATATAAATACCAATGCCGCGAAAAAGTTACCGTACTGGCTTTTCTATTACGGGAATAGTGCCAAATACTGCAGATAATCGCAGATGACATTGCAATGAACGATGAAGAAAAAAGCCGTACAGCAAAGAATATGTTATACGAACTGTTGGAGGCAGAAAAAAAATTCAGCTTGTTTTTTTTCAATTTCCCCGTTTCCAAACAAAAGAGTCAGATCAGAATCCAGTCAATGTTATATTTGATGATTCTGAAGATGAGAGTATTGGTTGTATGTGTGGTACATGTGGTGATTAAGATAAGAATTAAACATTCAGCATTAACAAATTCCTTATATATTCCTTTACATTCAGAATTAAAAAAGATAAAAATGTTTAAATAAGTTATTTTGTTTGTTATTTTTATTATAGATGTCTTGTCCACCCATTCACGTTAGTATGTGCAGGTCCTACAGGGAGTGGGAAATCTAATTTGATTGCGGAGATACTGAAACATCGAAGGCAGACAATATCACCACCTCCACAGAAAATTATATGGAGTTATAGTCAATGGCAACCATTATATGATCGAATAAAAAAAGACATACCCACTATTCAATTTGTTAAAGGATTACCACCCCAATTACAATCAAAAAACTATTTTAACTTTCGTCAGAGAAATCTTTTTGTTATAGATGATTTAATGACATATGCCAAAAATGATGAAAGAGTTGCTGATTTTATTTTCTAAAGGCAGACATAGGAACCTATCTGTTATATATTTAGTACAAAATGTATTTCCACAAGGACGGGCGTCTAGAGATATAACATTAAATGCTAAATATTTAATCCTATTTAACCATTCTTTAGGGAAAGATCAAATCGCTATGCTTGGCCGTAGAATGTTTCCACAAAAATTCAATGTATTTATGTCTACATATGAAAAAGCTGTATCAGCTGTACCACATGGATATTTAACGGTGAATTTAAATACTAATATACCAGAACACTGCCGTTTAAGAGCCAATAATCTCTTTGGTATCTCTAAAAGACACCAAAAAGGTAGTAATCAATTTCTACAGACGTATATGAATCCCTCTTTAAAGTTGTTGTTAACATGGAAGAAACGATTAGATAAGTTAATAAGTCATAAACCAAAGAATTGGTGGCCTAGATATAAACTTTTAAGAAGTAAATATATAGCATTATATCGTAAAGTCACAGGTATTGGAATCCAAGTTCCGAAACACGTATCCAAGCCAACAGAAAAACGACAAACTTCTAAAGATATCGTCTCTGATGCTGAGGACGATGAATATATGGATGCATTGGATACTGTCAGAAATGCCAATGCTGATGATGCAGATGTTGATACCGATGCGGATGATGCTGATACTGACGAGGATAATGAGGATGCCATTGATACAAAAGTCAAAACAGAACCGGTATCTAATGATGATGTTACTGATGATATGGCAAGGTTATATGTGGATGATGATGATGCTACAAGTCGTACGGCAGATGATGATGCTGCTGACGATGATGATAAAGATGATAATGATGATGTGGATGAGGGTACAATCGCTGATAATATATCACAGAACACGAACAGGTGGACGTAAACGTGCACCTGCTGCGACACGTAGTCCTGTGGTTACACGAAGTAAAAAACAAACAGGAGTACAGACTGGTGGTTGGATATCATCCCCACCGAAAAGGGGAATTGTGCCTATATCATCCGCACAGAAAGGGGGAATTTTGCCTATTTGGTATAAGTTTTAGACCAAACGTTACCACATAAATAAAATGTATGAGTTACCTCCCATTGTATTATTTATTATCTCCCTTTGTATTGTCATATCACGTGATCAATTACCATCACCAATGGCAACCGGTGTCTATAAATAGCGGACAGGTGTTTGGATCTCATCATTCGTCTATTGACGGCCGTATCAGTCGGACGTGTTTTACCGGACCACTGAAAGTACCAAAAGGTATGTAAGAATATGTCGCGCCTATCGCGTAGAAAAAATCGTCAGAAATATATAGCATTGCAGTGCATTATCCGCAATTGGAATTTTTTATCATTCATACAAAATGCTACACCTAAACAGAGGAAAGCCATATTAAGTGTAATAACTCCTGATCAATTACGTGCGCTACATGAAATAGCGGAGAATGCAGTGTATGGAAAAGTAAAATTTCCGCATCATGTTAAAAGACCCTGTCTCGCCATAGAAGAAAAATAATAAAATTAGCAAAAAGTAAAATAATAATGATAGACGGGATGCGATACAAAGTGGTGGCTTTTTACCGTTTTTGTTAAAACCTTTTTTAGGAGGAATTGCCGGCGCGTTGTCGGCGGTGTCGCCGTCGTAGGACTAATAGCAATGAGTAGTTTTTATGTATATTTACCGTCATCGGTGGATACTACGGGTGGATATGTGAATCGTCATAGTCATTATACAGTACCATTACCGAAACACATACAATTACCAGGAGAATGGGAATGTGCGTTAGTCGAATTTCATCATGTAAACTCTGTTACTAACTTTAAAGATGTATATATCAAATTCATACCCGAGGCGCATGCAGAACTGAAGATTGACTTATCGGGATATAATTTTAGTTCATACGATCAACTGTTTAAATATATTAATGAGAAATTCTTTCAATATGTAATACGCCATTATGGCACAAAAATACGTGCTTTAGGAGTAACATTAGGTAATTTGTTAAAAAATGTAGAGGGGGTGGAGACTGGGGACACTGGTCCACCTGAGTTAAGGATAGGTAATACCAATAAGTACATAACTGGTATAGAGTTATTTCATTTTAGCAGACTAAACAATAAAACCCTAATGTATTTAGATATACCTGGCACATATGTTATACCACATGGCTTATTGAAAGTATTAATAGGTACTGATAAGATAGATCACTCAAAATACCGCACATCACGGGGAAGAGTTAGTATTGCAAATTCGCTTACAGACACAAACGCGATTGATTTTGACACTCCACATACTGGTACAACCCTTGGCAATTCAATGGTGGAATTTAATGGACTGGATTATGCAACATTTCTAGCTCCATCAACATGTTGGGTGTATTTAGATATAATTGGGGATGTTATATCGGGCAATGCAAATACATCATTATTACGGATAATTAATACAGGTCATACAGTCTTCATACCTAAAAAAAATGCCAGGGAATTATTGACCATATTTCCGGAGCCTTTGGTGTATGTGCCCTTAAAAAAAATAATTTTGGAACCATTACCGTAGATGTCTTAGATGAATATGGGAAGGAGCAACAGTTTCTGCCAGAGCTACCAGGTGTTAATTTACTAATACATTTCAGGAAGAAACTGTTGTAAATATGAGTTACTATATGTATTTACCATGTATGTCATCAACGGCAACAGCTGATTTTACTGTTGATATATCGCAATCGCTAAACCTAACAGAGACATGGAAATGTGCATTATGTGAGGTTCATCGTACCAGAAATACGGACACCCACTTATCCGGAGAATACTACATGATATTTAAAGTATCGCGCGAATATATAGAGGCAATAGAAAAACAACATGGCAAAGTAAAATGGATGCCTTCCTTACGTATACGAATCTCTTATGTCCATCTATGTAATCCCACGTTATTAATGCGTACGTCAATCAGCAAGTATATGAGTACCTAAAACAGGTTTATGACAAATATCCTAAATTTAGTACAAGTTTTGAGGAGTTTTTGAAAAGGGGTGGGGTAGATAGCGAACATGTGTTGTTTAAGTATGAACATGACGGAAACACACATAACATGCATATGTATGTACCTCCACTGATGTCAGTGGCATTATCAAAGTGCTTTATGGAATATTTAAGTAAGAAACCATATCCGACAAATACCGGATTAGTCATTGATAATACTACATATTATACATCATTTAAAAATCCGTACTTTACCACAACTCTTAAATTAACGTTTATGGGTATGGAAATCAACACAAACGTTTACGATTTTAATGAAGTGCAAATTCAGTCAGATATTATATCACCTACTATAGTTGGTGATCATGTTACCAAAACATTAGGATATATTCCTCGCTCGGATGTACAACAACAAGAAAATATACAATCATATATAGTGAAACATCGGCAATATCACAGTGTAAGGAGTGGACAGATTGATACCATAAGAATAAAACTATATTCCGATAATATTAGGTTGGGACAATTCGCAGAGGTTGGTTATACTTCTGCATTTCAGGAATTATTAAAAGATGAACGATTACGTAAAGTATTACACTGAACAGGCACAATCCGGTGGTTCTTATTATGGCAAAAGAGCAATGGGTGGTCAGGGAATGGGAGCTGTGTTAGGTAGCGTAGCGAAATCAATGTTACCAACAGTATTACCGTTGGTAACAAAAATGCTATTTCCAAAACCGAATCAACCACCACCTCCTCCTCCTATTCAATATATGCCAATGCCAATGCCGATGTATTAATATGGACAATTCGCAGAGGTTGGTTATACTTCTGCATTTCAGAAACATGATGAACGATTACGTAAAGTATTATACTGCACAGGCACAATATGGTGGTTCCTTTTATTATGGAAGAAGACCAATGGGTGGTCAGGGAATTGGAGCTGTGATACGTAGTTTAGGTTCCGCAGCTAAAGTAGTTTTACCAGCAATATTACCGATTGTAGGAAAACTATTGACAAGAAGGGCGAAAAAGGCACCACCCGCCGTTCAAGCATTTACCACTCCTTTAATACGACCCTTAGTACGATCGGGAATACAATATTTATCACCAGCAAAAAAGAGAAAACAACAAGCAACAGGAATCGGTAGAAAGAAATCACGTTTGCAATCACGTTCGTTAAATAGAAAAAAAAGTGTATACCAATTTTTAAACTATTATGGCGACCGCACGACCACCACCAGAGTTAGATCTTTTTGCCAATGAAACTTACCAAGATGATATCCAAAAACGTTCATGGGTTAAAGTATACCCGACTTCAGCTATTAATGAGATCACCGATTCTATTCAATTCAATATTGAACCAAATGAAGAGGAATATCTGGATTTAAAAAACTCGTACCTATATATCAAATTGAAAGGTTGTGAAAAACGATGGTACTGATTTAACAACATGGACTGATTTCATAGGTGATGATAATCATCATTCTGTAGCTCTAGAGAGCAATCCTCCTAGCACTTTATGGAGACGTGTTGAGGTTAAATTTAACAGTACCATAGTAAGTGATACAAGCTATCACCATTACCGAGCCTTTGTTGAAAAAATTAATCAATTACAATTCAACTGATGGAAAAGATGGTTGGCTTGAACTAACAGGTTTTGTACCATGGTATGATCCTGCCAGAATTACAAATGGTGTATTTACAACCGGGGATGGTATGAATAACATACCTAAAAAACCTTATGCTGTACCCCCAATAAGTTTTAAAGCTGACTCTAATACTCAGGCTAAGACTTTCGTATACCCAGGAATAAAAAATGAGCATTTTTACAACAAATCTTATTATTTACCTCAATCACACGCAATGGAATTTATTGATTTGATACATACCGATGTAAACTTTCAACCAAAATTAATTCTACCAGGAGTTCAAGTACATACGTATTTTACAGAAATGATGTCGATGTATGTCTCTTAATGGATCCAGATGCCCTTACTAATGGCTATAACGATAAAAAACCCAAAATTGTTATCGATGAAATGCAATTACTAATTTCAAAAGTAAAAATAAAAACAGAACTTCAACAGGCTCATGAAGCTGTTCTATTAAAATCCAGTAACTAACATGGAAATTTTCAACTTCGATATAGCAGGAGGTCAACAAACTGCTAGAATTGCAAATGCTTTCTTCGGACGAATACCAGAACGTATCATTTGTGGATTTCTAATGGATAACATTTTAAAAGAGATATTCATGAACCTACGTTTTTCTTTCATCATATGAGCTTAGTGTCAATGTCTTGTACATTCAATGGTGTAGAGGTTACAGGTTATCGTTTAGATACAGATTATTCTTTTTTCAATGACCAAAGTGGTAGAACTAGCATTTTACTACTCTTATATATTATATTTAAATACAAGAAACATATCATATAACCCTACTTTTAAAATTAACAGAGAGCAATATAATACCCAAGGAGTAAATTTATATTGTTTCGATTTCTCACGAGATCCAGGAGGACCAATATCATCAAGACCAGAAACGGGAAATGTTGCTTTTGAATTTAAATTTGGAAGTGCATTAAGGCACTTAAAATTAGATGGAACTACTGAACCGATGCCAATTAATTTCTTAATACTGGGTGAATTTCATAAAGACATTAGAATCACCTCAGATAGAAGGGTTTCTACAATAGATTATTAGGAGCATGAATACCAATGAATTGAATGACATATTACAACGGTTGCCTATCTTTAAGGGGACATTGGCCTCTCATAGTTACCCAACATCAGTTACCTATCCATCTGCCTATGTTTTCAATGTGCAACCGAGGCCATTACCCAGTTTACATTGGGTTGCCATTTATTTTCCAGTAAATAAAGAGGCGGAATTTTTTTATTCTTATGGTTACTCTTTACATGCCTTATGTCCAGAGTTAGAAAAGAAATTTCTTATTAAACATTCTCATAGTGGTAGTTATATATATAACAATAAGCGTTTGCAATCGATGGGAAGTGACGTGTGTGGCTTATATTGTATATATTATATTATGAAACGAAATCAAGGCTATAGCATGTATGATATTGTAAATACGTTTACTAATGATTCACTTGTTAATGACCAATTAATATTAAATTATGTTTGTCATGTTAGTTATTAAAGTTATATAAAATTGTTTTTGTTGTTTTTTTGTTTTGGTATCCATCCATCCATAAAGGTGACTCTGCATTTTTCCGGGCTTGTCACCGGCCATAGGCTGCATTACCCCCTGTAAATTTTACTTCACAGGAGAATGGATGAGAAACAGAAAGGGATTACAGCACTAATTGCTGCAGTGGTGCATCTAATAAGATGCAAATGCAAATGCAAATCCGGTTGTGGGGAAGGAGAAGTACAAAAATAGGTTTGTACCAGGGATGGAGAAAGCTAATAGCATAATAATAACATTAATTACCTGGTGGAATTTATGGTTCCAGCAGGACATCTTGGAGCTCATATTTACGTCATCATGCATGGAGGTCATATTTACGTGAGGATACAAAACGGAATAGACATTCTAGAATCAGTTCCTTCTTAGATAGTCACCCTTTCTGGATGATCGTACCCGTCATTGGAGTTTCTGATTGAAGATGTCAAAGAGCCAATTCTAGATCACTCAGAGGAGGCTCTGCATTGTTACGGGCTTGCCACCGTCTACTTCATATAAATGAAGTAGGCTGCATTACACCTCTACCCCTATCACAGTTTACATACATAATAATACATACATTTTCCATATTTACATAAGTATTGCACATTTCGTATTGTATTGCACATTTCCTCTTTCTGTTTTTTTTTTTTTTTGGTTTTTTTTTTTTTTTTTTTTTAAATATATAGATATATCACAGTCTTTTTTTATATATATATTTACATATATACAGTGTTGTTGTTTTTTTTTTTTTGTTTTTTTTTTTTTGTTATATAGATATATACATATATACATGGGATAGAGGTGCCGAGGAAGCATAAGGCCATTGTGTCCGTCCGTCAATTTTAGAAATTTAGAAATTCAAATGTCTATTCCGTTTTGTATCGTCACATAAATTTCACCAGGTAACAAGCTCTTGTCATTTATAATATTGATGTCAGGGGTGGGATAGGGAGATAACTGAGGGGGAACGGGATGACCCCTGCGAGAATACATCCTCGAATCCTAGAGGAGTTGAAACCGGAGTGGCGGCATTAAATGCTCGCGTCACCTCCTCCTTTTCCAACTCCTGCAGGAATTCCAGGATGGATGCTCCCTTGGGAATCATCCCGTCCTCCATCAGCAAAAATAAAATAAAAAAAAGAAACTGGACGCTGCCGGGCGGGTCCTCTGATAAGTCCAAAAGAGCATGTGTCATTTGCCGAGGAGCACTAAACTCCACCATGCGGCACTTTAACCCGCTCGGCACCTCGGCAAATGGCACATTGCTGGTAATAATGAAGGGAGGCAGCGTCACATTGGTCGGATCCCTGTGCTTCCTCTCGACCTGGGTGACAAACCCATCCAAAGAATTACGGTGTTCACCGTCCAAATTCTGGAGCCCCCGGAAGGATATGTCATCTATAAGGATGACACGTCCATCCGCGGATGGCCCAAAAGAGAATTTGGACGGCGAATCTTCATTAATCCGCACAACGGTGGGTTTGTCCACTAACCCACCAAGACATTTCAGGAGAGTGGACTTACCACCATTGTGCGGACCATGAATAAAAATGCACCGCCTCTTGTGGATGCCTTTGATCACCCTGGTATAAAATAAATATAATAATTTTTTTAAATTAGACTTCACACGGTGAACATTATAGTATACAAAGGTTCCGTTTTCAACTCTAATGTCTCCACCAAACATGAACAAGAACAGCAACATGAATGGCAGCTGTTGTTGCTCATGTTTGGGGAGACAAAAATACTGTTTAACATTTACAATAAGGTTATCTATAGTTTGTGTAAATACGTCCCGAATGTCTTTTTCTTTCTCTTCCTTAGTCTGTAGTATGCTGTTCGTTTGGATGATCTTTTTCACAATTTCTATTTCATTCGTCGAATGATATAAGTGGTCTGAAATATATAAAGAAAAAGACATATGAGATTAAAGCAGAACATGTAAAATACCAAATCCCGCGAAAAATGTAACCGTTCCTATAAACACCCTATGTACATATCCGGTTATGTTTTACCAATGCCGCCAAAATGTTTACGTAACCGTTCCTATAGAAACCCAATAACAATAACATGTAACCGCAATGTACAGATCCGGTTTCCGATTAGTTTTCGATAGTAGTAGATTAATAGGTAACTATACTTACTGGCATTATCAAATGGTATTTTTACATTAATAGGTAAATAATATAGGTAATAGGTAAATATACTTACTGGCATTCAGAAAGTGGAAGGAATGGTCTCTGAACGGCCAACCACAGCCACAATCACATTCCTCGGTTTCTTCGTTCAGGTTTACTGGTTCACGTCTGACTTTCCTATATATGTCGATCATGCTAGAGACATCCGTGATATTATTCCTAGTGGCGAAATCTTTAATGAAGGTTACATTCAGGCCCTTCTGTTCCTTAATATCCAGCTCGGATGATAATTCTAGGTATTTGATGTACTGGAAACCACCTCTCCTGGCGACCCCTTGTACCATGTGAAGAGGATAACTCTTCGTTACATGGTACAAGTGGGCCAAATCAAAGATCTGCTGCTGGTCGGTTTCTATAATTTTCTTTCTTAACAGTCCAGGAGAGGTGGCTTTCGGCATCGATAATCCTACGAAATAGCACATGTAATCCTGATCATATAATATAAAGTAGTTGTCGGGGGTGGCCATTACCCTCGCCCTCATGGCCCCGATCTGGAAGTTAAAACAGCGATTGATGACGATTTTGATGGCCTCACGGACCTACAATTAAAAAAGAATATTATTTATTTACAGTTTTGCAAATGGGAGGTACAACAAGTGAAATACCACAAGGGTTATCATCTGTAGTTCCACGTGTTCATAAATGTAATCTCTGTAATATACGTCTGAATTACCATGACCAGAGGCATGGTTGTACCAAATTATATCAAATCAGAATAGCCTATAATAGGATGATGAGGCTGCTACAGTTGTTGTAGAATTATCTTCATTCAATTGCAGTGATGGGAGGTAGACAATTCCTTATCAACAATCAGGCAGTACCTATTGCTGTTCAATGTCCGGAATGCTTCTTGCTACTATATTATGAGGACCAATACCATTACTGTCCACCGTGGGATGATTTTGTATTCCAACAACGACAAAATGCACTAATAGCACTAGAAGCAAGAATAGCTAGACGATCGTTAATAGCCGCATCAATATATTTTGTCAGCAACATAATTCTAATAAAATATATGAAATAAATAATTATCTGTTATTCTTACCTTGAAGGGATGTAGAAATTCCTCCCGGACTTCATCCTTCAAGTTCAGCTGAAGTACATACTCCCGGAACGTCCGACCGTGGTCGATCCGTTCCGGGATGGTGTAGTTTGAGATGAATTGTTTGAAGTCCGGGTGGTCCACCGGTATCTTTGTGGCTGACATTCCCTTCCAAGTTCCGTGAGGCTCAAACGTATGGAATTTTTGTGTGCCTGAAAAATATGAAAGGAAATGATTATGCACGAGATATAAGTAGTTATCTACATCTAAAAGAAAAAACAATATTAGTATGCTGCAATGTATATATATCTTGACATTTAACAAAATATAATACTTAAATACTTACCCTTATCGTATGAATTATCATATTTGGTGGTGGTGGTGGTGTGGTGGTGGTGGTGGTGGTGGTGGTGGTCCTCCGGAGGTAGATGGTGATGTTGGTGGTGGTGTGGCAGCAGACGATGCCGGGGACGCAGGGGCAGACAAATAGGGATTAGGTCTGCCACCTGCATCGTCTTCCTCGGAGTCTGAGGGAGCAATGAAGGAGGAGTGCAATTTTCGCTCCTCCTCCTCTAAACACATCAACATCTCAGACTCCGATTCTCCGGCATCGTCTGAAACCTCGGCCTCATCATTTATTAAATCTACAATACAAAATAAGTAAATTAAGTAAATAAGTCAAAAAAGCGTGGTTAACAAATACCTGAAATACAATACAATAAGTCATGACTTGCTGTGCCTGAAATAGAAATGGTGTTTCTGAATATTAATGTCAATTATATTATAAACAAAAGATGTAATTACTAACCGTTTACTTTTAATCTCTTTCGAGATGTTTCCGGTTCGTCGTTAAATTTTCTTTTATTGGTTTTGGTTTCTTCTTCTTTCTCTGTCTTTCTTCTTTTGTTGTCTGCTTCCTTTCCCTTTCTTTTCCTTTTCTTGGGGTCTGTGGTTTCTAAATAAAATATCAAAATAGGAATTAATTATAATAAAATAGCAAAACAGATGAATTATAAATGTGTATGATGTATATATAAACACGATACTTACTCTCAATTTGGAGTGTCACCTCACCCATTGTTCTTGATGTAAAATAAAATATTCAAAACAGATGAATTATAAATAACTGTATGATGTATATTTAAAACATGACACTTACCCTTCGGTGTTTCCAGAGTGATTTCACTTCTGGTTCTAGGTGTAATCTTTTTTAAATATTTTTTCTTTCTTCGTTTGACTTTCTCTGCCTCTGCTTTTGCTTTTAATTCTTCCTTTTCTTTTCTATCTGCTGCTCTATCTTTTTGTCTCCACGCTTCTATTACTTCTCCTCTATAACTCTGACATATTGTACTGTTGTGTAACTTTCTTAATGCTGCTTTAGGGAAAGGCTGGGTACACAGGCGACATACATCCTCATAGCCCAGGAGGTCCGACAATCGTAACTCCTGGGCTATGATTTCATCATCTTCTATTCCGGTTTCAGTCTCTTCCATTTTTTCTAACTCATTACCAACCTCAACGTACTGGCTTATATATTACGGGAATGGTGCCAAGTACTGCAGGCAATTTCAGATTCCATTGCAATTAGCGATGAACAAAGAAGCCGTGTAGCAAAGAATATGTTATACGAACTGTTGGAGGCCGAACAAAATTCAGCATGTTATTTTCAATTCCCCCCCTTCCAAACGAAAGAGGCAGTTCTGAATCCATACATTGTTATATCCGATGATTCTGACGAAGAGAGTATTGGTTGTATGTGTGGTACATGTGGTGATAAAGATAAGAATTAAGCATTCTTATTAACAGATTAACAAATTCCTTATATATTCCTTTACATTCAGAATTAAAAAAGATAAAATGTTTAAAATAGTTATTTTGTTTATTATTATTATTATAGATGCCTTGTCCACCCCTACTACACCCATTCACGTTAGTATGTGCAGGTCCTACAGGGAGTGGGAAATCTAATTTGATTGCGGACATACTCAAACATCGAAGGCAGACAATATCACCACCTCCACAGAGAATTATATGGAGTTATAGTCAATGGCAACCATTATATGAGCGCATAAAAAAAGACATACCCACTATTCAATTTGTAAAGGGATTACCACCCCAATTACAATCCAACAGCTATTTTAACACTCGTCAGAGAAATCTGTTTGTGATAGATGATTTGATGACATATGCCAAAAATGATGAAAGAGTTGCTGATTTAGAGGAGCACTAAACTCCACCATGCGGCACTTTAACCCGCTCGGCACCTCGGCAAATGGCACATTGCTGGTAATAATGAAGGGAGGCAGCGTCACATTGGTCGGATCCCTGTGCTTCCTCTCGACCTGGGTGATAAAGCCATCCAAAGAATTACGGTGTTCCGCATCTAAATTCTGCAGTCCGCGAAAGGAGATGTCATCGATGAGGATGACACGTCCATCCGCGGACGGACCAAATGAAAATTTAGATGGGGAATCCTCATTGATCCTCACAACGGTGGCTTTGTCCACTAACCCACCAAGACATTTCAGGAGAGTGGACTTACCACCATTGTGCGGACCATGAATAAAAATGCACCGCCTCTTGTGGATGCCTTTGATCACCCTGGTATAAAATAAATACAATAATTTTTTTAGATTAGATTTAACACGTGGAACATTAAAGTACAAAAAGTTTCCATTTTCAACTCTAATGTCTCCACCAAACATGAACAAGAACAGCAACATGAATGGCAGCTGTTGTTGCTCATGTTTGGGGAGACAAAAATACTGTTTAACATGTACAATAAGATTATCAATAGTTTCTGTAAACACGTCTCGAATGTCTTTCTCTTTCTCTTCTTTAGTATGCAGTATGCTATTCGTTTGTATAATCTTTTTCAATATTTCTATCTCATTGGTAGAATGATATAAGTGGTCTGAAATATATAAAGAAAAAGACATGAGATTAAAGCAGAACATGTAAAATACCAAATCCCGCGAAAAATGTAACCGTTCCTATAAACACCCTATGTACATATCCGGTTATGTTTTACCAATGCCGCCAAAATGTTTACGTAACCGTTCCTATAGAAACCCAATAACAATAACATATGTAACCGCAATGTACAGATCCGGTTTCCGATTAGTTTTCGATAGTAGTAGATTAATAGGTAACTATACTTACTGGCATTATCAAATGGTATTTTTACATTAATAGGTAAATAATATAGGTAAATATACTTACTGGCATTCAGAAAGTGAAAGGAATGGTCTTTGAACGGCCAACCACAGCCATAGTCGCATTCCTCTGTCTCTTCGTTAAGGTTTACTGGTTCTTTTGTGAATTTCCTATAAATGTCTATCATGGTACTGACATCAGTTATATTATTGCGAGTGGCGAAATCTTTAATAAATGTTACATTGAGGCCCTTCTGTTCCTTTATGTCCAGCTCTGATGATAGTTCTAGGTACTTTAGGTACTGGAAACCACCTCTCCTGGCGACCCCTTGTACCATGTGAAGAGGATAACTCTTCGTTACATGGTACAAGTGGGCCAAATCGAAGATCTGCTGCTGGTCGGTTTCTATAATTTTCTTTCTTAAAAGTCCAGGAGAGGTGGCTTTAGGCATCGATAACCCGATGAAATAACACAGGTGATCCTGGTCATATAAGATAAAATACTTGTCGGGGGTTGCCATTACCCTCGCCCTCATGGCCCCGATCTGGAAGTTAAAACAGCGATTTACCACTATTTTGATGGCCTCACGGACCTACAATTAAAAAAGAAAAAATTATTTATTTACAGTTTTGCAAATGGGAGGTACAACAAGTGAAATACCACAAGGGTTATCATCTGTAGTTCCACGTGTTCATAAATGTAATCTCTGTAATATACGTCTGAATTACCATGACCAGAGGCATGGTTGTACCAAATTATATCAAATCAGAATAGCCTATAATAGGATGATGAGGCTGCTACAGTTGTTGTAGAATTATCTTCATTCAATTGCAGTGATGGGAGGTAGACAATTCCTTATCAACAGTCAGGCAGTACCTATTGCTGTTCAATGTCCGGAATGCTTCTTGCTACTACATTATGAGGACCAATACCACTATTGTCCACCGTGGGATGATTTTGTATTCCAACAACGACAAAATGCACTAATAGCACTAGAAGCAAGAATAGCTAGACGATCGTTAATAGCCGCATCAATATATTTTTTCAGCAACATAATTCTAATAAAATATATGAAATAAATAATTATCTGTTATTCTTACCTTGAAGGGATGTAGAAATTCCTCCCGGACTTCATCCTTCAAGTTCAGCTGAAGTACATACTCCCGGAACGTCCGACCGTGGTCGATCCGTTCCGGGATGGTGTAGTTTGAGATGAATTGTTTGAAGTCCGGGTGGTCCACCGGTATCTTTGTGGCTGACATTCCCTTCCAAGTTCCGTGAGGCTCAAACGTATGGAATTTTTGTGTGCCTGAAAAATATGAAAGGAAATGATTATGCACGAGATATAAGTAGTTATCTACATCTACAAAAGAAAAAACAATATTAGTATGCTGCAATGTATATATATCTTGACATTTAACAAAATATAATACTTAAATACTTACCCTTATCGTATGAATTATTATATTTGGTGGTGTTGGTGGTGGTGGTGGTGGTGGTGGTGGTGGTGGTCCTCCGGAGGTAGATGGTGATGTTGGTGGTGGTGTCGGTCCGGCAGCAGACGATGCCGGGGACGCAGGGGCAGACAAATAGGGATTAGGTCTGCCACCTGCATCGTCTTCCTCGGAGTCTGAGGGAGCAATGAAGGAGGAGTGCAATTTTCGCTCCTCCTCCTTCAAACACATCAACATCTCAGACTCCGATTCTCCGGCATCGTCTGAAACATCGGCCTCATCATTTATTAAATCTACAATACAAAATAAGTAAATTAAGTAAATAAGTCAAAAAAGCGTGGTTAACAAATACCTGAAATACAATACAATAAGTCATGACTTGCTGTGCCTGAAATAGAAATTGGTGTTTCTGAATATTAACGTCAATTATATTATAAACAAAAGATGTAATTACTAACCGTTTACTTTCAATCTCTTTCGAGATGTTTCCGGTTCGTATTCGTTCTTTCTTTTATTGGTTTCTTCTGTTTCTTCTTTTGTTTAGTGGAGTTATATAGGTGGTCTGAAATATA
Source organism: Anadara kagoshimensis (assembly GCA_021292105.1). Classification (NCBI taxonomy): domain Eukaryota; kingdom Metazoa; phylum Mollusca; class Bivalvia; order Arcoida; family Arcidae; genus Anadara; species Anadara kagoshimensis. Next base: position 38,659,732 of record CM037869.1, read on the forward strand.
TAAAGAAAAAGACATATGAGATTAAAGCAGAACATGTAAAATACCAAATCCCGCGAAACATGTAACCGTTCCTATAAACACCCTATGTACATATCCGGTTATGTTTTACCAATGCCGCCAAAATGTTTACGTAACCGTTCCTATAGAAACCCAATAACAACAATACCATATGTAACCGCAATGTACAGATCCGGTTTCCGATTAGTTTTGCGATAGTAGTAGATTAATAGGTAACTATACTTACTGGCATTATCAAATGGTATTTTTACATTAATAGGTAAATAATATAGGTAATAGGTAAATATACTTACTGGCATTCAGGAAATGGAACGAGTGGTCCCTGAATGGCCAACCACACCCACAGTCACAGAGGTCGTTGTCGTCCTGGAGGTTTATTGGTTCCTTAGTGAACTTTCGATATATATCCAGCATAACACTGATGTCGGTAATATTATTCTTGGTAGCAAAGTCCTTGATATACGTTACATTCAATCCTTTCTGTTCTTTAATGTCGAGCTCTGTAGTAAGTTCCAAGTACTTTAAATACTGGAAGCCACCTCTCCTGGCGACCCCTTGTACCATGTGAAGAGGATAACTCTTCGTCACATGGTACAAGTGGGCCAAGTCAAATATTTGCTGGTGGTTGGTTTCTATTATTTTCTTTCTTAACAGCCCAGGAGAGGTGGCCTTTGGCATGGATAATCCAATGAAGTAGCACAAATGGTCTTGATCATAGATGATGAAATAATTATCTGGGGTAGCCATTACCCGGGCCCTCATGGCCCCTATTTGAAAGTTGAAGCAGCGATTTATTATGATCTTGATGGCCTCACGGACCTACAATTAAAAAAGAATATTATTTATTTACAGTTTTGCAAATGGGAGGTACAACAAGTGAAATACCACGAGGGTTATCATCTGTAGTTCCACGTGTTCATAAATGTAATCTCTGTAATATACGTCTGAATTACCATGACCAGAGGCATGGTTGTACCAAATTATATCAAATCAGAATAGCCTATAATAGGATGGTGAAGCTGCTGCAATTGTTGTAGAATTTTTCATTCAATTGCAGTGATGGGAGGTAGACAATTCCTTATCAACAGTCAGGCAGTGCCTATTCCTGTTCCATGTCCGGAATGCTTCTTGCTACTACATTATGAGGACCAATGTCATTACTGTCCCCCGTGGGATGATTTTGTATTCCAACAACGACAAAATGCAGTAATAGCACTACAAGCAAGAATAGCTAGACGATCGTTAATAGCCGCATCAATATATTTTGTCAGCAACATAATTCTAATAAAATATATGCAATAAAATAATTATCTGTTATTCTTACCTTGAAGGGGTGTAACAAATCCTCCCGGACTTCATCCTTTAGGTTGAGTTGAAGTACATACTCCCGGAACGTCCGACCGTGGTCGATCCGTTCCGGGATGGTGTAATTGGAGATAAATTGTTTGAAGTCCGGGTGGTCCACTGGGATCTTGGTGGCGGACATCCCCTTCCAAGTTCCGTGAGGCTCAAACGTATGAAATGTTTGTGTGCCTGAAAAATATGAAAGGAAATGATTATGCACGAGATATAAGTAGTTATCTACATCTACAAAAAAATATATATTAGTATGCTGCAATGTATATATATCTTGACATTTAACAAAATATAATACTTAAATACTTACCCTTATCGTATAAATTATTATATGTTGTCGTTGGTGTTGGTGGTGGTGGTGGTGGTGGTGGTGGTCCTCCTCCTCTGGAAGTCGATGCAATTGGTCCAGAGGCAGACGATGCCGGGGACGCAGGGGCAGACAAATACGGATTAGGTCTGCCACCTGCATCGTCTTCCTCGGAGTCTGAGGGAGCAATGAAGGAGGAGTGCACTTTTCGCTCCTCCTCCTCTAAACACATTAACATCTCAGACTCTGATTCTCCGGCATCGTCCGAAACCTCGGCCTCATCATTTATTAGATCTACAATACAAAATAAGTAAATTAAGTAAATAAGTCAAAAAAGCGTGGTTAACAAATACCTGAAATACAATACAATAAGTCATGACTTGCTGTGCCTGAAATAGAAATGGTGTTTCTAAATATTAACGTCAATTATATTATAAACAAAAGATGTAATTACTAACCGTTGACTTTTAATCTCTTTCGAGATGTTTCTTGTTCTGTGTATTTTCTTTTCAGTATATTTGTGTTGGCCGTTGTTTCAGCTGTCTTTCTTCTTTTGTTTTCCTCTTCATCATCTTTTGTCGTTTTCTTCCTTTTCTTTTCTAAATAAAATATCAAAATAGGAATTAATTATAATAAAATAGCAAAACAGATGAATTATAAATGTGTATGATGTATATATAAACATGATACTTACTCTCAATTTGGAGTGTCACCTCACTCATTGTTCTTGATGTAAAATAAAAGAATTATAATATATCAAATTAGATGATTTAACTGTGTATGATGTATATATTAAACATGACACTTACTCTCACTTGGTATCCTTGCTGGTAATGTGATCTCACTCCTTGTTCTTGGTGTCACTTTCTTTTTATATTTTTTTCTAGGTTTCTTACGTTGTTCTTCTTTGTCGATTTGTATGTTTGTACGTTGTTCTTTGTCGATTTGTATGTTTGCTTCTCTACATTTTAATCGGAATTCATTAATCACAGCTGTCCTATAAGAATTACATATTGATTTTGTGTGGTATTTATTTAACGCTGGAAATGAGCAGTCACTACATACGGCCTCATGACCTAACTTGGTATATAACGTGACTTCATGTGCAATAATGTCTGCATCGGTTTCCTTTCCTGACTGAGTCGATTCCATATCTTCCATTTTATAACTATATTCTACACCTTCATCTTTTTGGTTCATTCTGATTGTGTCTAGTTCTTTTTCTTCATCTTCAACCATTTCTATGATTTGACTCAAGGTCTAAAGTACAAAAAAATAATTAAATAGATAAATAAAAAGTCCCACCGTCAACCATACACGGACCCCCCCTTTTACCATCACGGATCCCTCATAGGTCCCATCGTTATTTCAATGGAGAGACCTCTATAGAAAAAAAAAAGAATATATATTTTTTTTTTCTATAGATGTCTTCTCCATTGAAATAACGATGGGACCTATGAGGGAACAATGGTGGTACAAGGAGGGGTCCGTGTATGGTTAACGGTGGGAAAAGGCGTTTGTAAAAAAAGAATCGGATCCGGATCCGGCCCATAGGGTGCAATGATGGGAAATCCGGAAAAGGCAAAACCGGATCCGGTCAAATGTCCGGAATCGCATTAGTAGCAATGGTGGGAAAATCCGGAATCCGGTACCGTTTTATCTTTTAGTACATTATAAGTATAAAATAATAGAAAAACCGGATCAGGTCGAAATCCGTTACAATTCCAGATTTTCACTTGTATATTGCAGGGTATGTAGATGGATTATGGATATATATAAGAATTCAAGATTTTCCAAAAAAATTGATGATGAAGTATCAATGAATTTATATAGTTATGATGATGCAGTATCAACGGATTGGCATAATTCACCTGAATATCCACATATTTCACTAGCAGATTTTAAGAAAGTGTGGAATCCTGAATTATTTGGGTGGACAGAATTAAGACCATTAGGACAAGCACAGCCATTGTCAAATAACAACCTTTTAATGGAGTCTATTCACAATTATGCACGAGATATAAGTAGTTTTCAACAGCAACAAAAGAAAAAAAATGAATAAAAAAATTAGAGATCTTTATCATAAATCAACAGAAAATATTCGTAAGAAAAGGGAGCAATTTCTGTCTACAATAAAACCTACACAATTGCAAACCACAAAATCACACACCACCCCTCCCCCCCCCCAAAAAAAAATCATTTCATTATAGGGAAGGACGTAAATTGCACCGTAAATTAAAACGTTGGTTTAAAAGCTCTCATAAAAAAGTTTCACAGCAGCAGACATTATTTACAAGGAGTAATTAATTATTGCATCCAGGACGTTTTTCACAATGCAAAAAGCAATATGCATCGTCGCAGAAGTAAAAGAATTCAACCAATTGATTTAGCATATGCTTTTAAAATCGGAAGAAGACATTGAATGGTTTGAATTTTGTAAAAATGTCACAATTCCGGGATTATATGGGCAATCATTTGAATCATCTAGTATTCCTAAACAAGTATTAACTAAACAATATGAAGATTCGTTCAAACCAAGGCCAAAAAAAAGAAGAAAACCACCAAATCGCAACAAAACACTATAGATAAATATATGTTGCCTCCGTTTATGCCATTACAGAAATAAATATGTTTAAAATATATATATATTAGGGTATTTTATGTTGTTTGTTTTGTTACTTACCATACATCCGTTTCTCTTGACTCCATCTTGAGAAATGATGGGATTGCGGTGGAGAACGCTCTGACGTCATTTAGGACGTAGTGCTTCAAGATGGCGACCGGAAGTAGGGGTCATCTCAGAAATTCTAACAGAAAAACCGGATAAGGTTTAAAATTCCGGATTGCCATATGGTGCAATGATGGGAAAATCAAAATGGCGGGTTGGGGAAAGGGAGGGGGCGTCTCCATGGTATTTTGACGTCACAATCATATAGTAATCAGAACATGTAGTCAAGTAGATCTAGCAGATCAACATGGCTGGGAATTTAGATCAGATGCAAAGTAATGGTGAAAATTTACTTCGGGAACAAGTTTTAAAAGAAGAAGGTAATGAATGTATTCCGAACTGGATTCCGGAATCATGGAAGGGAGAAATGGAACAGCTTAAAGGCGTTTTCAATACCTATCAACGACGTACTATTTCATTACACATACTGAGAGCAGTAGTGAAAAAGAGTAGTTTCAGATATTGGAATGCTATGAATAGAGATGGTATAAATGGATATATAAATCGGCTGTGGGCAAGGCAAATCATCAGCAATACTACTGTGGACTTAGTTTTAAGTCGTCCAGATTCAGAGAAAATGCTGCGCATAAATATGGCATTGATGCGCTCTGGGGACGGTATTTATTTAGCAAATATAATACAAGTTCTACTTGAATTGGATTACTATGATTTAGCTGTCGACATTATGAAGGACTTTTTCAATATTTCTATCTCATTGGTAGAATGATATAAGTGGTCTGAAATATATAAAGAAAAAGACATGAGATTAAAGCAGAACATGTAAAATACCAAATCCCGCGAAAAATGTAACCGTTCCTATAAACACCCTATGTACATATCCGGTTATGTTTTACCAATGCCGCCAAAATGTTTACGTAACCGTTCCTATAGAAACCCAATAACAATAACATATGTAACCGCAATGTACAGATCCGGTTTCCGATTAGTTTTCGATAGTAGTAGATTAATAGGTAACTATACTTACTGGCATTATCAAATGGTATTTTTACATTAATAGGTAAATAATATAGGTAAATATACTTACTGGCATTCAGAAAGTGAAAGGAATGGTCTTTGAACGGCCAACCACAGCCATAGTCGCATTCCTCTGTCTCTTCGTTAAGGTTTACTGGTTCTTTTGTGAATTTCCTATAAATGTCTATCATGGTACTGACATCAGTTATATTATTGCGAGTGGCGAAATCTTTAATAAATGTTACATTGAGGCCCTTCTGTTCCTTTATGTCCAGCTCTGATGATAGTTCTAGGTACTTTAGGTACTGGAAACCACCTCTCCTGGCGACCCCTTGTACCATGTGAAGAGGATAACTCTTCGTTACATGGTACAAGTGGGCCAAATCGAAGATCTGCTGCTGGTCGGTTTCTATAATTTTCTTTCTTAAAGTCCAGGAGAGGTGGCTTTAGGCATCGATAACCCGATGAAATAACACAGGTGATCCTGGTCATATAAGATAAAATACTTGTCGGGGGTTGCCATTACCCTCGCCCTCATGGCCCCGATCTGGAAGTTAAAACAGCGATTTACCACTATTTTGATGGCCTCACGGACCTACAATTAAAAAAGAAAAAATTATTTATTTACAGTTTTGCAAATGGGAGGTACAACAAGTGAAATACCACAAGGGTTATCATCTGTAGGTCCACGTGTTCATAAATGTAATCTCTGTAATATACGTCTGAATTACCATGACCAGAGGCATGGTTGTACCAAATTATATCAAATCAGAATAGCCTATAATAGGATGATGAGGCTGCTACAGTTGTTGTAGAATTATCTTCATTCAATTGCAGTGATGGGAGGTAGACAATTCCTTATCAACAGTCAGGCAGTACCTATTGCTGTTCAATGTCCGGAATGCTTCTTGCTACTACATTATGAGGACCAATACCACTATTGTCCACCGTGGGATGATTTTGTATTCCAACAACGACAAAATGCACTAATAGCACTAGAAGCAAGAATAGCTAGACGATCGTTAATAGCCGCATCAATATATTTTTCAGCAACATAATTCTAATAAAATATATGAAATAAATAATTATCTGTTATTCTTACCTGAAGGGATGTAGAAATTCCTCCCGGACTTCATCCTTCAAGTTAAGCTGAAGCACATACTCCCGGAACGTCCGACCGTGGTCGATCCGTTCCGGGATGGTGTAGTTTGATAATTGTTGGGTAAGTTCGGGTGGTCCACCGGTATCTTTGTGGCTGACATTCCTTCCAAGTGCCGTGAGGCTCACGAATGGAATTGTTGTGTGCCTGAAAAATATGAAAGGAAATGATTATGCACGAGATATAAGTAGTTATCTACATCTACAAAAGAAAAAAACAATATTAGTATGCTGCAATGTATATATATCTTGACATTTAACAAAATATAATACTTAAATACTTACCCTTATCGTATGAATTATTATATTTGGTGGTGTTGGTGGTGGTGGTGGTGTGGTGGTGGTGGTGGTGGTCCTCCGGAGGTAGATGGTGATGTTGGTGGTGGTGTCGGTCCGGCAGCAGACGATGCGGGGACGCAGGGGCAGACAAATAGGGATTAGGTCTGCCACCTGCATCGTCTTCCTCGGAGTCTGAGGGAGCAATGAAGGAGGAGTGCAATTTTCGCTCCTCCTCCTTCAAACACATCAACATCTCAGACTCCGATTCTCCGGCATCGTCTGAAACATCGGCCTCATCATTTATTAAATCTACAATACAAAATAAGTAAATTAAGTAAATAAGTCAAAAAAGCGTGGTTAACAAATACCTGAAATACAATACAATAAGTCATGACTTGCTGTGCCTGAAATAGAAATTGGTGTTTCTGAATATTAACGTCAATTATTATAAACAAAGATGTAATTACTAACCGTTTACTTTCAATCTCTTTCGAGATGTTTCCGGTTCGTATTCGTTCTTTCTTTTATTGGTTTCTTCTGTTCTTCTTTTGTTTAGTGGAGTTATATAGGTGGTCTGAAATATATAAAGAAAAGAGACATATGAGATTAAAGCAGAACATGTAAAATACCAAATCCCGCGAAAATGTAACCGTTCCTATAAACACCCTATGTACATATCCGGTTATGTTTTACCAATGCCGCCAAAATGTTTACGTAACCGTTCCTATAGAAACCCAATAACAACAATACCATATGTAACCGCAATGTACAGATCCGGTTTCCGATTAGTTTGCGATAGTAGTAGATTAATAGGTAACTATACTTACTGGCATTATCAAATGGTATTTTTACATTAATAGGTAAATAATATAGGTAATAGGTAAATATACTTACTGGCATTCGAGTGGTCCCTGAATGGCCAACCACACCCACAGTCACAGAGGTCGTTGTCGTCCTGGAGGTTTATTGGTTCCTTAGTGAACTTTCGATATATATCCAGCATAACACTGATGTCGGTAATATTATTCTTGGTAGCAAAGTCCTTGATATACGTTACATTCAATCCTTTCTGTTCTTTAATGTCGAGCTCTGTAGTAAGTTCCAAGTACTTTAAATACTGGAAGCCACCTCTCCTGGCGACCCCTGTACCATGTGAAGAGGATAACTCTTCGTCACATGGTACAAGTGGGCCAAGTCAAATATTTGCTGGTGGTTGGTTTCTATTATTTTCTTCTTAACAGCCCAGGAGAGGTGGCCTTTGGCATGGATAATCCAATGAAGTAGCACAAATGGTCTTGATCATAGATGATGAAATAATTATCTGGGGTAGCCATTACCCGGGCCCTCATGGCCCCTATTTGAAAGTTGAAGCAGCGATTTATTATGATCTTGATGGCCTCACGGACCTACAATTAAAAAAGAATATTATTTATTTACAGTTTTGCAAATGGAGGTACAACAAGTGAAATACCACGAGGGTTATCATCTGTAGTTCCACGTGTTCATAAATGTAATCTCTGTAATATACGTCTGAATTACATGACCAGAGGCATGGTTGTACCAAATTATCAAATCAGAATAGCCTATAATAGGATGGTGAAGCTGCTGCAATTGTTGTAGAATTTTTCATTCAATTGCAGTGATGGGGAGGTAGACAATTCCTTATCAACAGTCAGGCAGTGCCTATTCCTGTTCCATGTCCGGAATGCTTCTTGCTACTACATTATGAGGACCAATGTCATTACTGTCCCCCGTGGGATGATTTTGTATTCCAACAACGACAAAATGCAGTAATAGCACTACAAGCAAGAATAGCTAGACGATCGTTAATAGCCGCATCAATATATTTTGTCAGCAACATAATTCTATATAAAATATATGCAATAAAATAATTATCTGTTATTCTTACCTTGAAGGGGTGTAACAAATCCTCCCGGACTTCATCCTTTAGGTTGAGTTGAAGTATACTCCGGAACGTCCGACCGTGGTCGATCCGTTCCGGGATGGTGTAATTGGAGATAAATTGTTTGAAGTCCGGGTGGTCCACTGGGATCTTGGTGGCGGACATCCCCTTCCAAGTTCCGTGAGGCTCAAACGTATGAAATGTTTGTGTGCCTGAAAAATATGAAAGGAAATGATTATGCACGAGATATAAGTAGTTATCTACATCTACAAAAAATATATATTAGTATGCTGCAATGTATATATATCTTGACATTTAACAAAATATAATACTTAAATACTTACCCTTATCGTATAAATTTATATGTTGTCGTTGGTGTTGGTGGTGGGTGGTGGTGGTGGTGGTGGTGGTGGTGCCTCCTCCTCTGGAAGTCGATGCAATTGGTCCAGAGGCAGACGATGCCGGGGACGCAGGGGCAGACAAATACGGATTAGGTCTGCCACCTGCATCGTCTTCCTCGGAGTCTGAGGGAGCAATGAGGAGGAGTGCACTTTTCGCTCCTCCTCCTCTAAACACATTAACATCTCAGACTCCGATTCTCCGGCATCGTCCGAAACCTCGGCCTCATCATTTATTAGATCTACAATACAAAATAAGTAAATTAAGTAAATAGTCAAAAAAGCGTGGTTAACAAATACCTGAAATACAATACAATAAGTCATGACTTGCTGTGCCTGAAATAGAAATGGTGTTTCTAAATATTAACGTCAATATATTATAAACAAAAGATGTAATTACTAACCGTTGACTTTTAATCTCTTTCGAGATGTTTCTTGTTCTGTGTATTTTCTTTTCAGTATATTTGTGTTGGCCGTTGTTTCAGCTGTCTTTCTCTTTGTTTTCCTCTTCATCATCTTTGTCGTTTTCTTCCTTTTCTTTTCTAAATAAAATATCAAAATAGGAATTAATTATAATAAAATAGCAAAACAGATGAATTATAAATGTGTATGATGTATATATAAACATGATACTTACTCTCAATTTGGAGTGTCACCTCACTCATTGTTCTTGATGTAAAATAAAAGAATTATAATATATCAAATTAGATGATTTAACTGTGTATGATGTATATATTAAACATGACACTTACTCTCACTTGGTATCCTTGCTGGTAATGTGATCTCACTCCTTGTTCTTGGTGTCACTTTCTTTTTATATTTTTTTCTAGGTTTCTTACGTTGTTCTTCTTTGTCGATTTGTATGTTTGTACGTTGTTCTTCTTTGTCGATTTGTATGTTTGCTTCTCTACATTTTAATCGGAATTCATTAATCACAGCTGTCCTATAAGAATTACATATTGATTTTGTGTGGTATTTATTTAACGCTGGAAATGAGCAGTCACTACATACGGCCTCATGACCTAACTTGGTATATAACGTGACTTCATGTGCAATAATGTCTGCATCGGTTTCCTTTCCTGACTGAGTCGATTCCATATCTTCCATTTTATAACTATATTCTACACCTTCATCTTTTTGGTTCATTCTGATTGTGTCTAGTTCTTTTTCTTCATCTTCAACCATTTCTATGATTTGACTCAAGGTCTAAAGTACAAAAAAATAATTAAATAGATAAATAAAAAGTCCCACCGTCAACCATACACGGACCCCCCCTTTTACCATCACGGATCCCTCATAGGTCCATCGTTATTTCAATGGAGAGACCTCTATAGAAAAAAAAAAGAATATATTTTTTTTTTCTATAGATGTCTTCTCCATTGAAATAACGATGGGACCTATGAGGGAACAATGGTGTACAAGGAGGGGTCCGTGTATGGTTAACGGTGGGAAAGGCGTTTGTAAAAAAAGAATCGGATCCGGATCCGGCCCATAGGGTGCAATGATGGGAAATCCGGAAAAGGCAAAACCGGATCCGTCAAATGTCCGGAATCGCATTAGTAGCAATGGTGGGAAAATCCGGAATCCGGTACCGTTTTATCTTTAGTACATTATAAGTATAAAATAATAGAAAAACCGGATCAGGTCGAAATCCGTTACAATTCCAGATTTCACTTGTATATTGCAGGGTATGTAGATGGATTATGGATATATATAAGAATTCAAGATTTTCCAAAAAAATTGATGATGAAGTATCAATGAATTATATAGTTATGATGATGCAGTATCAACGGATTGGCATAATTCACCTGAATATCCACATATTTCACTAGCAGATTTTAAGAAAGTGTGGAATCCTGAATTTTGGGTGGACAGAATTAAGACCATTAGGACAAGCACAGCCATTGTCAAATAACAACCTTTTAATGGAGTCTATTCACAATTATGCACGAGATATAAGTAGTTTTCAACAGCAACAAAAGAAAAAAAATGAAGATAAAAAAATTAGAGATCTTTACATAAATCAACAGAAAATATTCGTAAGAAAAGGGAGCAATTTCTGTCTACAATAAAACCTACACAATTGCAAACCACAAAATCACACACCACCCCTCCCCCCCCCAAAAAAAAAAATCATTTCATTATAGGGAAGGACGTAAATTGCACCGTAAATTAAAAACGTTGGTTTCAAAGCTCTCATAAAAAAGTTTCACCAGCAGCAGGACATTATTTACAAGGAGTAATTAATTATTGCATCCAGGACGTTTTCACAATGCAAAAGCAATATCATCGTCGCAGAAGTAAAAGAATTCAACCAATTGATTTAGCATATGCTTTAAAATCGGAAGACATTGAATGGTTTGAATTTGTAAAAATGTCACAATTCCGGGATTATATGGGCAATCATTTGAATCATCTAGTATTCCTAAACAAGTATTAACTAAACAATATGAAGATTCGTTCAAAACCAAGGCCAAAAAAAAAGAAGAAAACCACCAAATCGCAACAAAACACTATAGATAAATATATGTTGCCTCCGTTTATGCCATTACAGAAATAAATATGTTTAAAATATATATATATTAGGGTATTTTATGTTTGTTTGTTTTGTTACTTACCATACCATCCGTTTCTCTTGACTCCATCTTGAGAAATGATGGGATTGCGGTGGAGAACGCTCTGACGTCATTTAGGACGTAGTGCTTCAAGATGGCGACCGGAAGTAGGGGTCATCTCAGAAATTCTAACAGAAAAACCGGATAAGGTTTAAAATTCCGGATTGCCATATGGTGCAATGATGGGAAAATCAAAATGGCGGGTTGGGGAAAGGGAGGGGGCGTCTCCATGGTATTTTGACGTCACAATCATATAGTAATCAGAACATGTAGTCAAGTAGATCTAGCAGATCAACATGGCTGGGAATTTAGATCAGATGCAAAGTAATGGTGAAAATTTACTTCGGGAACAAGTTTTAAAAGAAGAAGGTAATGAATGTATTCCGAACTGGATTCCGGAATCATGGAAGGGAGAAATGGAACAGCTTAAAGCGTTTTCATACCTATCAACGACGTACTATTTCATTACATACTGAGAGCAGTATGAAAAGAGTAGTTTCAGATATTGGAATGCTATGAATAGAGATGGTATAAATGGATATATAAATCGGCTGTGGGCAAGGCAAATCATCAGCAATACTACTGTGGACTTAGTTTTAAGTCGTCCAGATTCAGAGAAAAATGCTGCGCATAAATATGGCATTGATGCGCTCTGGGGACGGTATTTATTTAGCAAATATAATACAAGTTCTACTTGAATTGGATTACTATGATTAGCTGTCGACATTATGAAGGACTTTTTCAATATTTCTATCTCATTGGTAGAATGATATAAGTGGTCTGAAATATATAAAGAAAAAGACATGAGATTAAAGCAGAACATGTAAAATACCAAATCCCGCGAAAAATGTAACCGTTCCTATAAACACCCTATGTACATATCCGGTTATGTTTTACCAATGCCGCCAAAATGTTTACGTAACCGTTCCTATAGAAACCCAATAACAATAACATATGTAACCGCAATGTACAGATCCGGTTTCCGATTAGTTTTCGATAGTAGTAGATTATAGGTAACTATACTTACTGGCATTATCAAATGGTATTTTACATTAATAGGTAAATAATATAGGTAAATATACTTACTGGCATTCAGAAAGTGAAGGAATGGTCTTTGAACGGCCAACCACAGCCATAGTCGCATTCCTCTGTCTCTTCGTTAAGGTTTACTGGTTCTTTGTGAATTTCCTATAAATGTCTATCATGGTACTGACATCAGTTATATTATTGCGAGTGGCGAAATCTTAATAAATGTTACATTGAGGCCCTTCTGTTCCTTTATGTCCAGCTCTGATGATAGTTCTAGGTACTTTAGGTACTGGAAACCACCTCTCCTGGCGACCCCTTGTACCATGTGAAGAGGATAACTCTTCGTTACATGGTACAAGTGGGCCAAATCGAAGATCTGCTGCTGGTCGTTTCTATAATTTTCTTTCTTAAAAGTCCAGGAGAGGTGGCTTTAGGCATCGATAACCCGATGAAATAACACAGGTGATCCTGTCATATAAGATAAAATACTTGTCGGGGGTTGCCATTACCCTCGCCTCATGGCCCCGATCTGGAAGTTAAAACAGCGATTTACCACTATTTTGATGGCCTCACGGACCTACAATTAAAAAGAAAAAATTATTATTTACAGTTTTGCAAATGGGAGGTACAACAAGTGAAATACCACAAGGGTTATCATCTGTAGGTCCACGTGTTCATAAATGTAATCTCTGTAATATACGTCTGAATTACCATGACCAGCATGGTTGTACCAAATTATCAAATCAGAATAGCCTATAATAGGATGATGAGGCTGCTACAGTTGTTGTAGAATTATCTTCATTCAATTGCAGTGATGGAGGTAGACAATTCCTTATCAACAGTCAGAGTACCTATTGCTGTTCAATGTCCGGAATGCTTCTTGCTACTACATTATGAGGACCAATACCACTATTGTCCACCGTGGGATGATTTTGTATTCCAACAACGACAAAATGCACTAATAGCACTAGAAGCAAGAATAGCTAGACGATCGTTAATAGCCGCATCAATATATTTTTTCAGCAACATAATTCTAATAAAATATATGAAATAAATAATTATCTGTTATTCTTACCTTGAAGGGATGTAGAAATTCCTCCCGGACTTCATCCTTCAAGTTAAGCTGAAGCACATACTCCCGGAACGTCCGACCGTGGTCGATCCGTTCCGGGATGGTGTAGTTTGATATGAATTGGGTGAAGTCGGGTGGTCCACCGGTATCTTTGTGGCTGACATTCCCTTCCAAGTGCCGTGAGGCTCATACGAATGGAATTGTTGTGTGCCTGAAAAATATGAAAGGAAATGATTATGCACGAGATATAAGTAGTTATCTACATCTACAAAAGAAAAAACAATATTAGTATGCTGCAATGTATATATATCTTGACATTTAACAAAATATAATACTTAAATACTTACCCTTATCGTATGAATTATTATATTTGGTGGTGTTGGTGGTGGTGGTGGGGTGGTGGTGGTGGTGTGGTGGTCCTCCGGAGGTAGATGGTGATGTTGGTGGTGGTGTCGGTCCGGCAGCAGACGATGCCGGGGACGCAGGGGCAGACAAATAGGGATTAGGTCTGCCACCTGCATCGTCTTCCTCGGAGTCTGAGGGAGCAATGAAGGAGGAGTGCAATTTTCGCTCCTCCTCCTTCAAACACATCAACATCTCAGACTCCGATCTCCCGGCATCGTCTGAAACATCGGCCTCATCATTATTAAATCTACAATACAAAATAAGTAAATTAAGTAAATAAGTCAAAAAAGCGTGGTTAACAAATACCTGAAATACAATACAATAAGTCATGACTTGCTGTGCCTGAAATAGAAATTGGTGTTTCTGAATATTAACGTCAATTATATTAAAACAAAAGATGTAATTACTAACCGTTTACTTTCAATCTCTTTCGAGATGTTTCCGGTTCGTATTCGTTCTTTCTTTTATTGGTTTCTTCTGTTTCTTCTTTTGTTTAGTGGAGTTATATAGGTGGTCTGAAATATATAAAAAAGACATATGAGATTAAAGCAGAACATGTAAAATACCAAATCCCGCGAAACATGTAACCGTTCCTATAACACCCTATGTACATATCCGGTTATGTTTTACCAATGCCGCCAAAATGTTTACGTAACCGTTCCTATAGAAACCCAATAACAACAATACCATATGTAACCGCAATGTACAGATCCGGTTTCCGATTAGTTTTGCGATAGTAGTAGATTAATAGGTAACTATACTTACTGGCATTATCAAATGGTATTTTTCATTAATAGGTAAATAATATAGGTAATAGGTAAATATACTTACTGGCATTCGAGTGGTCCCTGAATGGCCAACCACACCCACAGTCACAGAGGTCGTTGTCGTCCTGGAGTTTATTGTTCCTTAGTGAACTTTCGATATATATCCAGCATAACACTGATGTCGGTAATATTATTCTTGGTAGCAAAGTCCTTGATATACGTTTACATTCATCCTTTCTGTTTCTTTAATGTCGAGCTCTGTAGTAAGTTCCAAGTACTTTAAATACTGGAAGCCACCTCTCCTGGCGACCCCTTGTACCATGTGAAGAGGATAACTCTTCGTCACATGGTACAAGTGGCCAAGTCAAATATTTGCTGGTGGTTGGTTTCTATTTTTTCTTTCTTAACAGCCCAGGAGAGGTGGCCTTTCATGGATAATCCAATGAAGTAGCACAAATGGTCTTGATCATAGATGATGAAATAATTATCTGGGGTAGCCATTACCCGGGCCCTCATGGCCCCTATTTGAAGTTGAAGCAGCGATTTATTATGATCTTGATGGCCTCACGGACCTACAATTAAAAAAGAATATTATTTATTACAGTTTTGCAAATGGGAGGTACAACAAGTGAAATACCACGAGGGTTATCATCTGTAGTTCCACGTGTTCATAAATGTAATCTCTGTAATATACGTCTGAATTACCATGACCAGAGGCATGGTTGTACCAAATTATATCAAATCAGAATAGCCTATAATAGGATGGTGAAGCTGCTGCAATTGTTGTAGAATTTTTCATTCAATTGCAGTGATGGGAGGTAGACAATTCCTTATCAACAGTCAGGCAGTGCCTATTCCTGTTCCATGTCCGGAATGCTTCTTGCTACTACATTATGAGGACCAATGTCATTACTGTCCCCCGTGGGATGATTTTGTATTCAACAACGACAAAATGCAGTAATAGCACTACAAGCAAGAATAGCTAGACGATCGTTAATAGCCGCATCATATATTTTGTCAGCAACATAATTCTAATAAATATATGCAATAAATAATTATCTGTTATTCTTACCTTGAAGGGGTGTAACAAATCCTCCCGGACTTCATCCTTTAGGTGAGTTGAAGTACATACTCCCGGAACGTCCGACCGTGGTCGATCCGTTCCGGGATGGTGTAATTGGAGATAAATTGTTTGAAGTCCGGGTGGTCCACTGGGATCTTGGTGGCGGACATCCCCTTCCAAGTTCCGTGAGGCTCAAACGTATGAAATGTTTGTGTGCCTGAAAAATATGAAAGGAAATGATTATGCACGAGATATAAGTAGTTATCTACATCTACAAAAAAATATATTATTAGTATGCTGCAATGTATAATATATCTTGACATTTAACAAAAATATACTTAAATACTTACCCTTATCGTATAAATTATTATATGTTGTCGTTGGTGGTTGGTGGTGGTGGTGGTGGTGGTGGTTGGTGGTGGTGGTCCTCCTCCTCTGGAAGTCGATGCAATTGGTCCAGAGGCAGACGATGCCGGGGACGCAGGGGCAGACAATACGGATTAGGTCTGCCACCTGCATCGTCTTCCTCGGAGTCTGAGGGAGCAATGAAGGAGAGTGCACTTTTCGCTCCTCCCTCTAAACACATTAACATCTCAGACTCCGATTCTCCGGCATCGTCCGAAACCTCGGCCTCATCATTTATTAGATCTACAATACAAAATAAGTAAATTAAGTAAATAAGTCAAAAAAGCGTGGTTAACAAATACCTGAAATACAATACAATAAGGTCATGACTTGCTGTGCCTGAATAGAAATGGTGTTTCTAAATATTAAACGTCAATTATATTATAAACAAAAGATGTCAATTACTAACCGTTGACTTTAATCTCTTTCGAGATGTTTCTTGTTCTGTGTATTTTCTTTCAGTATATTTGTGTTGGCCGTTGTTTCAGCTGTCTTTCTTTTTGTTTTCCTCTTCATCATCTTTTGTCGTTTTCTTCCTTTTCTTTTCTAAATAAAATATCAAAATAGGAATTAATTATAATAAAATAGCAAAACAGATGAATTATAAATGTGTATGATGTATATATAAACATGATACTTACTCCAATTTGGAGTGTCACCTCACTCATTGTTCTTGATAAAATAAAAGAATTATAATATATCAAATTAGATGATTTAACTGTGTATGATGTATATATTAAACATGACACTTACTCTCACTTGGTATCCTTGCTGGTAATGTGATCTCACTCCTTGTTCTTGGTGTCACTTTCTTTTATAT